>CM023097.1:10371874-10848799 GCA_013103745.1 Gardenia jasminoides | reverse complement strand
TTTTTTTTCGACGTAATACAGAAAGTGGAATATACAAAAAAAAAAGTGGATACAAACTGTAGAATATAACAATAAAGAAAATATTCTAAAGATGAACAATGGGGTAGAGGAAGTTCTCATTCACATAAACAATAAAATTGGAAAAAGAAAATTAAATTTGGGAGAGAAATTTTACTTAATTAAAACCTCAAAAATAGAAAAAATAAGAGAATTAATTTACTGCAAACTGCTCATGTCCCATATCATTCACGCAGCCAAGGTCAGAACGCTACTCACGCCTTACCCTCCCAACCACACAAACTAAAAAAGAGATTTGGCATCACGCCCCGTATATCAATTTCTCGTCCAAACACACACCGCTCTATAGTAACTAGTAGTAGGAACTCCGCGACAGCTTGCCATTATCGAGATCCCATCCGGACTCCTAGTCAAAAAATTCTCAATTTATTGATCGCTGAGAAAAAATCCGCAATTGATGATTTTTTTGTTTCTTAGAAATGCGACGCTCCGATCTGCATCAAGTTTGATTTTTTGTTTTTTTGGCTCCAATTACAATGAGGTATTTATTTATTTATTTATTTATTTTTTTAATCTGATGGATTCCAAGTACGCATTACCGTACGCTGCATTCCTGAATTGGATAAGACAGTTTGAGGTAGTGCCTATGCGCCATATGAATACATAGAAGTACGCACAGGCGCCGCGGCACCTCAAAAAAAAAAAAAAATTTTACACGTAGCATACACCGCAGCCTTTAAAAAAAATCATAATTTAGTTTGCAAAATATCAAGTGGGTTTTTTTGTGAAAATTGATATTGGATTTCGGTGTGTGTTTAAATTTTGAAAGAGAAAATTTGAAACTTGATTGAAGAGATAAGTAGAATAAATGCCTAAATTGGATGAATGAATGATTTAAAAAAAAGTGCCTACCTGCCAATGTCACCACATTTCAACGCTTTACCTCAAGATTTATCACATTAATAATATTTTGGAGTGGTAATTGATTTTACTCCTTAACCCATAACGCTAAACCTTAAACCCTATTACCCCAACCCCAATGTATTCAAACCGGGCCGTATACTTTTTTTAAATCATTACTTACCACCCTAGATAATTACTACATTTATGCCATTTAAGTTTTAGTTTCGTATGTTCAATTTTCTTAATCAAAAGCTTTTAAATTTCTACTCTTTCAAAATTTAAACACACAAAATCCAATATCACTTTCACACCAAAAAAAAACCCACTTCATATTTTGTAAACTAAATTAACAGATTTTTTTTTTAAAGTCACGCGACACGCGGTATTATACACGCAATGATTTTTAGTTTTAGCAGCTGCGACACCAATGGGTGACCTCACATATATTCATGTTTGAGGTGTCGACGTGTTGCATGCTGCACCTCAAACATGCATTTATTGCGGCAGCATGCCCGCGTGGCTGCGACCCCAAATTAGTAAAAATAAAAAAAAAAAAAAAAATAAAATTGCATAAAAGCCCCTACCAAATTGGAGCCAAAAAAAAAAAGGTTCATTTGTTTGACGCCGACGCCTGTACAGATTAAGAAACAAAAAAAATCATCACTTAGATGATTTTTTTTCAACGGCCATTGGTTAATTTGCCCCAGTCATGGTTTCCGCCATCGAGGCTATGGTTTTTTCCAAATAGAAGTCCTGATCCCCGCAAATTTCTTAAAATACGACGATTCCAAAACTCACATCTGATGCTATTTTTTTTAAGCTTTCTCCATATAGAGTCAGACATTCAACAGCAAGAATCGTATAGGATTTTTTTTTCAAACACTTTCGAAAGTCCTGCAAATTTTTTGTAATTTTGTCGTTCCGCATTTAATGCATTACGCTGAACTGACATTAATTATAATAGACGCACATTACAAGACTGTATATTAATGGATATATAAATGCCACATGCAATGTAAGGCACCGGCAAAAGTTTTTATAAAATTGTGAATAAAAGGGTCTAAAATTGGTTATGATTTAGTAAACAATTTTAGTAGTATATATTTATATAACTTATTATATACGTATATATTTATATATATTTTGTATATTTTATATATATGTATATATCTTTTATATATATATATATTTATATCCCCATATATGTATATGTATTATTATTTATATATATATTTATATATCTATATATACAACTCTTATATGCGATATGTATTTATATACATGTTATATATAATATATAGTTACATATACATACTATATATACACGTGTATTTATAATGTATGTTATATACTGATACATTATTCCATACGTACATATTTTAACCATTTTATATATAACAATATTTTATATATGTTTATATATTTATATATATGTATAAGTAAGTTATATATATTTTATATATGTTTATACATATGTTTAATGCATATTAATTCCATATATTTATATAACTTATATATTTATATATTATTTGTATATCCATATATATTTATATCATTCATATATTAAAATATATGTATTTATATATTTTATATAGATTTTATATATATTTTATTAAACATATTTCATATAATTATATATACATTTATATGTTTATATATACTTTATACAATAATATTATATGTTATATAATGATTAATAGTATTTCATATACATATTTTAATGACGGGTAATATATATTTATATACGCTTATTATATATTTTATATCGCTCTTTCTTGCACTTTATTTGACACAGTAGACATAATTTGATTTGGACGATTTATCGATACGCTACATCCCAACTCCCCTATAACCAAACCATTAAAAGGGATGGCGTGTTACCTAAAACTAAAACCCTAAAACCCTAAACCCCAGTAGTCCCTAACCCTAAACCAACTAAAACCCTGCACTTAAACGCAACTCAAAATCTAAACCCCAAATCCCAAAACATAAACCCAAAACTAAATCCTAAAACCCAAGGCTCCCAGAACCTAAACCTAGTATAAGTAAACTCCTAATCACTAACCCTAAACTAACCTCGATAAAGTAAAACCCCTAAAACGCCATAGCCTTCACCGATATAATCAGATTTTAACAAACCCTCAAACCTTTAAACCCTAAATTAAAACCCTAAACCCAAAAAGCATTTAGTGTTTAGTGTTTAGGGGTTTGAGATTAGGCCATAGCATTTGTGGGTTTACTCATCTGTTAGTTTAGTGGTTAGGCTTTGGGGTTAGTGGCTTTACTTATATTAGGGCTTAGGTTCTGTGTCAATTGGGTTCCATAAGGTATAGGGTTTCTTGGTTTAGTGTTTAGGGTTTAGGGTTTAGGTTTGTGGTTTTAAGGATTATAAATATAAATATATACATAAATATATACATAAATATATATGATTATAAATATATAAAAATATATATAAATATATACAAATACATAAAATATATATAAAAATATATACGCAAATATATACAATATAAATATATATAAATATATAATACACATACATACATAAACATATAAAATACAAATTTACACACAACCTACATAAACATAAATAATACGCATAAATATATATAAATATACAATACAAATATATATGCAACAATATATACAATATATACAATCCTAAATATACATATATATACATATATACAACCCCAAAATCGTTTAGGGTCCTAGGGCTCTGTATATTTAGGTATAGCCTTTAGGAAATTACAAATTATTAGGTTGGTTTAGGGTTTCCTAGTGTTTAGGGTTTAGAGCCCACTCACCTATATTGGGGTTTGGGTCGCTGGTCCTCAAGCTCACCGCTTTAAGGTTTAGGGTTTTAGGGTTTAGTGTCAAGATTGGGTTAGGCCTTTGGTTTTAGGGTTTAGGTTTTAATTGGTTTGCTGGTTTGAGGGTTTTCCCTTGCTACTGGGGTTTTGGTTCGTTGGGTTTAGTGTTTAAGGATTTAGGGTTTACTCTATATTAGGGTTTAGGTTTTGTGGGTCTTGTCTGGTTTTGGGCTTTAGTGTTTTATGGGTTAGGGTTTTAGGATTTAGTATTAGAGATTATAGTTTAGGGTTTAGGGTTTTAGTACTGGTTTACGGTTTAGATTTTATTATATTAGGGTTTAGGTCTTTGGTTTACGCTAGGGTTTAGAGTAACCTATTGTCAATCGCTTATAACATGTTTATAATTATTTATAAAATTTAATACTAAAACAAACAACACTAAAACTAATTTAATACTAAACACCAAAACCATAAATCATAAACAAATTTACTACTACAATTATTTACAAAATTTGCATATATATTTCCGGAGTTCTTTTGCAAATTTTAAAATTTATTTTCTTTAGTTCCATCACATCCAATGTGAACCAGAGACAAAATTTTCATACCTGTTCCGCATTAATTGATCTTGGAACTAGAGACAATGGATTTCATTGTCTCAAGATATCCAGCTGAACTAGAGACATTACGAAATTCTATTTTCTGTTCAAGGCATCCACATCCCATGTAAGAACGGACTTGTAAAAAAAAAAAAAAATTCTATCTCGCTCCTCCAAGATATTCCACATACGGCAGATGATGATTCTAAACTAAAAAAAATAGCACCAAATGGCGGAGTTTTTTTTTGGAATCATCAATATTTTAAGAAATTTGCCTAGATCCCTACTCCAAGGTTGTAAGGGAAAAATTGTTCAAAACGTACTGCTCAATCTAAATGAATTTTTCATTTTTTCACTTTTAAAATGTTACTACACTATTTGTGTATAAAAAATTAATTTTAACTTTATATTCTTTATAAATTCAAAGTTAGTAAAATCTTATTCCAATCTATTTTGACCATTTTTTAGTATGAAGTCATCATTTGATTCACATTGTCATTTTTTATATTAAAAAAAGTCAAATTTTACTTTTTTTAGTAACAAAAATGAATATGGATTGATCCGATCTCACTTTTGTAGAAAAAATAAATATGATTTGAATCAAATAATACTTTTATAGACAAAAATGAATATAAATTCATTCATTTGTTTAACTAGAAGTGAGATGTAACTTTTTTATCCTTAAAATAAAAAGGATAATTTTAGAAACCTTTCTTGAATTTTCTAATAATTTCACCAATCTCCCTGCCAAGGTTTGTAAAATTTCACCTGGCCTCCCCTAAGATTAAGATTTTTATAACCAAATCAGTCCAAGTCAACAAAAGTGAGGGTTAATTACATTTATCTTCCTTAGGTTTGACTAAATTAGAAAGAAAACTTGAGGTTTTGCCATGTTACGCTTTACAATACCTAAACCCAACTAAGAGAATAAGTAAAATATCAAAAATACCCCACCGCAAAAGAGTATTAAAAACAAAAAAACTTAAGCACATGACCTTTTTTTACGTAATGAAAAAAGATTCCCAAACAAATGTATCGATTAGTATAATCAAGATAAATGAGTCTCTAGCAAGTAGTGGACAAAATTATGAAGATTACAAAAATTTAACCAAGAATCGTGGAATGAGAATACAAGGAAAGATCTTCATGAAACCCACCATCCCAAACCCGAGTAAACATGTCTGATACCCCCCCACCCCGCCCCAAAACCACAAAAAAAAAAAAAGAAAAAAAAAAAAAAAAAAGGAGGTCTATCCAAAACCTCTCATACTTATGGTGTTGGAATGTATGCCCAAAAACAATTGATTTGTTGAAATACATTCCTAATTAAAGTTTTGTATTTTATGAATTTCCAATTTTATCGCTTTAATATATGATATACTGGTAAAGTCCTTAGAATATTTATTAATGTGATGATAGTCACAAGAGTTCTGACTAACTGAGATATCAATCACATTTATAATAAATATTCTTAAATATCCCTAGTCATAGTATTAATGAGATAGGGACATCACAATGGACATTGACGGAACTAATACACAATTAGCCCCTACTTAATGTAAGTAGTGGTTGTTCTCATCAACCATGGTATAGGGATACCTAGGCTAATGTAGATGAGTTATAGAGTAATAATTCATTGGAGTGATCCACAATGAGATCCCATTAGGATATTTTGTGCCAATGGTTGAATCCCTCTTATGGGAAATTGTGTAAGTGATCCTAGACTTGAGATCACCACGATCTTGAGTGGAATCACTACCTTTGATTACTGCTTCTTATTACTCACCGGGGTGAGACTTAAAGAATAGAAATGGGGTAGTGTAAGCATGGAAAGATAAAGTGAGTGATCAAGAGAGGATTCACCACCCAATAGTTTGTTCGATATCCGCACACTAACGTTGGAATGTAACCTAGGTCGACTACATTAGATTAACGAGAGTGTCTTCAAGTTAATCTAATCTAAGGTTAATTCCGAACTAGAAAATTAATTAGTCATTAAGGGAATTGGCACTTGTTCCTTATTCCCCACTAATTGGATATCAATGGTGAAAGGATAATAATAATACACGGTAATTTTCCATGGAAAGGTTAGGTCGGAATTTCCTTGATCAATTCCTCAATCTGGTAATTGTGATGTGTTGCTAGACAATCCGCCACAATTTATAATTACCATAATAATTAATTATTGTAATTAATGATAAAATAAAAGTGTTTATTTTATCTAATTCTTTTTAGAATTATAATTCATAATTATTACCAGTGTATTTGGGACCTATTGGATCACACGCATTGAGATTGGGTTCTGGATTAAATTGTGTGTCCAAGTAGGGACTTGGAAATAAATACTTCTGGGGTTTAATTATAAAGATAAATAAATCCTGGGGTCATCTGACAAATAAGATAAATGTGTTATCTTTATTTGTCGACACGAATGTAAAGGATATGAGGGAGAAGATGTTACGTGGTTTGATTTTGAATCAAACCACCGGATTCTATCCCTCTCCCCTTCTCCTTTCTCCTCTTCTTTCTCTTCTTCCTCTCTCTCCCATAAATATGTTACGATGACGAATAGAGAGAGGTAATATACTCGAAGGCTCTAGATGAAAAGTTCTCCCAGAGAAAACTAAACGTAGGAAAAATTACTCGCATACCCTGAGTGTGGTGAATAGGCTAGCACCTCCATTCTCACACACACACACACACCGATCGAGAGGCTCGGTCAAGAGGTGATCCGTGAGTCTCAGCGGTGGACATCAAGAGGCAGGACACCCTGACCGCCGCTCGGGAATTCTCGCCTCACCTCTGGGACGCCTCGAGAGGCTTCATCCGCGATTAAGGTAATCCTCTAACCTCCTCTTGAAATCATACCGTAGAACTAGGATTCCCGGAGGTCGCAATATAATTTTAAATTCTCACGATGCCCCAATTCCTAACAACAATGGTATCGAACCATCTCTAGGATTTACGTATGATTTGTATATTATTGTTGTTCATGGATGAATTGTATTTGATGATATATATGTATATACATGTGCAGTCTGAGTAAAATTGCAGCTTTAATATGATTAAGTAGTTTTTGAAATCAACAATTTTGATTTACTTGATAGATTGCAAAATTGCTGATTTCATGTTTACTTGAATTGTCGGAATTGTTGTCATTATCTCGTGAAAAGCATCAGACGGCCAATCGCTATTATGAGCAGAGTAATTACTACGATCAGTTCGACGCGATGACCGCGGATCGAGGGTTGCGACTCGCTGGATCGCGTGCGACTCGATCCGGATTCGCGAGTTGTCACTATTCGCGATGCTTCTCGCTGCTTCGTAAAGCACGATGGTGCGATCCGCTAATCGGGTTCGCTGATCGTCCGCCGGATCCGACCGCGGATCTTGTTAGCAGCCCTCGCCGATCCAATGGCTGGATCGTCGCGAGATCCGCCTCATGGCGGATGCGCGATCCTTCACGTAAGTTTAAAACCGATCAGCCGAAGTGTGGATCCGCTGAGCAACTTCGCCATGGATCAACCTCGCGATCCTTCTGTAGAGGTTTTCAGACCGATCCACGAGCATGGATTAACCGCTTCGCTCGCCGCGATCCTTCTAGAGGCAAAATTGTGAAATAAATTTTTTTGAAAATTTGAGTTTTAAATTTCCGAGAAATTTTCTCGCCATCGATCCGATTTTAAATTGTTTAAATTTTCGATGTTTATCATTTCATATTTTATTGGTCGAATTATTTGAATTTAATTTGATTAATTCAAATAATATTCCAATTATCTCCCAATTAAGTTAAGGAATTAAATTGACCTAATAAAATTATTTTTACCAAAAGTTCTCCGCAAGACATGTATGGTCCCCAAAATTTGTTTGAGATCTTGATATATATGTATATATCTAAATAATCCATGAATGATTATCTTTCCATTTTATTTAAAGTTGTTTAAATTCAAATGGATGCATGTGTGGATGGTTGTGATAGTAACCCAATGTGATCAGGAATGTGGAATGGTTGAGTGGTTGTGATTTTGATAAATAGGGGCTGGTCCCCTCGCCTTCTCATTTCTCTAATTGTAATTTCTTTCCTCATCTAATTCCCTCAGAACGTAACTCCGTGGTTTCGATATTCTACTTGTAATGTACAATAGATAGGAATAGATGATAGGAAATTATGTTTCTAGTGTAGAAATTGTAAATTGGAAGATGAAGAAAGGAGCAATGCAACTGCAATGGAAATTGATTTTACCCCTAGTCAACCAATTTCCTTCAATGGCGGGGAAATTAACTTAGGAATATCCACAACCATCCACCGTTAATTTATGCTATATTTTATTTCTGAAATATTTATATGCATGAATGTTGATTGAGACCGCCACAAATATTTTTTCCAAAATCTCAAACTAAAATGTTTTGGAAAAAAAGGAAATAAATCCTCAAAACTAATATTAAATCAAGACAAGTTTTCCATCATTATAGTATAAAACAAAATGTGGTTATTAAGTGCTAGTTTGTCAGATTCACCCAAACCGCCTTTACTTACTGCACATGTTTTTACTATAAGAAATGTTCTTGAGAATGATGGGTTTGATTTAACTAAAACTATGGTTTGTTGGGATTCACCAAGACCATGAATTTTAGAGGCAAGGGTTAGGTTAATACATAAGATGTAAAATCAAGAGTTGATACCTAACGGATCTAGAAATTACAAAGGGTTGTAATGGTAAAGTACCACCCGCTAAAATTATTTTGATTTGTTGAGATTCACCAAGGTCAAAAAATAATTAAGAATGATTCTAGCCACTATGGATTTTTGAAAATCTCTTGATCAATTTTAGCAGGTAATTGATTTGAAAAATAGTGGAAATAAAATCATAATTTTGAAAGTTTTATGATTTTATCAAACAAAACTTTTACGATAAACTCTATCTTCTTTTGTTGTAGAATGAGTAAATACCTTGAGCCTACGATCCATCCTTTGTAAACTAAATCGACACAAACTTTCTCGAATCAAATGAAATGTCCTACTGCTCTCACCCAGAGAAAATCGGTATGTACTTGATGGGCCCATGCCTAACTGAACCCAACTAACCTAACGTGACTCGGCTACAGTAAGAATGCTTACAAGAAGCATAGGGATGATAATAGAACGACTTCATGTGTCATGATAGCCTCTATGACTCCCCTAACTTCAAATGCTAAAGACATGAACACGGGGCATATGAAATAGTTCAACACCCGAGAGTTGTTTGAACAACAATCTAGGGGCGGTGAGATATGACACCTCTAAGGAATCCCTGAGGTGCAAGATGGCGGAGGAATTGCACCTGTGCCCATCGCGTCTTGAAGCTAATTGGGCTAATTGAAAATTAGGCTGAATTGACCATTCAAGATGGACCAGAGCTAAATGTTGATTTAGTTCTTCATCTCTGCACTTCCTTCTCTCGCCACATGAACTATCGATGAATAATCCGCAAAGACACACCTACCTCAATTGTTGAATGTGAAAGCTGCTGAAAACCGGCCGGTAGCGAGATCAGCTGCCAAGGATCTACCGGGGTTGCTTGTTGTTGCTTCATCCAAAAGAAGAGAAGAGCAAGGGAAAGCACCCAAAAGCCTCAATAACAAGCCCGCCAAGAAGCCCAAAAGGCCGCTAATTCACGGGCCCAGAACCCGCTTCCAAGGCGCGCTGCAAATGGACATTGGAAGAGGAACCAACTGCTCCTATCTCGAGAGTTCGGGGCTAGGCGTAGTTTCAAAGCTTGGGGAAGCTTCACTACAGTACATACATGATTGAGATAAATGTTTCTACTTCCAACTGCCGACTCGGGTATTAGATACTGGACGTGGTTCTCATATTTGCACATGTCTATGCTGGTCTAAAGGATGACAAGACTGGGGTAAAGGAGAAGTAACCCTACGTGTGGCAATGGAGCAAAGGTTGCACGCTTAGGGTAGGACTTATTACATTAGTTTACCCAAAGTTTAATTTTAGAATTGTCAAACCGCTATTATGTTCCAAAGACTTACAACAACAAACATCATTTCTATTTCTGTTTGATTTAAATGGGTTTAAGATAACCTGAGAATAAATGTTGTTCTTTTTTAAAGAATGGTGTGTTTTATGGTTCCTGAAATTGGAATAACGGCTTATATATTCTAGATCTAGACAACCAAATTCTCAATATACATGAAAGAGAATGAAGTTAGATAAACGAATAAAACTTACCGCAATCAGCTTTGGTCATGTGTAAATGAGAAACGCGTTTCCAAATTACAAAAGGTGGCGTTGATATTTGGACTCATTTGATTATGAATCATATGATGCGAGGCTTGTTTACTTGGAAAGATGACAAAACACCACTTTACCGGTAAAGGGAGCAACGGGCTCCAAGCTACTGACATTTTATCTTGGTGGCATAATGTGGCCCAATGATACAATCAGAAGAAGGTGGGTTCTCATACTTCATTACCTTCACCAGCTGCCATGACGGCATTCAAGATATGGTTATGTGTATTTAATGAATACAAGTCCGAATCTTTGAAAAGTTCAAGCTTCCAGAAATGAAGTAGAGAAACAAACCGCCTGGGTAAAAAAGTATTAAAACACTACGATCCGATCGTGAATGGTGAATACTTGAGCGATGAATTTCGGTATTATCTAAAGGACAACTAATAGTTCCACAATGGACTCCTTCTGTGGACACCACAACTAAATGGTGTATCTGGCGAGAACCGCACTCTATTACAAGATATGTACGGTCCATGATGAGCCATTCGCCCCAAAAGCAAAATCGCATGGGATATGCTCTAGACACAGACCCCATACTCTAATAGAGTACCAATAGTGTTACTTCCACACCATATGAGATATGGAAAAGGAAGAAACCAAAACCTGCCTTTACATGAAGGTTTGGGCTGCCCAACCCATGTGAAGAAGCGTAGTCAGATAAGCTTGAAGCTAGATCTGACAAGTGTGGGTGTTTAGTGGGTATCCAAGAGAGTCTATTGGATACTATTTCTACAACCCAACGAGAACAAAGTGTTTGTCTCAACATGCCATCTTTCTAGAAAAAGAGTTTATTCTAGAAAGGGCAAATGGGAGTAGAATAGAACTTGAAGAAGTTCAAACCCATATGGAACTTGAAGAAGTTCAAGATGTCCAAACAAACACGTAACAGCTCGTAGAAGAAAGTGGTTCAGCCCCATAGAGATGAGGCGAAACGGAAGTGTGGATGTTCAAGAGCCCAGTAGGGTAGAAGAGCACGCGCACCCAAGAGATATGATTTTCTGTGAGTCCGGGAATGATGTGCTAGTCATACAAGATGACTTAACCCTACCTACCAAAGAGGTTCAACAGTCCGCACTCTCCAAATGGTTGGAAGCCATGAACTCCTAAACGGATTCCATGTGGCCATGACAACAAGGTATGGACCTTGGTTGATCCACCGAAGGGATAAAACCCAGGGTGCAAATGGGTCTTCAAGAAAAAGACCGACATGGATGGTAATGTGATTACCTATAAGGCTAGGCCAAGGGCTGGCTACAAGCGTAAAGAGGGAATCGACAGATGAAACTTTCTCACCTGTGCTATGCTTAAATCCATTCGGATATTGCTTGCAATAGCGACATCATGACTATGAAATTTGGCGGATGGATGTAAAGATCGGGCCCTTAATGGGAATCGCAAGAGGATGTACATATGACACAACCCCGGCTTTACATCACCAAATTCCAGCGTGTAAGCCGCAGAGGTCCATTTATGGACTTAAGCAAGCATCAAGGAGTTGGAACATCCGCTTGATGAGACAATCAAAGAGTTTGGTTTTCTTCAAAAAATCCTATGAGCCTTGTGTTACAAGAAGGTTAGTGGGAGTTCAATCGTTTTCCGATATTATGTGTGGATGACATATTAATAATGGGAAACGATATCCCAATGTTACAATGAAAGGGTTGGTTATCCAAGAATTTTTCCATGAAAGATTTGGGAGAGAGCCTACATATCTTTTGGTATTAAGATCATGAGATAGATCCAAAAGGTCGCTTGGTCTTTCACAATCTACATACGTAGATAAAGTAAGCTAAAGAGGTTTAGCATGGATCGGGTCCTTAAGAAGGGCTTTTACCTATGTCTCATGGGATAAGCCTTTCTAAGAGCATGTGTCCCAAGACACAAGTCTGAGATTGACAAGATGCATAATATTCCATATGCTTCTGCAATTGATCAATTATGTATGCTATGTGTACAAGACCAGATGTCTCCCATGCCTGAAAGTGTCACGAAGTTGCCTGTGCTAATCCAAAGTGAAGGTCATCGACATAAATGCTGTAAGAACATTCTTAAGTACTTAAGAAGGACTAAAGATTTGTTCTTAGTTTATGGAAATGGTGAATTGGAGGTCAAGCTGGCTACAAGATGCAAGCTTTCAATCGACAAGGATGACTGTAAGTCACGGTCGCTTCATCTTTACTCTCAGCGGAGGTGCCGTCTAAGAAGTTCCAAGCAGACACCACAAGCAGATTCTACAATGTAGGTCGAAATGTACATTGCATGAGGAGGCAGACTAAGGAAGCCGCTTTGGATCAAGAAGTTCGTGTTCCGAACTTGTGTGTTCCGAAGCATTGTTAATCCAAGAACTTTGCTGGATAACAATGGGCTATTGCTGCCAAGCAAAGGAACCTAGGTCTCATCAACGGTCCAAACATGTACTTAGAAGATTTCACCTTACAGTTAGGGAAATCATTGCCGCACCTGAATGATGTAAAGATAGAGAGCAGTCCCCACCTCATGCAACTAAAGCACTATCTCAAAAGAAACATGATAGTCATGTACTTTCATTTGGACTAAGAGTTATAAATGAATTGTTTTAGTGCAAGTGAGGAGGTTGTTGGAATGTATGCCCAAAAACAATTGATTTGTTGAAATACATTCCTAATTAAAGTTTGTATTTTATGAATTTCCAATTTTATCATATATGATATAGGCTGGTAAAGTATGCTTGGAGAATATTTATTAATGTGATGATAGTCACAAGAGTTGCGACTATGGGAGATATCAATCATTTATAATAAATATTCTTAAATATCTCTAGTCATATATTATGTGAGATAGGACATCATTAATACGGACGGACTAGTACATTAGCCCTACTTAATGTAAGTGGTTGTTCTCATCAACCATGGTATAGGATACCTAGCTAATGTGTAGATGAGTTATAGAGTAATAATTCATTGGAGTGATCCTGTATTGGGATATTTTGTGCCAATGGTTGAATCTCTTATGGGAAATTGTGTAAGTGATCCTAGACTTGAGATCACCACAAGATTCATCTTGAAATCACTACCTTTTGATTCTGCTTGTTACCACCGGGGTGACTTAAAGAATAGAAATAGAAAGGTGAAGCATGGAAAGATAGTGAGTGATCAAGAGAGGATTCACCACTCCAATAGTGGGAATGATATCCAAGGTTACCACTAGTTGGAATGTAACCTTAGTAGTCGACCAGTACATTAGATTAGAGTGTCTTCAAGTTAATCTAATCTAAGGTTAAATCTGAACTAGAAAATTAATTAGTCATTAAGGAATTGGCACTTGTTCCTTATTCCCCCTACCAATTGGATATCAATGGTGAAAGGATAATAATTACACGGTAATTTTCCATGGAAAAAGGTTAGGTCGGAATTTCCCTTGATCAATTCCGAATACCTGGGTAATTGTGATGTGTTGCTAGACACCGCTCACAATTTATAATTATGAATAATTAATTATTGTAATTAATGATAAAATAAAAGTGTTTATTTTATCTAATTCTTTTTAGAATTATAATTCATACTATTATTACCAAGGTGTATTTGGGACCTATTGGATCACACGCATTGAGATTGGGTTCTGATTAAATTGTGTCCAAGTAGGGACTTGGAAATAAATACTTCCGGGTTTAATTATAAAGATAAATAAATCTCAATATCATCGACAAATAAGATAAATGTGTTATCTTTATTTGTCGATATGCAAGGATAAGATGAGAAGATGTTACGGTGGTTTGATTTTGAATCAAACCACTGCCTATCCCTCTCCCTTCTCTTCTCCTCTCTCTTCTTTCTCTCCTCTCCTATAAATATCGATGTTACGATGGAGAGAGGTAATATACCTCGATAGTCGAATGTGGAGAAAAGTTCTCCCAGAGAGAAAACTAAACGTAGGAAAAATTACTCAGACAGTCTGAGAGTGTGAGTGAATAGGCTAGCACCTACCATTCTCACACACACACACACATCGATCGTAGAGACGGTCAGAGGTGATCCGTGAGCTCTCATGGACATCAAGAGGCGGGGACACCTGATCTGCTGTCAGGAATTCTCACCCCTTCTCGACGTCCTCGAGGCTTCATCTCATGACAAGGTAATCCTCAACTCCTCCCTTCTTGAAATCATAATGAACGTGGGATTCCCGGTGGGAGTTGGGGCAATTTTAAATTCACCACTCGACGCCCCAATTCCTAACAAATGGTTGTTTGTCTTCCTGATCCAACTCTATCCGCCTTAAAACCCCCTAATTTATCTCTCTTCTAACAATGAAAACTTTTCCATGCCTTCAACTCCGTCCTCCATATTCTCCCTGAAATAGGAAAAGAAGAACATCAACTGCTCATACTAACTCACGGACATTTTGTACAAGTTACTGTAAAGGCTGAAACCCTGTAGGGATCAAGAAGGTCTCACAAGAGATTATCATCAGTAGCCATGGATCTCAATTGGGCTTTCGTAACAACTCTAATTTGTTTTTCTGGTCAAAGATGAAATTGCCATTCGGTATATTTGCTCTTGGCCTACATAAGTTTGGTTTATGGAGTTTTTTTGAATTCAAATCGGAGGTGATAAATTCATGGATATGGCCATGTTGGAGTACGAAAGTGTTGCTGGCTTGGTGCAGGTGTTAATTCCCTGCTACCACTTTTGCTGGTTTTAGTGGAGAAGGAAAGAGGAGAGGAAAAGTAAGTAGATAATTTGGGCTTTTTGTTAAAAGTCCATGCTGATTTCACCAAAATCCTAACAGTCAATGTAGATCACTAACGGCAGAGGTATACATGTTACATGCAAGTTATAATGAGGAACCTTTTGTAATACAACTAAACGTAAGGATTCAATTAGTAGTTTGGTCAAATCTCAAGTGGAGTAAATGTAATTAACCCAAAATGTACCATTAGAAAAGTATTTCTAGGGAGGATAAAAAATTTACCTATAAAAAATTTACTCCACAAACGACTTGTATATGTACAAATTGTATTAGTAAAAGAATGAAAATATACTAAAAGGATCATAGAGATAAGCAAGCACAATAAAAAAAAACTAAAATAAAGTAATGGACTTTCCTCGAATAATCATCATTGTTCCACACAAGTAGCTACACTCTGGGTCGTAGGTTTTGTTTTAGAGTTGGGTTATAACCCATTGAAGAGCCCAAACCCACTTGGTCAAAACCCAACACCCTCCACCAAAGGTCTCGATCAGTGTAGGGCCACCCACCTACGGTTGACATATAACGTAGATTCTCCCTCCTAATTGGATGGATCGTTACACTTTCTCTACGTTAATCCAATGGCTAGTGCACATTACAAAGGTTATTTTTCAAATTTTTATCATTTTGCATATAAATGTAACAAGAAGCATTGCTAAATCTCATTTAACTTGACGAATGAAATTTGAGGTAAAAATAGTGACTTTATGTGGATATTACAAGTTAAAAATGAAGTATAGTAGAAACTATGGTCTCTTCATTATAGGGATAGAATCATTGAATACACCCACATCAGTTGGCACCCCAAGTTATTGTTCATCGTTAAGAAAATTTCCAATAACTATTTTTTGTTAATTAGTTATTAATAGTTAATTAGTGCCCAATTACTTAATGTCATGTGTTATTTCTAATAAGGGACATAAAGTTATCATTTGCAAAGTGAAAAAAGAAAAAATTTATTTGGCAAAATGTGATAGATATTTTGAATGGTTTTCCCATACCATAACGAAATACCTGTAATTATGTGTATACAATGAAATAAGTTACAACAAATTTAGAACTCGCACGAGTGTTAAATCAGTTTATTGGAAAACAAAGAGTTGCAATCCGGAGGCAAGTTCCTAATCAAGGGAGATATCCCTCAAATTATTCTCTTTAAAGAATATAATTCAAGGTCTAAGGGCTAAAATCTTGTTCTTCAATTAATAAGGCAACTTCTAAAACTTAAGCGTGGAAAATGGTAAATTTTGTGGCATTGCCTTGACCACTTGAATCTATAGTCTCCAAGCTTTCAAATATATAGGGTTTTGATTTTACTTGAACGTGAATCCGATCTAAGGACCAAAGGCTTGTTCTTAGATTAAATTTTAACTTGAATTTAATCATTATTAGGGCTTGAACTCTTGAAGAGAGAAAACTCTTGAGAAAATTTGCAGAACTTCTCCAAATTTTGGAAATTTGAATGTAACGTGTCTTAAGTCCAGTTTGGGAGAGAGAGGCCCTTATTTATGGCCCAAAACATATGCGATGAAGAGATAAAATATGAAATGGAATAGGCTCAAAAGGAGACGGTCTAGGATGCAATTTGGGTAGTATGTAATTTACGAAACAGACTGAACTACAATAAATGGACTAACCCACACAGTTCATTTTGAGCAAATGCCTGATCCATTAATCTACTCTAATTAAATGGACAGTGCAAAATCAATGTAAGCCCTCATGTTGCATTGACCCAACTTGTAAGCCCAAAGCCTAATGGACTTATCAAATTTAATTTACATTTATCAAGATCGATTTGACTAGGAAGTCTTCCATTTTATATGTTAAAGCACACCCATAAAAGATGGATCTGGTATTTTTCCTTCACTAAAGCTTTCCTCGTTGAAGGTTCCACCTGCAGTAAAATATCATTAACTAACCTCTAGGCTTGAAGGGTAAGGCCCCATATTCCTTCCCTCCTTTGTTTTTCCAAGAATTAGAGTCACCGTTACAATAAAATTTTAATCGCTATTCATCACCACAAATTTATAGTTACTAGTTGAAATGATTACATAGCTGTGACATCAATTTTCTGTCTCAAACCCCTTCCTCTCCCATTTGAGAATTAAGAATTCTTTCTTTTGGTAGATAAAGATGCAAAATTAAAATAAGAAAGACTTTACAAGTTACATACAATATCGTTGGGAGTAACTAAATCATCCAAAACAAGAAAGAGCAAAGCTGGGACAAGTAACAAAAAAATTGAATGTGATCATTGAAGCACCTCCACGCCAGAACATCTGCACATCCGTTAGCTTCCCAGTAAATGGAAAAACAAACCCACCGGAATGTAATTAGAAGCTCCTTGCAATCATCTAAGATGGGGAAAGCTCATGAGTAGAGGGATAATTTCTTTGAGAGAAAGAGGTACTAGTGTGAAATCAAGTTTCACCTCTAGGGGAAATATTAAGACTATTAGTTAGCTAAACCATCCCTAATGGCCCAACATTCTTCTGAGGGGATAGAGCAAGAGCCCAAACTCTTTCTTTTTTTTTCTTTTCTTTTTTTTTTTGAGGGGAGCAAAAATAGATGATCCAACTAGATCCCCAAATTTGAACAAATGATATACTTGCTCCAGCAGGCAATCCTTTTTGACTGAAATCTAAGGTCTTGGCACGACCAGGGAAAGTTTTGGAGGACCTCAGTTTTTGCTTCACCTCGGCTGGTGGATGCATTAGTGCAGGTGCCCGTGTCAGAAGGGTTAGTGTCTGTGGAAGGGAAAAGTTATGTTCAGGGGCCATTTATGTTGAAGAACTTCAAGCAAAAATAGGTGTAAACAAAATTGCCCCTAAAAAATGCGTTTCCATCTCTCTTGATAGAATAATTAGACGAAATGACTAAAATTGTGCAGATTTACTAGTTCAATGACATTTTTGGCTAACAAATAAATTCAGTGACCAGAAGTGATAAAAGTTAATAGTTTAATAACATTTTGCATTTTGCTCATATTCTTTTGATGGTTAAAATCAGATATTCCAGCTTCGAGTGTTTATAGAGTTTGTGGGGATACATGAGTAGGGAATGTAGTTTACTTTCGACGGAGAGAACAATATTGCAATAACTATTAAAAATTTTACTAATTGAAGTTATAATAAATATTTATAATGAGATAATATGAAAACTTTAGATGCTCAATTGAAATATGAACTATTTAAAAGCTCAACTTTAAGAGGTGGTACTGAACCAATGTAAAGATTAAATGAAATTAAATCTAAGGTCATTTATCTTCTTGGAAGCATCTTTTTCTCTTTCTTATTTGAATGAGTGGCTGTGATTGTCATCATTGTTTGCACATGCTCTCTAAATTGTCCATGCATTTGTTTCCTTGTATGAAAATATACGAATATCATGATTAATAAATAAAAGGAGAAGAGAAAAGTCAGGGAAGTGCATTATAACTTGGTACTTTTCCTTGTTGAATTTTGCAATAATGCAACTCCTATATTGCAGAGATTTGCTGCATTCTGCTTGAATGGTAGACCTTTCAAAATAAACGAAAAATAGTTACTCTCACTTCAATATTTTCTTCAATTTTAGAAATATTTTGTTTCAAAACAGCAATTGTAAAATTATTAAATCTTGATGTATATACTGTAGTGGTAGTATAATTCAGTCATGAGATTGCTTGATCTGTACTCTAATTACTCTTGAGCATGATCCGAATTTCCTACTTTGTACACCAGTTCGTCGCATAGGATTTTGTTTGACTTTATTATAAGAATTTTATTGTTGCTTAAAAAAATCAAAATTCAAAATTTTCAATAAAGGCAAATAGACATACATTCACCAAAAAGACCCCAAATAATGATGTTCCTTTTACCCAAACTGTAAATCTTTATTGATATACCAAGAGAAATTGCACAAGCAGAAAGTTCATTACAAGAGCAATATGAGCACTTGAATAAAAGTCAAAACCTATTGTTTAGCAAAATAAATTGAGTAAAACCCAACTAAGATTTTATTATTGCTTTAAAGCATAGAAATAATCCTAGGATGCCAAAATTTGTTGCATCTGTCCATTGGGCCCTTGATCATTTTCTCCATCTCTATCAGAAAATTTTCCATGGCTGCAACGGGCAACCACACTGCCATCGCCAAACCATCATCCCCTTGGTTATTTAGAAATCGCGAATAAACTGTCATATTAAAAGTTGATCCTCCATCCATAGTTCCACCATAAATTGGTTTTCCCCAGCCAAAATCTACCTCGTCAATTCCAGTTCTTGATGCATCCGCAACAATCCAATCCTTTAACAGCGTAGAATACCCCGGTTTTCCATGCAAAACACTATAATCAATGGATGATTTGATGAAGTCCTCAGTTACTTGATGTTTTGCTTCTTCACCAGCTCTAATGCATAGACAAATGAATTGTTGCACAACTGGTTGACCTTTGAGACAGCAGCGGGAGAGACAAACCATTGCCATAATAACCACTAGGCAACTTTGTTTTATTTTTCCCACGAACACTGACCGCATAGGTAAGAGTAACGATTTCTTCAGGATCCAGCTAAGGCTATCGTTCTTCACTCCATACAAGTGCAGTTACCAGATCAAATATTGATGCATGACGAATGTTTGGTGGGAGGTATTTCTTGACTTTTATCTCCTGTGGTCCAAAAAAGAAGCCTTTACGTACGAGGTTGAGAGGGGAGTCCAACATTGTAGGCTCAGTGCAACTATTAATGTTTTCTCCACCTCGAACTCATTATGCACACATGTAACATATGGTGGATTTCTTGCATTTAAGAGCCATCTTTGCCACACAAACGGAGAAGGTGCTGATGATGGATCTTGGATAGTTGGTTTACTGCATTCAGAAACTGGACCAAGCCAATTGCATCACTAATTGCATGGTTTATGCGAATAGCAAGGACAAGTCCACCACAGATCAAGCGGGTCGCCTGAAATTTGACCCCATAGAAAATGAAAAATGACAATAAGAAAGCTTTCAGGTAAAGTTTGTAAATAAGCAGGACGCTTCCAATTCAACATTGTGAGAAACTTCATTTTAGTGTTAACTTTATCTACTTGAAAGCTAAATAACAAGACTCGACGTAGTAGTGCAGCTAATTCTATTAGGATTAACAACAAATTACACAGGAAACTAGATACTGATCTTGTGAGTTCAGTACCATTTTAAAAAAATATAAAGTATAAAGTTTCAATGATACAGTAGTCAATGGAGTTTTTTGTCTGAATAAAAAAATAAAACGTTATAGCTCCACATATTTTGATTGTTTTTATATTTAACTACCACCATTTTGAGTATAAATTACAAATACCCCCATGGTCTCTTATTTTATCATATAACTCCTTTAAAGTCTCAAAATATCCACAAACCTTCCGTAATTTTATATAAAGTGAAAATCTAATGCAAAATAGTCTTTGTGATGCTGTTGGTTGAAATGACAGTATTATCCTTGTTTAAATACTAAATGGAATGAAGGTCTATCCACTTATACAACTATAGAGGGATTATGTGAATAGATGCAAAATTATAGAGGGGTGTGAATATTATTCTATCCTCAATGTGCTTTAGAGTATGTTTGGGTCAGTCACCGCCATCGAAGGTAGTTTCCATTTATTTTCTACTTTACATGGAACCACTTGTACAGAGTAGATGGTCATGTAGCAATTTGTGGATAATCAGGCAGAGATATTCAGTTTGGCTGGAAGATGAAGAGGCCAGAGCTCGCCTCAATGTTTTGCTCACCTGAATCAACATCAATGGACTGTCCAAGATATCTGTAGAGCCGGAAGCATCCACTAAGAACTCCTTTGAATAAGGAAATTGAGGCTGCATGAAGTCACGAAGTTGCTCCAGCGTAACCTCTGCAATGGCTTCTCTAAACACCACCCCCTCAGCTGTGCAGTTGACAAGAATCTTATCTGAAGGCCCTTCAATGAGCCTACCTGCATAGGGATAGTAAGAAACAAGTGCATTAGCTACTGCGTCCCTAATCACCCCAACAGGGTTCTTTTCGTCCACGAATTGATTATAGCTAAAAAAAAAATCATGGGAAATGCCCTTTTGATCATCTATATCAGAAAGTGGTTTTATTTTGGGGAGTAGGTTTGCAGGAACAATCAACTCTGCTTTCTTTGTGTCTCACCAAACTTGCATTGCCATTTTTTATTTTTCTTTGGTTTCGGAGGGGTGGGGAGGCGTCACTACAAAATAATTGAAACTTTGAAGGTTTGGTACCTAATAAGTCTCGTTATGTCTCATATATAGAATTCTGCGAAGAAAAATATGTCTCAATTCTCTATCTCATTTCTTGTTTCAATCTCTATCCCTCTCCCTATTTTCTTGGCATGTGTGTTACTGGTATATCCATAGACTATACTATAGTAACGCGAAGTTATGGAACACTAGGAAGATAACTGCAATAGTAGGTTTTACCGCCTTTAGTGGCTCGATTTTAGCTAATTTTTCTAATATTGTAATGGTAAGTTTATTAAGAAATTTAGTAAGTATATCTCTTAAAATAGTAAGTTATAGTCATAAATGAAATTTTAAGTTTTCAATAAACAAACTTACTTACTCTTTAATAAAATTTAATTTTTTTGAATTTAACTTACTAGTAAGTTTACTAAGAAATTTAATAAGTATATCTCTTAAACAAGAAGTTATAGTCATCAATGAAAATTTACTTTTCAAGAAATAAATTTACTTACTTTTAGTAAAATTTACCTTTTTTGAATTCAACTTATAGTAAGTTTACTAAGAAATTTAGTAAGTATATCTCATAGGATTAATATCAAACCTCCCCCAGGTTTTCTTCTAATCACACTAGACCCCTTAGGTTTTGAAATCACACATACCCCTAGAATGACAACTTAAAGGTTCATGTCACCTTTGTTTGAATATAGTTTAAAAAAATGAGTTGCGAGAGAGAGTTCTTTTTCCACTTTTACCCATTGTCCAAGGTTATTTCTAAATTTTTCATTATTGTAGTAAATCTAAATAGGTATTTGATATGAATTGAAAAGCTTAAGGGGTGAATGTGCAATAAATTAGCAAACTTGAGTTCAAATGTATATGACCGCTGTTCCCAACGGAATTGTTATTAGGCCTTGTCTATAAAAGCCGCCATTGTGGACATGTTTCCAATTTGCACCAAGAAGTGGGATTTTACTTCTTCATTCCGCATTGTGTAGAGAAGCAAGAATGGCTAGCTCTTCCGTGGAGGGAGGTCCCAATTCTCCAACTTCATTCAAAGATTAAGAATTGATATTGTGGATGCAATCGCAAGGCAACGATAAGAATTTCTGAGAGTGCCTTGAACCGATAAGCTCTACTTTGTCGCTCGAGATGCAATTTTTCCAATGGTTTGAAGGCAATGAAGGTGCTGAAGTAACCAGTTCAAGGAATGAAGGCAATCCTGTACCGAGACATAGACAAAGCAGAACTTGAAGGCAATACTTGAGCAGCCAAATTCAGCAATCTACTAATTGTCATTGATCTACTACTAATTGTTGTTATATTTTTATTCAAATTGTAAAATCAATTTGATGTAGTAGAAGGATTCGAACAGCTTTACTCTGTTAAAGTTCTTTTCTTCAAAAGTGCACATCATCATATATAATGCCATCGCTCACGGATGATTTTCTGTTATGCATGTTCAGTTCTTAGAAATAATAAGAGAAATGTAGAATTTCAGGTGCTTCAAAACACCACAAAACTTGCACTTAGCACATCGAACAGATGCACAATGAAGTCGCTAAAAGACAACACAAGAACTAGGTAATACACTTACAACCAATGTACCGATCATTAAATTACTTGCTACCATTACATAATTAAGAGTACATTACATCGGTGAGGCTAAACAGCATATTGCAATCCATATGAACAAAAGCACCATCTATAACAAGTTGTTTAGATGGTGGATCGCATATAACATTACAAAGCAAGGATAAGATGTATCGATAGCACCATGACCAATTATGAAAATGCATATGAACACTAGTAAGCACATGGTCCTCACAAAGTATCCACATAATTAACAAAAGTCGCTATCGGGCGTAATACCTAGTAGTTTAACCACTTCCGATACCAAAAGCATGTTCATTGCCGAACCCTTTACCAATCTCAAAACATTAAAGAGAAGTTGTCACGACCGTAGTAGACTCCATCGCTGTAGCAGACCGATCCTCACCGAAGTTTCACCTTGAGATCCTCCATTTGTAGTGCCTTGATCAGTTGGAGCAAGGGGAATTGCACTTGCATCACAATAGCGTTGCTTTTCGTTTTTGTACCTCCTCTCTGTGTCATAGCAACAGAAATCAAAACAGAAAATGACCAATGCTTTAAATTATATTAGAGAACAGGCAAGTTATATCCATGCCAAAGTAAGTATGTATGACTTTATAACAATGCATACTCTCTTTTTTGAAGTTGTTGTGCCAGCTTGCAAATTAACTTGTACATTCCCAGATTTGTCATGTTGGGGACTTGTTACCGCTCGGCTTGAAACAACCATCGAACATTGGACATGATCCTGATTTTAGGCAATACATGATCAAGAAGTTCATAATGTATGCAAAATACATACATTTGTCTGTAGTAGATGATAATGTTGAACTTACTTACCCAAACCACAGCCCCGCCAACCGGTGTTAGCTAAGCCCCTACAGGCTTTCCTCTCCTCATAGCACCTCTGTAGTTAAAAAAAAAAAAAACAAGAATAATGTAATTATATAGTCAATAGGAAAAACAAATTTTCTGTTATTACCCCATGACCGTAAGCAATAGGCTTGTGGAGGTTCCAGCCTTTCCCCTTGCATGTTCGTTGTGACCAAACAAACCACACTTGAGCATTTCAATGTGCTTGACCGTGGTTCGAAGTTGAAGCAATTTCTTCCTCGTGTCCCTCTTTCTATTTTTCTTTGGTCTTCCCGGTGCTCTCCTTCTCGCTGGTGGGAAGCAGTGTTTCGTGTAACGCTTTTCCATTAGAGGCCATCTTTCTCATGTGGTATTGGTGGATCATTTTCAATAGCACCTCAAGTACTTTTCCAATGAAAATGCTTGATCACAGACTTAACTAGATTTTCCTATAAATGATCCTAAAGCTAGCATGCTTGCAAGGGATGCCACCAATTGAAATTCCCCACGTCACATTCCTTTTCCTCTAACTTCACTATATATGTCTTGTCAACATCTCTTACCTCAAACACATACTCACTAGCCATCATAAGCTCACATCTCCTTGAAGCATTTCCAATTTCAGCCTTCTTAACAACTTTTGAGTGATGCTAGCTTGTCCATGTTGTGGCTTTTTGATACCTTTTATGCAGCTTGTTCATCATCTTCCTTCTTAAACCTTCAACAAGTGTTAGTATACTCTTCCCTCTCAAATCATTAACACATGCATTGAAGGATTCAAGAAGTTATTAGTCACATGCTCACACTTGATTGCACTTGAGAAAGCATGTCGGATCAAGCGCCTTTGAATTTTCATTAAGTAACCAAGCTTCAATGTTCAGGTCCCATGTTACCCATTGCCTCTATGACCAATTGAATCAAAACTCTTGTCAGCCGTAAATATCTCCTAAGTAGCAATCCCGAAACTTGAGCTTGAAGTTGTTGTATATGTGCCGCCAGCAATACCGAGCGCTTGCTTTTGAACCATTTCTTCATATGCAAGGTTCAAACCCTCGCAAATGACATGAGTTGAGAAATCAGTTAATGACATTAATTAAAAATGGAAAAATTTTATTATATACAGAAATAAGTGCTTCACCTTCTGCCTATCACTCATAAATGTCAATGGCATATTTCCTGGAAATGGTCCAAAATGATGTTCAAAGAAGTGAAAAAACCATTTCCATGTCTCTTTATTCTCACACTCAACAACTGCAAAAGCTAAGGGAAACAAGCTGTTGTTTCCATCTAAAGCAACAGCTGTAAGCAGCACACCTCCAAATGAACCTTTTAGATGACATCCATCAAATCCTACAAATGGCCTACAACCAGCAAGGAAGCCTTCTTTTTGTGCGTTGAAGTCGAAAAAGTCTCAAGAATCTAGGCTCAACTTGTATTATAGGGTCTGTCAAAGTGAATCTTAACTATGGAACCAGGATTGAATTGCCTCACCAATGCAGCATATTTTGGTAGCTTGGCATATGACAATGCATGTGATCCTTCGATTTCATCCAAGGCTTTGTCTCTAGCCCTATAAATCTGCATCCTACTTGGTTCAACTCCAAATTTTTTCATCTCAGCTGATATACCCTTAGCTGTCATTTCAGGATGCTCTCTCAACACAGCAACTAGCTTCTTTGCCATCCAATCAGATGTTGCCTCAGTGTTTTTCCCATCACACATGTATGCTCGGATTATAAGTTTTGATCATAAAGGTAGTGGTGGCAACAGGGATGCATGGATTCTCCATTACAGCCCATGAACCACAAATGGCAGTACATCTAGTCCTTTCATTTTTCACCCTCACTAATGGAAATCCTTTCTCAATAGCATAATCTTTTAAAGCTGCCCGGAAAGCATCAACAGTAGTAAATAATTGCCCTCTCTGAAATTCTAATTCTTCCTTCGGGTTATATGTCCACATTTTTTATCTCAATGCTTTCTTTAGTGGATCAGTTTCTTCATGCTTTAGTCCCGCATACAATTAAAGATCTTCATTGTTCCTCAAAGTCGAAAATTCTCTATCGCTGTTGTCGTGATGACGTTGACAATCTTTCATCATCCAACACATCATCTAAGTCACTCCCCATTGCCTGTTTCCAAGACTCATCAGAGCTTGAGTTATACATTTCTACTTCATCCTCACTATTTGCCAAATTCTGACCGCATTCTTTTGAGTCTCCAACATGTCCATTGTAATAGTAAGATTGATCATCATGCAGATTACCTTGTGATTCAGGTATTATATCCATGTCAAACACATACAAGTTGATAAGGAGATCATTTTCATGGACTTTAAACATCTCAAGCAATCGATTTGTCATCTCGTTATGTCCATAAAGTTGTCTCGCTCTAGGGATCAAACATCCGATATGAAGCAGAAATTCAGATTTCCAGTGCATAGCATTCAATGTCCGCTTCAGATCATTCAAGAAGCTCAATGTAATGAAAGTACCTATCGATGATCAATGTTGGGAATTCTACTAGCCTTTCCCAAATAATGAACAACAATGTCATGAGCTACCGTGAGGTGCCATACTACATACCACAAATTTGATGAAATTTTTTAGTTCTTGCTCACTACAAGATTAATACACATCACAGACACAACGCCGGTGCGTGTTAATATATGCACCATTGAAACTGAATCTACCCTTAAATGCAAATTTATATAGCAATACATAAGTAGGTTTTAAATTTTTCAGTTGGAACATTACGAACTACTGCTCGATCTTGATCACTATGATCAAACCCCGACCGCTGCAAAAGCCAACTTTCGAAGTTCAGACTTATTACAATCATCAATGGTATGGACAACAGCTTGACAAGATTTTTTGAACATCATAGTACATGAAGTTGCTAGTTTGTTCATAATATCACAGTAGATGAATGCTTATCACAACTTCATAGCAAAATCTGATGGTGAAATCTAGTATGATCATGGCGAACAGTCATTAACATCTATGATAAAAGCAAATCTTGCAACACTCAAGTATTATAACATCGACACCATCAGGATAACATTTTGGAAACTTAATATGCAAGGCCAGACTTCGATGCTTACCTGCTCTGCTGGATGCAAAGTTGAAGCTCAAGCTACTGTTCCACGACTTCAACCGAAACCAAACTTCAGGAGCTATCTAAAAAAAACGCCTTCTACTTCACAGATTCTAAGTTTCTTTAGCGCAGCAAGATTTACAGCTACTTATCAATGATTTCTTCATGATTCGGTTAGCTGATATGCATTTTCAATGGAAGGAAAAAATCCAGCAGCTCACCACTCACAATTCCAAGCTGAAAATGGCGCCTTCAGGCTATATAAGTGCGAAAATATGGTCAATTTGTGTGCCAAATCAAATGGCATTTTCGTTATTTTCAAGTATTTCATTTGATATGTATTCGCTTGTTCAATACTTCACATAACTATTTTGTCCGTTTGTGGTGGGTTTGGGTAATTTCCATCATCGATTAGAAAGGCGTCAAATCCGCCAGTGTGGGGTATGTGTGCAGATTTCGAAAACCTAAGGTCTAGATGTGATTCAAAGAAACCTGGGAGGTTTCTGATATTAACCCTATCCATAAAGCAATAAGTCTGAAACCTTAATGAAAATTTACGCTTTTAACAAACAAATTTACATATTTTTCAATAAAATTTACCTTTGTTGAATTCAATTTACTAGTAAGTTTACTAAGAAATTTAGTAAGTATATCTCATAAAGCAAAAGTTTTGCAACAAGCTGTAATGAAAATTTACGCTTTTAACAAAAAAATTTATTTTTCAATAAAATTTACCTTTTCTTGAATTCAACTTACTAATAAGTTTACTAAAACTTTAGTAAGTATATCTCATAAAGCAATAAGCTACAACAAAAACGACTTACTTACTTTATAATAAATTTTCTTTTTTTTGAATTTAACTTACTAGTAAGTTTACTAAGAAATTTAATAAGTATATCTCTTAAAACAAGTAGTTATAGTCATCAATGAAAATTTACTTTTTCAATAAATAAATTTACTTACTTTTTAGTAAAATTTACCTTTTTTTTAAATTCAACTTACTAGTAAGTCTTCTAAGAAATTTAGTAAGTATATCTCATAAAGCAGTAAGTTGCAACATTAATGAAAATTTACGCTTTTAATAAATAAATTTACTTATTTTTAAATAAAATTTACCTTTTTTGATTCAACTTACTAATAAATTTACTAAGAAATTTATAAGTATATCTCACAAAGTAGTAAGCAACATTAATTTGAAAATTTACGCTTTCAATAAACAAATTACTTACTTTTAAATAAAATTTACCATTTTTGAATTCAACTTACTAGTTAATATACTATGTAAAAGGTAGATTTTGCCTATTTCTTAAATTCTTGATCATTTGGAACTCTTAATGTAGTATCGATTCCAACGCCAATAAATCCATCTTGAATGGTGATTACTAATTCTTGAGTTCAAACTTAAATACAATTGCCCTCTTAATCTATTTGCATGATTGATTGACCACTCTAAAGTGGACTTAATTCATGATCTCCTAACAGGGTGCGATTGAGAGAATTCCCTCAAAGACATTAAAAAAGATGTGCTATTATCAATTGCTTTCGGTACTTGAGATGGAGATGGGGGTACAAGGCATGAATGTCTAGTTTTTTCCAACCGACGCCTTTCTCCAAGCAGATATAGTAAGGTCTATACCTTTTCATTTAGTTCACTTCAAATATTTTACGGCAATTAGCTTTTCCGCTGAAGTTTTATAACCTTTTGTCCTTTTCTTCAATGGCTTTTTGAAATAAAATCTGAAATTTGTTGACTATTTACATTAATTTGATGATTATGGTTTGGAAATCAACATAGTGCACGTGTTCTGTAAACATTCCATAAAACTTGTGCTGTAAGCATAATTTCCACTGGAGACTTCTATAAAATGGTTTGATCCCTTCACTAAAACATAGTGTGTAATAGACGTGGTGATATTTGGTGAATTCTCAAATACATATTGTGAGGACCAAAATTTTATTTTATTTGACCTGTTTATTTAATTAATTATTTAATTTCTCTGAATATTTGTTTAATTGTTTTAAATCATTTTAATTGCATTTACACCATACATTACCTCATTTTATTTTAAAAACTATTTTTAAACATCAATTTGATTTTTCTGTCACTTAATTGTGAAAAAGAAAATGGGCACATTTTTCGAGATAAATATTCGGACTGAGAGTGACGTAAGTTTGGAGAATAAGAATGATCATTTGTAGCTTAAGAAAAGTAAATTAAGGAAATTAGCAAAATGATTAGGGTTAAGCTCAATTAAGAGCACAAATGAGCTATTATTCCTTAGTTGACTTTGGACCAAAATGTGTGGCCAAGGTTTCTTCTTAATTTCTTCCATTTTTCAATTTCCCCTCTCTCCATTTCTTTCTCCTTCTCCCATAGCCGGCCACCCCTTCCCATTTTTCCCTCAAGAAAATCAACTTCACCAACAACACAAACTCTCTCCATTTCTTCTCCTCAAGGTCGGCCATCCCTTTTGCTCTCTCTTTTCAAGTTTGATCCAACTCTCCTCCTCTTCAACTCTTGTCTTGGAAGCTTGAGGAACTCACTCTCTCATCTGCTAGCCGAAATCTTGGAGGAGGAAGAGCTCTTGGTGATGACTCTTGAGGCTTTAGACTTGGAATAAACACTAGGCACAAGGTAAATCCCTAATCTAGAAGATCTAGTCCATGATTTCTCTCTGGATGATAAATCTTGAAGCCTCTTGGAAGGTTGATGTTGGGTTTGTTGAGTTGCTTGGTGGGCTCTATGAACTCCCACCTTCTTGTTATTGGACTGCCATGATGTGTGTGTGTGAGTGATGGAATGAATTTGTGATGAATTCATGGTAGTTGGAAGGCTAGGAAGAAAAGAAAAGGAAGGTTATGCTGCGGTTTCACTTTAGCAATTTTATGCCCTGTTTTAGCTACATATTTTTGTGAGTTTCTTAGCTATTTTGAGAGTTGAAATGTTGGTTTATATGTATGTAAATTTATTTGCAAAAATCATTCCATTTGGTGTGTCAAAATCACATGAAAAAAATGAAGTTAAAATCTGGAAAACAGTTTCCAGATTTATCGAACCTTGCTGCCCTGATATTAATTGCTTTGTTCACTGTCTTCCCGTGAGAGTTTTTAGCTAAATTTTGGTATGAATGTAGCTCATATACTGAGGTTGTTACCTGAAAAATTTTGTGTTTTTCCAGTACCATTTCGTTACTTAAATGATGTTTCAAAACTGCCTCTTTAATCTGGAAAATCTTCCCTAGCTTTGAGCACTGTTTGAGTTCATTTCGGTTTGACATTCGTTTGCTTGAATTTATGGCTGAAATTTGGTGTGAAACTATCCTATATATATTAGTTTTGGTGTACCAAATTTGGTAATTTTTGGACAAGAAACCGTCACTCAAACAAGGCCTAGAAGTCTGCCTTGTGAATCTGGAAAACAGAAATCTCAGAATTTCGAACCAGCCTAGTTTGAACTGCTATAATTTCTTACTCGAGTGTTGGATTTGAGTGATGTTGGTGGCGTTTGAAACTCCTTATGTATGAATATATAATGTATGAATTTCAAAGTCTTATTATTTTTCTACAATTTTTGGTGAATTTTCAAAGTGGGCTGGTCGACCAACCTGACGTGCCCTGTTTTGGTACTGTAGAGTTTCTTTCTCGAAAATCTGGGCAATTTCTGCCCAGAATTTTAACTGGGTGTCTTCTGCAAAGTTTTAGAACTTTCAAAGAGGTTTCCAACGGTACTAAGTGTGTAAAATTTGGACTTATATAACTCAAGTTGTGATTTTTCAAAGATTTCTGCTCAAGTAGTAACTTATAGAATTTGATTTTCTTGAACGAGTTTTGATTGATAAACTAGGAACTTATTTTCATCGATTCTTAAATATTTTAGGAGGTGTTGCTGAATTACAAAGTGATCCAAACTTGAACTCCGAGAACCTTGATTGATCGCGTGAATAGCTCTCACTTATTCTCAACAATTGGTGAGTGTCCAAGTGCATGTTTACTTGCTTTAAATGATGTTAATAAATTGAAAGCATGCTTGTGTTCCTCGGTGAGCGTGTACCTTATCGAGCTCACATTCTTAAATTGTCTCAAAATGAGTTTAACTATTTAAATGGTTACTTGTTTGATTGCTTGAATTGATTGGACTGTTTAAACTGCTTATAACGTGGGGACGCCTAAACCCCATCGGGATCCCTTCACCTTGTCCCAAAACAGGGATAGGCAGGTTGGGAAAACCATGGGTTTTTACTGTTTAAAGTACATCGGTTGGAATGAGTCCACCGACTTGGCATCCTCATAGTGGGTTGCCAAACACTTTTCAAATTTAGGAGTTCGGGCCCGGTCAAGGGGGTGTAAGTAGACGGGAGAGGGAGAAAATGATGAATATGGACTGTGAGATGAGTGGTTGACTGAGTGTCAACCTGGGTTTGAATTGATGCAGTGAAGAAAATAATTGCAGAGAATTATGCGGAAACGCGTGAGCCGGCAGCTATCCTTTAAATTGTATTGTTTAAAAGCTTTATTGCTAAATTCTGCTTGGACTCTTTTATTGTTTTATTAATTTATTTAATTGCTTTGAGTTGCCCTGTGCATGTTTTCTTGGCCTCACCGATGCGCTAGCTCATCCCAATTTGTTTTTCTTAACAGGTTTCAGGTGAGGCAATTTGAATCGAGGAAGTTAGTACTTTATAGGATTTCCTGTGTAAGATTGAAATTAATGGATGAATTTGATGGTTTACTATATTTTGAGTTTTTATCAATGTAATTTTGATGAAATTTTGAGTCTGTTTTGTGAGAGTTTATTAGTAATATTAATATCTTATATTGATGACTTTACAAATGAATGTTTGGATTAATATTTGGGAATTCAGTAGTGAGTCCCGTGAGAGTTAGGGTGCAGCCGCTAACCCCTCCTGGCCTTAGGGAGGGTGGGGCATTACACATATATTATATCCCACATCTACTCATTGATGTTAATTTGAGGAGTAATAGTTTTGGTAATAAAATTATTTTGTATTGAATTAACAAGTTGATATTTTTACAAAATAAAAGTGAACTTTTTGGGAATTTATATTTTGAGTTTTCCAAAAACAAAAGCTATATTTTAGCAATTGTTGTCATTGACACTTCATTGCCGTCACCAAATTTTAACAACATAATATTAATGTCATTACTAATAATTGAAGTTCAATTAGCATTACTCTATCCAAATTAAAATAATTAACCTGAAGTAACAAAATAAATGATAGCTAAACAAACAAGGAAAGCATATGCTCAATTGTATGTGGTCATGCTACAAATTCTATTAAAAGATAACTAGTGTATGTTAAATTATATTTCTATTTGTCCAAAATTTATATGCATTGTATATCAACTAAGGATTAAATTACTAATTACTTAAACAAATTAAACAAAAATGCATTATATGATGTAAAATCTTGTATTTGTGCATCTTTACACTCATTTAATTATCACTTATTCCTATTTTTCTAATGGTTCAAAATTCTTTGGATTATATTGTTGAAAAAAAACATAAAATCTTTTACAAATTATTCAAATTGAATTACAAAATGCTACTATTTTTAGGAGAAACTATGTATTGTATAAATGGTTTAACAACTTTCTAGTAAACATGGCTACTACATCAAAACGGAAAAAAAGAATTTGACTTTATTTTCATTTGATAACAAGTACTTCTACCAGTAACAATATAAACATTGACAGTGTTGAAAATTTCAAAATAACAATCATCTGACACATGATTGCGATAATTTTTAGGTAAATTAGCCTAATATATGCTACAAAGAAGTAAATTTAAGTCATTTGTGAAATGAAAATTTTACCAATTTCCATACCATTCACCTATGCAAAAATATGATTATTATAAAATTTTCATATCATAATATTCCACACATCATTTGCCTATAAAAACTTAAGGTTATGCTTATAAATTTAACTGATTCTTGCTATGTATAAACTTCACAAGATAATTTGGGGTAGTTTCTATTATAAAGTAATAACCATAGTTACTAAAATTCTGGACACATATGATATAAAATTTAATTTGTGCTAATATTATATATTATTAAAATTTTAAGATAAAAATATGAGTTTGATAAAAACTGTAGACAAATCCAAAATGTAAATGATACAAAATATATCTGAAAGTTACGGAACTTAATATATGGATGAATTTACTATGATTTTCAAAGATTATGCTACATTAATATAACTTCAACTTTATACTTATGATCTTCACAATCAATTTATTAAAATTTTATCATTTTATTGTATTCATATGGATTAACTTATAGAAATTGCGATGAATAGACAACTACCATTATATATATAACTCGACTCAGGATGATTTATTATTATTGTAAACCAAACTTTCAATCTTTTCAAAAATTGAAAAATAATTCAAAATTTATAATCGCACAAATTTTATTACATATTTTATAAGGACATGTGAATAGTAAAAATAGTTTTTATAGTATTTTTGGCATTATTTCAATTAAATTTTCCAATGCTAGTTTCATATAATTTTTTAAAGTAAATTAGTAAATTTATGCCACAAAGTAGTAAGTTTGGATTACTAGTCAAATTTGCTATGTTATCATAAAATTTAGTATGATTCTATAAAAAATTTATTATTAGTTGAATTAAACTTACCCTCTAGAAACTAACTTTGGGATATAAATTTCTAATTCATTCATTCCAAAAAAAAAAGTAACTTTCATATTTATTCTAATTTAACATTTTAGACATAAAAGTTACTAATTTATTAAGTTAAATTTCAATCATTAATAAAAAATTTTAGCACTATTTCAAGTAAACTTCTTAATAGTAGTTTCACATAATTTTTTTTAAGTAAAATTGTAAATTTTTACCACAAACTAGTAAGTTTTGATCATTAATCAAATTTAATATGTTATCATAAAATTTACTATTATTTGAAACAAACTTATTCTTATAAGTTTTTAAAGTAAAATAGTAAATTTATACCACAAACAAGTAAATTTTGATCATTAATCAAATTTACTATGTTATCTAAAATTTACTAATATTGTATAAAAATTTACTATTACTTTAACTAAACTTACTATTTAAAAGTAAGTTTAAGATGTAAAATAGTAATTTATTTTCAAAAAAAGGTCAGTTTCATATTATTTCTGATTTACTTTTTAAGACATAAAAATTACTAATTTATTGAGTTAACTTACTCTTTTACATGCAAAACTTACTACTCTTAAAAAGTTAGTTTGAAATATAAAATAGTAATTTATTTTTAAAAAAATGTAAGTTTCATATAAATTCTGATTTGCCTTTTGAGACATAAAAGTTACTAATTTATTAATTTAATTTACTGTTTTACATGCAAAATTTACTTATCTTTAAACATAGTTTGAGATATAAAATGGTAATTTATTTTCAAAAATGGTAAGATTCATATTATTTTCGATTTACCTTTTGAGACATAAAAATTACTAATTTATTAAGTCAACTTACTATTTTAGATGCAAAACTTACTTAGTTTTAAAAGTAAGTTTGAGATATAAAATAATAATTTATTTTCAAAAACAAATAAGTTTCGTATAATTTTTACGACTTACCTTTTGAGATATAAAGTTACTAATTGATTGATTTAACTTACTATTTTAGATGCAAAACTTACTTATCTTTAAAAGTAAGTTTGAGATATAAAATAGTAATTTATTTTCAAGAAAAGGAAAGTTTCATCCGATTTACCTTTTGAGACATAAAAGTTACTAATTTATTCAGCTAACTTACTCTTTTAGATGCAAAACTTACTTCTCATTAAAAGTAAGTTTGAGATATAAACTAATAATTTATTTTCAAGAAAATGTAAGTTTCATATTATTTCCAATTTACCTTTTGAGACATAAAAGTCACTAATTTATTAAATTAACTTACTCTTTTTGATGCAAAACATACTTCCAAATTTTTAGGCTAATTTTAAGGCATTATCTTATCTAAGTGACTGATCTAACAGGTAACTAAATGGTCACTAAAAGTGTTTTTATCTGTAATATTAGGTAAATTTTGCTTCGTTACCCTAACTATCGTTACTTGAGTATTTTCCATATCCATATACCAAAACAGTGCTGCAAGAAAAAAATGATCAAAAAATAAAATTGAAAAAATCATAAAGATCGAAACAAAAACGTGGCCAATTAAAAAGCCACGAAATTGGAACAATTATAGGAGCACAGAACAAACTTGACAAGTGCATGGCCAATATAAGTTGATTTAATTAGTAATGACAAACCACTTTTTTTTTTTATAAAAGGTCATATATTGGGATTCCACTATATGAAAACTATGTTGGTAGATGATTTGTAAAAAATTTTATAAGTGATTTATGGTCCAAGAATATGCCCTGATCTCGGATGTGACGGAGCTAACCACCCAAACTTTTTTTTTTTTTTTCAAAGGGCTAATTTCAGAAACCTCTCCTGATGTTTGTAATAATATCACTAGGTACCCAAAATTTTGAGAAATCTCACATACCTCCTTTATTTTTAACTTTTTATAACTTATCAACCCATTTCAAAAAGATATCAATTAAAAACTCATTTTGGGACAGAGAAAATATTTCTATTCCAAAATTACCCTTTTCTTGTGAATCTTTAGCTTAATTAACAAACCAAGTTAAATCCTTAAAATATAATATGTTAATTAGATTGAAAGGTCTTTATAATTTTGAAGTCATCGGTTTAGACAAGAAAAGTAAAAGAAAAAATTCTTATAATCGAAGAAAATAACATTTTGTGCTTTGAAAATACCTCAAATAAGTTTCTAAATGTATTGTTAATAAGTTATCTTTCTCTTAATTTTAAGTCATCAATTTGGACAAAAAGTTAGGACATTAAAAAAATTCTAAATAATTTATAAAATTCTACATTCATCCAAAATATTTTATAATAAAGAAAGCTATTTTTATGTTCTTGAAAATGCCTCAAATGAGTTTATAAACATAATTTAAGACATTATGTCTGTTTCTAATATTCAAGTCATTAGTCTATACAAAAAAAATTAGAAATTTAAAATTCTTAAATTTTTAAAACTCCCCAAATTAATGAAAGCACTTTGCAATGAATGAAAATTTTTTTTCTTCAGCTTGAAATATCTTAAACATACTTTTAAATAATAATATCTAATATAATTTATTCCATTTACAATTATACTTTCACTCTGCTTGTCTTTATTTTCAGACTTTTAGTAATATATCTTCACTTCTAGAAAAATATTAGGATAACACAATGGCAATTTTGTTATGAAAACATTTGGTCTTTCCAAGTATGGGTTTGTTAATAATACTTTTTTAGATGGGTTGACAATGTTAGGGAAAATCACAAAAAGTCCCAGTAAGATTTGTGGTGTTTTTGACTTTACCGCCTAACATTAATTTTTTTTGCACTTTATCCCCTTAATTGGTAATCAAATGCTGAAGTAGTAACAGTGTTAATGGTTAATAGTTAAATGACAATCGTATCCTTGGTAAAATAATGGATAGACAAAATTGCCTAACAATTCAGGCTGGGCAATATTTTGCCCAAAAATACCCTTCCTGGAAGGAAAAAAAACCCACTCTTGCTAGCGTATTTTGCAAAGCAAAAAAGGAAAATTGCAAAGGAAAAAAATGAATTTGTTTTCAATCTTTTTTGGTCTAAAAGTTAAAAAAAAATATTAATTTATCGTACAAATTATATCTTATAATTTGAGCATCTAAGAAATCTCTTTCCGAGATTTTTCGGTCCATGATCTTCTTAAAGGTACGATTTTACCGCATCCACAGGTTTCTTGACTTGGTTCTTGTAGCTGCTATGATGGACAGGACAACATTTAGACAAAGAGCAACGAAATGAATTTGAAGAATTTTGCGACATTTTTTTTTTCCATTTTTCGGCTACAAGTCTAATACTTGAAAGTTTAAAAACTCTGATGAATGATGAAATGATGACAAAAATTTTTTGAACTTGACGGGAGACTTCTCTTTATATATAATAGATGGGGGCATTTTTGTCAGAAAATTTGAAGATTTTAAATGGGCTCATTTTCGTCCGGCATAATATTTCAACCGATCATTTGCTGAGATGAATTGTCAAATGGGATAAAATGCCAAAAAGATAATATTAGAGGGTAAAATGAAAAATACCACAAAACTTACAGGGACATTTCATGATTTGGCCATAATATTACAAAAAGTTGAAAATAAGAGAGACACGTTAGATTTTTTTATAGTTAAGGGGTACTAAATGATATTGCTATAAACCTCACCGAGGTTTCTGAAATTTTCCCCAAAAATTGCAACACAAATTGGCAAATGTCCATGTACAATTGCAACACAAATTGGCAAATTTGGAAGTATATGTTACAAGGGATAATTATCACCTTAATTGCCTAAAATAATTATCACTTTACCTCTTACCGATTAATTGTAGGCCAGTAGTGTTTATTGTCTCAAAGTAGTAATTTTTTACCATTATGAGAACGAGTTTGTGTAAAAACCTAGTGAGCAAATTGCAAATCTAGTCCTTGACGTTTGAGCCTTATACATTTTTCATCTCTCAATTTTAAAACGAAACATTGGTCCCTTAAATTTGAGAGTTTTAAATTTTTTTTTTGAGCCATTCAAAAATTTTAAAATAATGAGTTTGTCCTCACATAACCAAAATATACCAATTTCATCCTAGGTCTGATTTCAACACTACTTTCATGAGAAATAACTAAAACAAGTATGAAATGACATACTTTTAAAAGTTGATATTGTTAACATTTGAAGCTAGATTGGAAGCGGGAACTGCCATAGTTTGAGTGCTACTGACTTGGATAAAAAATTTTAAATATGTGTCATGTTTGAGTTATGTTACTAACAAGTTATCTTTGTTACTCCATGGATTAATCTAATACGACCCACTCTTTATGCATGTCATAATTGAGTCATCTAATTGTAACACAAATATTTTTATGTCGTGTCATTATGTCATGTTGAAATTGCTATTCCTATGTTAAGGAGCCAAAATACATTATTCTTGGAGAGAGGAAATAAAAATCGCAACCTAATTCAATTTCCAATTTTCACCTATTGAGTTGAGCATATCTATGTACTAACTGCATCATGATCTATGTAATGATTTGTTCAAATAAAAGCATCCCTTATCCAACTCAGGATTCCCTCAAACTTAAATTTTATATTCTTTCAAAAGGTACGCTCCAGATACCTACAGATATTTTTTTTTTTTGCATTCCAGTTGGATATAGGACTTCCTAGTTGGAAAGAATCATTTTTTTTTACCACAAAAGGGAAAAAGTATTTCTCTGCCTTGTTAATTGAAGGACTAAACCAAATTAATATTCTTTCGAAAGTTAGACCAGATATCCCAGCGTGTGTTTAGAGATTTATGGTGGTACAAAAGTAGGAGTGGCAAATAGAATATATCAGCTTTATTATGGAAAGAACAGTGTTGAAAAACATTGAACATTCTTCTGATTTGTTGCCATCACCACTCAAAATTAGATAAGAACTAGAAAATTTAAGCAAGGAAGACCGGATTCAGCCGTTGAGCTCACAATGAAAGACAAGGCAAAATTATCGTAGACGTACTCAGGATGTTGAGATATAGCAGTCTAATTTTATCTAACAACATATCATCTAAATATGCCAACAAATATGTTTGTTGTAAAAACTTCAAAATTCAGTGACACTAGGGACATTTGCAAATATTCAATTGTAAATTCAACTTTGTACAAGCTCAATTTCAAGACGTGGTACCAAACCAATGTAGAGATTGAATCAAATATCTAAGGTTGTTTATCTTCTCCAGGAGCATCTTTTTTTTTTTTTCTCTCTCCCTTATTTGAATGATTGGCTGCAATGTCATCATTGTTTGCATGTGCTTCTGTAAATTTTCCATGTGAATGAAAATATGTGAATATTATGACAGATACATAAAAAGAGAAGTGAGAAAAGTAAACAAGAAGTGCATTATTAGTTGAAACTCTTCGTTGAATTTTGCAACTCCTTTATCAGAACGACTTGCTGCACTCTGCATGTAATATAATTATGTAATTTGTATGGTAGACGTTTCAAAATAAACAAAAAGTTAATTATCTTCACCTCAATATCTTGTGGCAATTGTAGAAATTCTTTCCAAAACTGCAATTGTAAAATATTAAATGATACAGGTGCGAAAATTCAGAAAGCTTTGTAAATTTAAAATGGTCTAAGCATGCCGAAATTATGTTGATATCTTTTGAATTGCTTTCTTCTTTTCTGGATAGATTTTTTGTCTACATTGGCAAGTATTATTTAACGTGAAAAAGATTTGTTAGATAGTAAGCAAAAAATTTTAACATTCATACCTTATATTGTGAATAACTTTGACGATGTTCATCCTTCTAGTTGATATATCCAGAAAATGTGTACGGAGGTATTGCCTTACCATCCTTTAATAACTTCTTAAAAGATTCAATATATGTGGAATGAAACTAATTGTTAGACAACTTTTTTTTTTTTGGTCAAAACTAATGTTTCTTTGTTAGACAATTGTTGAACACAATATATGTGGAATAAAACTAATTGTTAGACAAAAATTTTTTTTTTTGTCAAAACTAATTGTTACTTTATTAGACAATTGTTGAACATATTTGATAGGAATAGAATACCAAGGTAAATAATTGTTATAGTAACTGTTGTGTCCTTTTCTTCCTCCATTCTTTGACAGACAAATTTGCAAATTAATATAGGGTTTTCATTTTACTTGAACTTTAACTTAATTCAAGGGCTAAAAGCTTGTCCTTAGATCAGATTTTAACTTGAATCTAATCCAGTGGCCAAATGCTTGTTCTTCGATTTCATTCAAAGTTGAACTTGAAAGAGAAAACTCTTCAGAAAATATGGTGTAGTTCCAAAATTTTGAGATTTGAATGTATACATGTCTTCACTTCTGTTTTGCAGGGGAGATTCTTGTTTATATCCAAAAACACATAGGATGATGAGACAAAAATGCAGTGCAATAGTTTTGAAGGAAACTATTTAGGGTTTTGCATGCAATTTGGGTAGTTTACAGTATAAGAAACCCACTTAACTTCAATAAATGGGCTAGCCAAAATAGTTTATTGTGAATTAATCTAATCAACTAATCTACTCTAATTTAATTGGACATTGGACAATCAACTTGTACACCATGTAGCATTGGCCCAACTTGTAAGCCAAAGGCTTTTTGAAAAAAGGATAAATATAAACTCAAAGTCTAATGAGTTTGTAATTATTTAATTTAATTACACCAAAATCGATTTTATCTAAATAAATTATTTAAAGACTTCATTGTCTACAACAATCATAGGTCTAATAATAGTGACCCTGTTGACACAATAACCAATGTTATAAAAATCATTGGCGAAGCTCGGACCTGTGATTCCGCGGGGGGGAGGGGGGGGAAGAATGGGGCGATCATCAATGTATAGATTTGTGGTAGAATTAAAAATTCAGTATGAATGATTGCATACCTTATATTGAAATTGTTACTTTAGATTTACAATCAACATCATAGTTGTATTAAACTAAAAAAGGTTGAATTTTTTTCTGCAAGGCAAATCTATGTAGCGTTTTTATATAAAGAGAGAGTTCTAGAAATTTGAAGGAGTAGACATGAATAAGTATTCAAATTTGTAAAGGGTCTAACATCAGGAACTTTACAAACTTATGGGGATGAAAGGGGTAAATAAGTGTTTTTAAAAAATTGAGGGATGCAAATAAGGTGCAAAAAAGAAAACAACACAAAATGTTGAGTCTATTTTACAATTTCATAAAATTTGAAGGGGACAAATCAGTGTTTCTAAACAATTGAACGGGTGCAAATAAGGTGCAGAAGTGGAAAAAAAAAATTTTCAATTCTATTTTACAATTTCATAAAACTTGAAGGGGCCAAATAGGTGTTTTTAAAAAAATTGAATGGGTGTAGTTAAGGTGTAAAAGTGAAAGAAAACACCACAAAATGTCAAGCCTATTTTACAATTTGATAAAAGTTGAGGGGCGTGAAAATACCTAGCCTCAAGTACATGCAGCTCTGCCACCATAAAAAATGACGTTATTACTTGGATAGCATCAATGTATGATCTACAAGTCTAATGATTTACGTTGGTGGCCTCATTGCAATGTGAAGGGGCATCTGAGTGTATAACTCACAAACCATCAGTCTTTTCTTTCTCCTACTTATGTTTTTTATATGCCCAAATTTCGTTGTAGGCCTACTCTCTTTTCAAGGAGACTCCAAACCTCATAAGGAAGAAAGGAAAAAAGAGGACTTGTTTGTCGAACCATAGTTATGCGACATCACCAGAAATTAGTAATTGGTTAAAATGTGCGACATAGTCATGCTGTTTATGATCAGGATTTAGTAAATGGTTAGACTTCATCTTCTGGTTCACTCAATATACATATATGTCCGAAAGTTTCAGTTTTGTACAGAATGTTGAACTATTAAATAGTATTCTAATGTATCATTGTCAGTGTGTGAGCTATTAAAAAGTATTCAAATCTAATGTTTAATGAGTTTTGGGGATTATAACACTTAGATTAGGATGTTGATGCATTTCTTTAGGCTGTAATGAACGTTGGTGCATTTCTTGATTGCACCCCAGTGTATAAGCCTTAACTGAGTTGTTAACTGTAGTTATATCATGTGGATCAATGTTTACATGGCAATTATAGAAACTATAGAAGTCATTTGTGGGATTATGTATACAAAAACCACCAGTTCCAAGAAACATAGGCTATGAGTTTTATTAGCATAAGGTAATTTTACACAAACTTAGACATGCATGAGCAAAAGAAGGCTACTTCTTTCTTGTTTCTCCACAAATGCACTAATGATACAGTTTCACTAACAACAGTACACACTATTAGGTAACCAGGATCAGATAATCTCATCAAAACTTATTCTTGTACCAGAAAACACCCTTGTTTCCTTCATCTGGCTCAACATAAAGACACTCTTTTGCCTCCCTCCACATTGCCTTGTAGAGAGGAGTGCCATCAAACTGGTAATACTCTCCTACAATTGGCTTCATTGCTTCAGTTGCCTCCACTGCATGATAATGTGGCATTTTTGAAAAGAGATGATGAGCCACATGTGTGTCTGTGATGTTATGGAAAACCTTGTTCAAGACACCATAATCTCTATCAACGGTTGCCAACGCACCCCTCAGCCAATCCCACCTCGGATGAATCATAGTGCGGCAATGAAGGGTGAGTGTGGTGCAGATATGTGATGAAAACAATGATGCCATATAGAATTAGCAGCGGTAGCCCATAGATGCATATGCCAGGCTAGCCCTTTTACAAATGCTACGCGATAGAGCAGATAAGCAGTTACAATGACACCAATATCGGAAATGTAGATTTGAAGCCTCTCGCGAGCATTATATATTGGACTATAAGGATCATAATGGCAAGCGAAACGATCATATTGTCTGCCTGAAGCATTGATGGCCAGGTACAAGGGCCAACCCAATGCAAGCGTGATCGCCAGAGTGATGACTCTGCCTGCAGGGTTGTTCAGGTACTTGTAGTACCACTCTATTTTGGATTTTGACTTTGGAACGAAGACTTCATCATGTTCGAGTGATCCAATGTTGGAATGGTGGCGGCGATGGCTGTATTTCCACGAGAAGTATGGGACCATAAGTGCAGAATGGAGGATAAAACCAACGGTGTCGTCTACCCATTGGTAATCGCTGAATGCATGGTGACCGCATTCGTGGGCAATGACCCAAACTCCAAGGAAAACACAGCCCTGAAGAATCCAGTAAATAGGCCAGGCAAGATAGTTGTATGGAGAAGGAAGGAGATGGAAATAAGTTGAAGCAATGTAGTAGAACAGAGAGACCAAGGTAAGGTCATGAACAAGATAGGAGAATGAGCGAAGGAGCGATCTCTTAAAGCAGTGAGGTGGAATGGTTTTCCTGATATCACCGACGGTGAAGGGAGGCTTTGAGTATGGGGCTTTATCGATGGGATTTTTCTTGTTGTTCGGTCATGATTGTTAGAGCAGACAAGCGGCCTCCAGCTCCCATTTTTGGTAAAATGCTCTATCTGCTTGACACAGGCAGATCACATGGACATTGTGGATGAATTTATAGCAGAAAAGTTACAGGTTAGGTATTTCTTAAGGATATTTTTCTTCCTAGAAATGGAAGTAATTCTGTTATAGTACAAAAATAAGTAATCAGAATTAAAGTTGATCTAACGGTAAGAAGGTCACTTCATTTACCTTTTTCGCTCTGTACCATTTCTGGTTTCAATCTCTATCTCGTTCTCTATTTTCTTGCGTATGTGAGCAAACATGTGTAAGCCTACAAACAATTCAAACTTCTCTAGCTTGACAAGTGTTAGGAAATTGGCCTAGTTTCTTTTAGACAGGTTTCTTGTTATGTGTGTGAAGTAATTAGTTTCCTAATTGGTTTAGTTACTTGGAGTAGTAGCCAAGAAAATTCCTATTTGTATGAATTTAGGAATTAGAAGTTATTTCCTATTCTGTTTAAACTAGCAGTTATTTCCTGTTATTACTTGTATTGGTCAAGTAATATGGTCTATAAATAAGTGAGGTTTGGCATACTACAAGAACACACAAGGGGGCACACAAGGGCAACATGTAGCCTTATACATGGGGTGAGAGAGGGTTCTTAGGAGGTGAGAGAAATTATACAATGGATTGGGTTTGGGTTCCAATTGTATTCTTGTATGGGGTTTTCTCTCATAATAAAGAACGTGTTTTCTCTCCGTGGATGTAGGCTCAATGGTGGAGTCGAACCACGTTAAATCTCATTTATCTTTCATGCTTGTGACTTGTTTATCATTAAATTGTTCTATACTTGATTTCTCAATAGTCGTGTATTCCGCGTCCAGATCCCAACAAACTGGTGTCAGAGCAGGTTCGTGATTGGGTCCTAGTTGACAATTGAGATCAAGTGGGTTGGTGACTTTACCAATTCAACAATTTAATAGATGATATCCTTGTGTCAATGGCTTGGTAAGCAGCATTGAAGGTGAAGGATGGAAAGCCGGAAAGCATGGAGATTGTTGACAGTGAATCTAGGCAGGTGATTCAAGGGTCAAGGGAAAAGGTGGAGTCCAATGTCAATTTTAGACATGAACTATTGAAGACTTTCTCACAATTTCAACAGTTGATACTTCATCCCAATGGTTTTTTAGATTCGGATTATGTTCTTTAGATGGTATGGCATAGGTTCTAAAGAAGCAAAGGAATCTAATTTTCATGTGTCAAGAGACTCTGATGGCTACAAGATTTTCGTTGGAGGTGGAGTCTTGAAAACCACACATGGCGAGACAGTCCTGAGGATGGGAAGAAGTATGGTGATTTTGTCACTTGGTTACCTCAATGGTCACGAACAAAAAAGGGAATCCCAAGTTGCAAGTGGTGGTAGGAAGAAATCCTACAGAAAAGAGATGGTGAATTGAGGCACCTTCTCGCGAGTCAATTGGAGGTTGAACTCGAGGTAACTACACATGTTCATTTGCTGATTGAATCAATTGGTGTCAGAACTATATTGATTCGGGTGTGTAGTTCGGTACCATATTACATGGTAGTTGAAAGCAAATGGTTGCTAAAAGAAATATTCGCCAAGGTGGAGATTTGTTAGGAAATTGGCTTAATTTCTTTTAGGCAGGTTTCTTGTTATGTGTGTGAAGTAATTAGTTTCCTAATTGGTTTAGTTACTTGGAGTAGTAGCCAAGAAAATTCCTATTTGTATGAATTTAGGAATTAGAAGTTATTTCCTATTCTGTTTAGAATTGGAAACTAGCAGTTATTTCCTGTTATTACTTGTATTGGTCAAGTAATATAGTCTATAAATAGGTGGGGTTTGGCATACTACAAGAACACACAAGAGGGCATACAAGGACAACATGTAGCCTTATACATGGAGTGAGAGAGGGTTTTTGGGAAGTGAGAGAAATTATACAAGGGATTGGATTTGGGTCCCAATTGTATTCTTGTATGGGGTTTTCTCTCATAATAAAGAACGCGTTTTCTCTCCGTGGATGTAGGCTCAATGGTGGAGTCGAACCACGTTAAATCTTGTGTCATTTATCTTTCATGCTTGTGACTTGTTTATCATTTAATTGTTCTACACTTGATTTCTCAATAATCATGTATTCTGCGTCCAGATCCCAACAACAAGCTTGCCCTCTAAGACTCAAGCTTGACTTCAAACTCTAGTTTAACAGAGTTGGTCCTGAATTTGAGCTCAAATAGACATTTCACCCTAATAAAATAATAAGATATAGAGGATATATGTGTAATTTCACCATCAAAAACACAAAATATAAAAAATATACAAATTCAATTTGGCTTGATGAGCCAAAGAATCAAGTATCTGTATACTCAGTTTGACTCAACTAGATCACCAACCCAGCTTGACCTTGAGTTGAGCTTTATGGGTTGGCTTAATTTGTTTACAACCTTGGTCACATGGCAATATACCGAAAAAGAGTTGTAAAGAAAAAAGGACTTAAGGAATAACAACACTTGGCGTTTTAGGTGTAGAATGCCAAATCGATGGGGCTCTAACTTCTGCCTATGCCACGCAATAAGGGAAGAGAATCTAATAGTGATAGTTCACGATTACTCCATCCATGTTGACGTTGATGAGTCAAACTTACCATATACAGTAAAACATGTTCCCAGAGGCAGTCTTGCTACCCACCACCACAGGTCGCTGCCATCATCTCTTCCCCCTTCCCCTCCACCTCCATCAATCCACTCACCTCCACCGTGGCCAGACAAAAGGGAAAGTGTGCGTGTGTGTTTGATGTTTCAAAACTATTAATAAGGAAGTGCAAAGAAATTAGAACAATCAAATAGCAATTCAATGCATATTTACAAGTTCAAAGTTAAATTTATGGACAATATTTATAGACTATGAAAGACTATGTAAAACACCAATATCATATTAGTTTCACAAATGTTCATTCATGTATGTTTGACGTTGCAAAACTATTTAGCAAGAAACTACAAATAAAATTGAATAATCAATAAGCAAATTATATAATTTAATGCATATCTTATAAGTTTATAATTAAATTTAGGGGCTCATTTGAAAAATAACACTAAAATTTAGGACTAACTATAAGCTATAAAAAGTTTCTAGATGCATTATCAATTTTTCTAAAATGATAGGGGTCAAAACATAAAACTGAAAATGTTTTAAAACCCAAGTTGTTTTACTCATTTCCACCGCAGCCTTATGTATCTTTCTCCAAGTTGCGTTCTTCTCCATCCGCTGCTCCTCTTTCTTCTTCTTCCTTTCTTCATTTTTTTTTTTTTTGTCAAATTTCCTTTCTAGATTTCTTTGTGTTTGTTTTCTTATCAAACTTAAATCTCCTATTCCCCCATCTTAACTTCAATCTTCACCTATCTCTTTCTTGCTATTTCCTTTAACTTTTCTCCATTTTTATTCAAGATCTATAATTTAATTTTGTTTAAGAAACAAATTTAAGATTGGTTTTGATAGGTTGGAGGCCACTAACACAAGAGGAAGAGATGGGTGAGGAGGAAATCAATTGCAAGCTCCATAGTTAAGTAAGGAAAAAAAAAAGCAGCAAAATGAAAAAATAAAAAATAAAAAACCGAGGACTTACCGGTGCTACTGATTTCCGGTTTAACCCAGTTTTTGATCGGATTTGACCGAGTTTTGGCCAAACGAGTTTTATGGAGAGTTCACACATGCCTGGTTCCCAGTTTGATACCTCGGACCGGTCGGTCTTGTCCGAGTTTAATAACATTAGATTTTGGATTGTTTTTGGATTTGGTACTATACACTTCACAAAAAAAAAAAAAAAATTTAAAAACAACTCCCATTCGTAGAGTGCCAAAGTTGTTTGAAAACATGTGAAACACGGGATTCTATTTCACAAGAAAAAATAATTTTTTAAAAAAACAACTACTATTCATACAGTGCCAAAGTTGTTTAAAAACATGTGAAACACGTGATTCTGTTGACGTTGATGAGCCAACGTTATTACAAATTGAGGCCCTAGTTGTGAAACTAAAATTTGAAATCTAAATTTTGAATTCTACAAACTAAATACTAAAGTATTAAGTTGCTAAATTGCTAAAGATGTGTGTTTGATAACTAATTGAATCATAGCTTTGAATTGAAAGATCGCACAAATATTATACTTTCATCCTTTAAAAAATTGTCTTTATTTGTATATTTAGAGAGAAAGAAAAGTGTTTCATGCAATAGAAAATAATTAAAAAATTAAAAAATAGCACTTAAGTGTGTGTATTTGTGTGTGTTTGCATGTGTATATGTGTGTGTTGAATAGAATGAGAGCAAATGGATACCTTGTGAGGGAGCGTGTATGGACTATTTGATGAAATTAAAATTTAAAATTTGAAATCTGAAATATGAAAATTAAATACCGAAAGTAATAAGGTTTTATATTGATAAAGATATGTGTTTGATAACTAACTAAATTATAGCACCAAATTGAATATTATTATACTTTCATCCTAAAAAATTGTCTTTATTTGTATATTTGGAGGGGGAAAAAAGTATTTTGTGTATGAGAAAATAATTAAACATTTGAGAGATAGTACTTCAGTGTGCGTATTTTTGTGGCTTCATGTGTATATGTATGTGTCGAACAGAAAGAGGGCAAATGTATGTCTTGTGCAAGAGCTTGTGTGAGTGTGTTACATATGTGAGAAGTGAAATATGTGTGACCAATTTGGAAAATTCAGTCAAAATTCTCACTTAAAATTCTGTAGACAAATTAAATAGTGCTTAATATATTAAGTTAGGCAATTCAATTATCAAACATGTTGAATTCAAAAAGCTTTGAATGAATTAGTTTCTAACCTTAAGTTGAATTATCAAATAGACCCTAACTCATCAACATCATGCAAAGTGAGAACATATTTCAATGTCTGCAAATATTATAGCATAGACACCTGGCATATCCCATTTCTAGTTTAAATCTCTATCTCGCTCTCTATTTCTTGTCATATGTTATCAATTCTAGGGCTAAAAATGGGTCAATTAGAGACTTGAGTTTTGGCCTAAACATACTGAAGTAGACTCAAATTTATAAGACTTGAATTTGAGCTCAAATTTACCAAGCTTGCACTTTAAAACTCAATTTCCAACTCCAATTTGAGCGTAGCCGAGTTTGAATTTGAATCTAGTCAAACTTGAGTGGCTTACTCGAGTTCAATTGAGAATAAAAATAATTTTATATTTTTTAAAATAGACATTTCACCCCTAATAAATAAATAAATAAGACACATACGTGTAATTTCACCACTAAAAATATAAAATATAAAAAATATATAATTTGCTAGCTCATCTAAATAGCCACATATTCAACTCCACTCAACTGGCTTACCAAGCTAATTCGAGCCTAAGTCGAGATTTTTTAACAATTTCATAAAGTATTCCTCTAATTTTAAAAATTACACTAACCTCCTTCTTTAGTTTGATGGGATAAATTTTTTAATTAAAATGCCCAAATTATATATAATACCCTCCGTGAAACAGCTTTTTCAAATCAAAGTGAATTTGCAAAATATTAGTACTTTTTTATTTTACTCAAATAATCATTTTACTAAAAAAATCTCCTATGGACAAAGTAGCATTTATAACGGACAAAAACCAAGGAGGCATTTTTCTAGTGACTAAAGTTGAGACTCCTTCTTCCGACTTTTTCAATCCCATCCCTCTCATACTAGAAAAAATTATACATACATATATATATATATGTATGTATGTGTGTGTGTGTCTATATATATATATATATGTATGTATGTATATGTATGTATGTATAGAGTTGAGGCTCCCTGTCCTCTCCCGACTTTTTAAATACCATCCCTTCCTTGCTAGAAACTTTACTGTTGCTTTTTGACTACAACTACAAATTCAATTGTTGATCCACAAGTATGCTGCCAGTTGAAAGGAGTTCTCTCTATTGCTTCGCATCCTTGTGCTTTGAAAAACTGTGCCTAGGCCTTACGTTTTTGGCTTGCTGCACTTAAAAGCTAAGAACTTATTGCCTCTTAATTCAATAAGAAATTGCTTGTTAATTTATGTTCCACTACCAACCTTTTTTTCTAGTTCCTCACCTAAACAACGTTGCACGTGCAACGATTATATTGGAGTTGCCGGTCAACAGATACGAGACTTCTTCATTTTTGTTTTTCTACTAAGACAATCGGACCAATTTTACTTTTTCTTCTTTTTATTCCATTTTTTAAGTACATTACATGCCATCATTTGTTGTGAGAGCTTTAAGGGTAATTTCTGAATGAAGTTTGTTTTTAGGATTTCCTTTCAACTTTTTTCATTCACTTTTTCTAATAGGGGGTAAACTTGTTGCCAAGAACCATAGACTCAGGGAGGTCAGTGTAGTTTATAAAATTAGAGGGGTATTAGGCGAAATTATCAGAAACCTCGAGGGAGGTTTCGGATAATTATCCCAGAAATTAAATGGTGACCAGAAAAAATTAGAAAAATATGATAAAGATTGAAACAAAAAATGAAAAATAAAAAAATTATTATAACCACTGAAACCAAAATTGTGACAGAGGATTGAAAATTAGAAAATGACACCCACCCTTTTATTAGCCACAGACTTGTGTCACGTATAGTTGAAAACTAGAAAATGACACTTAGGCTGTTATTTCCCACAGACTTGGGTCACGTATAACTGAGCATGGAAAATGAACTTCACAAGTACGTGCACCTGGCTAGTATAACAGCTTTTGGCATTCTAACTAAGTGTGGGAAATGAACTTCACATGTACGCCAGCTGGCTACTATAACAACGTTTGGTTTACTATTACACGAGAGAGAGAGAGAGAGAGAGAGAGAGAGCGTTTGGATTTTAGAATGTTAAATTGAAGTGGGCTTTAATTTCAGCCAATAGCACTGGACAAGGGAAGAGAATCCAGCAATGCTCTTCTTTGATGTTGATGAGTTAGGCTTACCAAGGGGAACATGTGATGGTTGTTAAACTAAGACACAGACTGCTGATGTTGATGTGCGGAGATACCTCAGCCCAAGAATTTGTCGGTTGTTGCCTTGGAAAGAATTTGCGGTGAATATTGCAGCAAAATTCAAAAATATCAGAATTAAGCTCTTTATGTCTTGAACTACAACCTGGAACCATTGCCAAATTTTTGAGAATGTTGAAGCAAAATTCAGAAGTATCAGAGTTAAGCTCTTTATGTCTTGAACCGTAATTGGAAAGTGTTGCCAAATCTTTGAGAACACTTCTGTATCAAGGACGAAGTGCAGCACTAATGAAGATTCTGAAGGCAGCTAAAGCATCGGTCTTCTCATCCTAGACGTGCTAAATATATGCTTTTTCCTTAAAAAAGTGAAAGATACTAAATATAAGATAAAGATTGAAACTTATTCAGAATAAGAACAATTAACCCATGCAGAATTTAATGATTACTTTTCGATAAATCTTAGTCGGTGATTCAATTGTGACCTTTCAAGAATTATAGTAATATTTGATACTAGAAAATGGTATCAAAAAGATTATAAAAAGCAAAGATCCTTTAATAGAAAAAGGACAAATAAATGTCCATATAAACGGCATGTGAAATGCAACTGTGAAAGATTGGTAATTGATTTTGATTTTTTCATAATCTGGATAATAGTCAATTTATAATTGACTACTTATAAAGACAAAATATATATAATTTCTTCATTTTGCAAACTGGAAATTGTATATCAATCCAAGATGGAATATACAAAAAAAAAAAAAAAAGGATACAAATCAGTGTAGAATATAACAAACAAAATATTCTAAAAGATGAACAATGGGGCAGAGGAAGTTCTCATTCACATAAACAATAGAAAATTGGAAAAAGAAAATTAAAATTTGGGAGAGAATTTTTACTTAATTAAAAAACCTTTAAAATAGAAAAATAAAAGAGAATTGTTCCATTTCCGTGCTTACTTTGAAAAGAGTTTGGGCTTATACGTGATAAGGGCCACAGAATTTGGGATGAATTAATTTTGCTCTGCGGTCCCATATCATCCATGCCAAGCGCGTCGTAAATGCTTACTCACAGCTTACCCTCCCAACCACAAACTAAAAGAGATTTGGCATCACGTCCCGTGTCAATTTCTTGTCCAAACACACACCGCCCTATAGTAACTAGTAGTAGGAACTTCCGCACAGTTCCCATTATCGAGATCCCATCTGACTCCTAGTCATGGCTTCTGTCATCGGGGCTATGTTTCAAATAGAAGTCCTAGATCCCCTACTCCAGTATTGTAAGGGAAAATTGTTCAAAACGTGGCTCGCAATCTGTTAAATGAATTTTTTCATTTTTCACTTTTAAAATGTTACTACACTATTTGTGTATAAAAAATTAATTTTAACTTTATATTCTTTATAAATTCAAAGTTAGTAAAATCTTATTCCAATCTATTTCGACCATTTTTTAGTATGAAGTCATCATTTGATTCACATTGTCATTTTTTATATAAAAAAAAGTCAAATTTTACTTTTTTTAGTAACAAAAATGAATATGGATTGGATCCGATCTCACTTTTGTAGAAAAAAATAAATATGATTTGAATCAAATAATACTTTTTATAGACAAAAATGAATATAAATTCATTCATTTGTTTAACTAGAAGTGAGATGTAACTTTTTTATCCTTAAAATAAAAAGGATAATTTTGGAAACCTTTCTTGAATTTTCTAATAATTTCACTAATCTCCCCTAAGGTTTGCAAAATTTCACTGGCCTCCCCTAAGATTAAGATTTTTATAACCAAATCAGTCCAAGTCAACAAAAGTAGGGTTAATTACATTTATCTTCCTTAGGTTTGACCAAATTAGAAAGAAAAACTTGAGGTTTTGCCATGTTACAGTTTACAATACCTAAACCCAACTAAGAGAATAAGCAAAATACCCCCACTGCAAAGAGTATTAAAAACAAAAAAAACTTAAGCACATGACCTTTTTTTTTTCTGGTAATGAAAAACAGTATTCCCAAACAAATGTATCGATTAGTATACTGAAGATAAACAGAGTCTCTAGCAAGTAGTGGACCAAAATTATGAAGATTACAAAAATTTAACCAAGCACTGTGAATGAGAATAAAAGGAAAGATCTTCATGAAACCCACCATCCGGAAACTGAGGAAACATCTGATACCACCCCCGCCCCCCCAACCCCGAAATCCCCTGCCCCAAAAAAAAAAGGAAAAAGAAAAAAGGACAAAGGTCTATCCAAAAACCTCCGCCCTTAATGGTTGTTTGTCTTCTGATCCAACTCTATCCGCCTAAATAAACCCCCTCCCCTAATTTATCTCTCTTCTAACAATGAAAACTTTTCCACGCCTTCAACTCCGTCCTTAATATTCTCCCTGGAAATAGGAAAAGAAGAACATCAACTGCTCATACTAACTCACGGACATTTTGTACAAGTTACTGTAAAGGCTGAAACCCTGTAGGGATCTAGAAGGCCCTCACAAGAGATTATCATCAGTAGCCATGGATCTCAATTGGGCTTTCGTAACAACTCTAATTTTGTTTTTTCGGTCAAAGATGAAATTGCCATTCGGTATATTTGCTCTTGGCCTACATAAGTTTCAGGCTTATGGAGTTTTTTTGAATTCAAATCGGAGGTGATAAATTCATGGATATGGCCATATGGGAGTACGAAAGTGTTGCTGGCTTGGTGCAGGGTGTTAATTCCCGCTACCAATTTTGCTGGTTTTTAGTGCTGAAGGAAAGAGGAGAGGAAAAGTAAGGGGTAGGGATAATTTGGGCCTTTTGTTAAAAGTCCATGCTGATTTCACTAAAATCCTAACAGTCAATGTAGATCACTAACGGCAGAGGTATACATGTTACATGCAAGTTATAATGAGGAACCTTTTTGTAATACAACTAAACGTAAGGATTCAATTAGTAGTTTGGTCAAATCTCAAGGGAGGTAAATGTAATTAACCCAAAAATGTACCATTAGAAAAGTACTTTGAGGAGGGAGATAAAAATTTTACTCATAAAAATTTTACTCCACAAACGACTTTTGTGCATATGTACAAGTTGTATTAGTAAAAGAATGAAAATATACTAAAAGGACCGCAGAGAGATAAGCAAATAGCAAAAAACTAAAAATAAGTAACAATTGACTTTCTGTAACACTCCTGACCAATATTGTCCCACAGTTAGCTACTCTGAAGGTCGTAGGTTTTGTTTTTAGAGTTGGGGTTATAACCCACAATAAGTGAAGAGCCCAAACCCGCTGGTCAAGAAACCCAACACCCCTCCAAAAGGTCTCAGTCATGTAGGGGCTCACCCACGGTTGGTGATATAATGGCCAAGATTCTCCTCCCTAATTGATGTAGGATCGTTACACTGATGGGTGAATATTTGTATGTGTTAATTAGGGTTATTTGGGCTTAATTTCTACCATTTATTGTGCCAAGAATGGGTTTACTACTTATATTTGAATTTTGTGGTGATTGTAGGTCTTTGGAGTGAAAAATGGCTTTTATTTACAAAAATTCAGGACTGGTTTCTCAAAGCGTCACTGTGTTTGAGAGAGGATGGTGCAAGCAAATCTAAAGTTCTCATGGGGCTGACTCATATTTCTGTTTCAAAAGTGTCCCTGAGTCGCTTTGTAATTGGGTTGGAGACCATGCTTGTAGATTGGAAATTGGAAACCGGGAAGAATTCTTGGCTGGAGAGTTTTCCTTATACATGGGAGTCCAAGGCCCACTAGGAAAGAAGGTGGCAGCTGACTTCCTATGTGGAATTGGAATTGGAAACCTCTTTCTCCACGTATATATATTCATAGCTTTTTGGGCTATGAGAGACATCCGGGAGCATAGCATTATTTTTTTTGCTTATTTCTCTTGTTTTCGTCTTCTCCCGTAAACTAGCAGTGTTGAAATTTTCTATTGCTTTCCGTCTTTTTCCGCAAGTAGTACGAACTGCAGCATAGGATAGTTTTTAATTGGTCAAAGTTGTCTTGTCCTTTAGCTTTGGCCTTTGATTTCTGCCGCCAGTAGATAGCTACAGATTAGTATCAATTCCTGGAGTTTAGTTTCTTTTTCAATTAGGAGTTCTTGGCTTTTAGTTGTTCATTGTTGCTTCTGCCGTCAGGAGTTTTAAACAATTAATTAGTATTACTTTTTGGTTGGTTCTCGTTTCATCCTTTCCTTTTCGTTAGAATCCTTCGAATTGAATTTAGTGGAGTTTATCTTTGTCGCTAGTAGAATCAATTGAAGACCTGTTTCTTTTCCCTGTTAATTCAAGAGATTTCTTATTCCTTAATTACAAGTTACATGGAATCAACAATTTGCATTGGAAATATGACAAGGCGTGGCTAATTCCTTTTCTAGTTGAGGAATAATCAAGGCTCGGGGCACCATAACTGTGAGATCGTTTTGTTTATTAATTTTAATTTATATGTTCATGGGTATTTAATTATTCTCGTTTTCGCAATTAATTATTTGGGTTATTGGGTAATGTGGCTAGTTAGTCAATTATCTAAATAATATATAGTCAATTAGGGGTGTGGCGCGTCGCCTTTAAGCAACCTAATTGGTGACAAACGAGACAGTTTCACCGCCTCGCAAGTGGTCTAATTTGTATCGTGGGAATAATTAACCTAGCCTCAGTTAACCCGCATGTGTGTTAACCATCTAGAATTGGGTCTTTCTAATTCCTAAGGCTGTGACTGCATTAAATCCTATGATATCTAGGGTTGTCCGGTTTACAAGAGGGGTCTATGAAGCGTCTCAGGCTACTATAAAATTAAGGAAAGATTGGTGGTTGGGCATTTGACCACTATAACCAATTTATTCATGAGCATGTAAATATCTGTTTTGGGTCGATGATCGGTTGTGTGCACGGTGCAAGATTAATTCCTTGACTAGATTGTTTTAATTAATTGATATTTGTGTTATTTGATTCTTGCCATTTTTATTAAATTGAAATTTCAGTTTTTATTTCTTTCTTTTTAATTAATTGCTCTCTTTCCAACAACCCCCCTTATTTTCCCTGTGTGATTTGTCCACCAAATTCCCTGAGGAGACGACCCTACTTGCCCTATTCTCAAAATACTGTTGTTGGCATCTAGGCTTATATTTTAACTTTATTTTTTGAGGTTTGACACCCACCAAATTTTGGCGCCGTTGCCGGGGAATATTGGTGTTTTAAGTGATTTATTGCACAGGATTTATTTTTCTGTTGTTTTATGCCTCGATCTTCTCGTACAGGAAAGCTTGAATTTGATCCAGAGATCGAGAAAACGGCAAGAAGGTTGACCAAAGAGGCAAAATTGCGTAGGCACCAAGATTCAATAGCGTCACCTTCAGGAATTGAGCAAGAAATTGTTTACAGTGATTCATCAAGTGAATTTGAAGAAGAAGAAGTGAACATTACCCAAATAGCAATGGCAGCCCCAAGGACTTTGAGGGAGTTAGCAACTCCGAATGTGAACCAACAACCATTATGCATAACATACCCTAACACGATTGAGGCTTTTGAACTTAAATCTGGCCTTATTCACTTACTTCCTACTTTTCGTGGCATTGCAGGTGAAGACCCGCATAAACACTTGAAGGAATTCCATGTGGTGTGCTCTACAATGAAACCTCAAGGAGTCACTGAAGATCAAATTAAATTGAGGGCCTTCCCTTTTTCTTTGGCAGACAAGGCCAAAGATTGGTTATTCTACCTACCATCGGGATCTATCACTACATGGGAAGAACTAAAGAGCAGATTCCTTGAGAAATTTTTTCCTGCTTCTAGAGCCGCCAACATAAGGAAAGAAATATGTGGGGTTAGACAAGCAGCAGGGGAAATTCTTTATGAATATTGGGAGCGCTTTTAAGCAAGCGTGTGCACTTGTCCACACCATCAAATCCACCAGCTCTTAATACAATATTTTTATGAGGGATTATCACCAATGGATAGGAGCATGATAGATGCGATGGTGGGGCTTTGTTAACAAGACCGATGAAGCTAAGTTGTTAATTTCCACCATGGCTGAAAACTCCCAACAATTTGGAGTGAGAGCTGATGGGGCAATGAGAAGGGTAAATGAAGTGAACCACTCTGACTTAGAGGGTAAGCTATCGAGCTTACCTCTTTGCGCCAAATGGCGGGCAACCGCAATCGGTGAAGGCTTGTGGTATCTCTGGCTGCTCGGGCATATGGTGACATGTGCCCACTTCTCAAGAAGATACACCAACAAGCCAATGCAATGGGGTTTTCTGGACCACCCCAAAGAAGGAATGACCCATTTGCACCTACCTACAACCTGTGGTAATCATCCCAATTTAGCTATGCTTCAAAACCCCTGGTTTCCAACGCCATTCCAACCAAAGCCACCAATGCAACTGCAACCTGCAACAACTGTCACTTCTAACACAAATACGTCTCTGGAAGATATGGTGAAATCACTGGCTCAAAGCACGAGTCAATTACAACAGGAGTCTCATAGATTTCAACAAGAAACTCGTGCTGGTATGCGGCATTTGGAAGCACAAATGTCCCAAATGGCAACTTCCTAAGTAACACGGAAAATAGCAATAAAGGGAAGTTACCTGCTCAAGTAATTCTTAACCCAAAGGAGAATGCCAGTGCAATGCACCTACGGAGTGGTAAGGAAGTCAGGTCTCAAGCGCGTGCCATTGAGAGAGGAAGTGTCGACAAGGTTGAAAAGAAGAAGAGAACCAATCCAATGGAGTCCCAAAGAAAGTTGACATTCCTCCTCCTTTTCCTGGCAGGTTGACAAAGACTAAAAAGGAAGAATCTGAGAAAGAAATCTTGGACACTTTCAGGAAAGTGGAGATCAATATCCCTTTGTTGGATGCGATCAGGCAACTGCCCAAATATGCACAATTTTTGAAGGGCTTGTGCACTAATCGCAACAAACTGAGTCTAGATGACAAGGTGAAGGTAGGGGAGAATGTATGGCGGTTCTCCAAAGGAAATTGCCTCAAAAGTGTAAGGATCAGGTATGTTCACTATACCATGCATAATTGGCAATCAAAGAATTGAAAAAGCATGCTTGATTTAGGTGCTTCAATAAATGTCATGCCTCTTTCAATTTTTAAAGCATTGAGTTTAGGACCTCTCAAAGAGACTCGGGTGATAATTCAACTAGCAGATAGGTCTAATGTCTATCCTGAGGGCATAGTTGAAGATGTTCTAGTAAAAGTAAATGAATTCATCTTTCCTGCTGATTTTTACATTGTTGACATGAATGATGAATACTCTACCAATTCAGCTGTGATTCTTCTGGGTAGACCCTTCATGAGTACAAAGCAAGGACCAAAATAGATGTACATGAAGGGACCTTATCGCTGAGTTTGATGGGGAAATAGTCACCTTTAATATTTTTGATGCAATGAAGCATCCTGAGGATACTGAATCTGTGAATTTCATTGGCATTACTAACACAATTGTGCAAGAGAATTTTGAGCAGGCATTCATGGAAGACAAGTTGGATTTTGTCTTACAACAAGGCAAAACAGACTTGGAAGTAGATGACATGGAAGAGGAGGAAGTCAAAGACGCCATCATGTCACTCCATTCATTACATCCTTTTCCAGACAGGTTTGAAAGTTCTTTTCTACCTCTACCCACTTCTAATGAGAGAATTTTACCTTCTCACATGAGCAGGCACCTAATTTGGAATTAAAGGAATTGCCCAATCACTTGAAGTATGCATATTTGGGAGATAACAAGACCTTGCCTGTGATCATAGCCAATGACTTGGATGCGGTACAAGAGGAAAAGCTTATACGGGTCTTGAAGGAATATAAACCAGCAATTGGATGGACATTGGCAGACATCAAAGGCATTAATCCATCCATTTGCATGCATCATATTCTATTGGAAACTGAGGCAAAACCCGTAAGAGAGCACCAAAGGAAGCTTAACCCCGCAATGAAGGAAGTGGTGATGAAGGAAATTCTCAAGCTTTTAGAATTAGGAATTATATTCCCTATTTCTGATAGCCAGTGGGTAAGCCCTGTCCATGTGGTTCCTAAGAAGACTGGGATCACTTTAGTTAAAAATGAGAGAAATGAATTGGTGCCAATGAGATTGCAAAATGGGTGGAGGATGTGTATTGACTTCAGGAAGTTGAATGCTGCAACTAGGAAGGACCATTTTCCACTTCCATTCATTGATGAGATGCTTGAAAGGTTGGCAGGTAAGTGCTTCTTTTGCTTTTTAGATGGTTATTCTGGGTATTACCAAATCATTGTTGCCCAAGAGGACCAACATAAAACCACTTTTACCCCTTTTTGGAACTTTTGCATATCGTCAGATGCCTTTGGTTTATGTAATGCTCCTGGAACATTTCAAAGATGCATGATGAGTATCTTTTCTGATATGATTGAGAATTGCATTGAAATTTTCATGGATGATTTTATCAGTAATGCGGTGATTCTTTTGACCAATGTCCGACCATTTGACAAAAGTGTTGAAAAGATGCATTGAAACACACTTGGTTCTTAATTATGAAATGTCATTTCATGGTTAGGGAAGGCATAGTTTTGGGCCATGTTGTTTCATCAAGGGGTATTGAGGTAGACAAGGCTAAAATTGATTTGATCACTAGTTTACCTTACCCTACTAATGTCAAGGATGTTCGTAGTTTGGGTCATCACGGGGCTTTATAGGCGATTCATCAAAGACTTCTCAAAGATTGCCCAACCATTGTCTCGCCTACTGCAAAAGGAGGTGTCTTTCGAATTTGGAGAGAATTGTAAATTGTCCTTTGACACACTCAAGGGCATGTTGACTACGGCACCTATTATCCAACCCCCAGACTGGAAGCTATCTTTTGAGCTTATGTGTGACGCCTGGATCCACTATCTTTGTCAGAGGTGCTTGGACAGCGAGTGGGAAGTGTAGTCATGTCATATACTACGCCTCCAAAACGTTGAACCCAGCTCAATGCAACTACACCACCACAGAAAAAGAGCTTTTAGCCATTGTTTTCGCTTTTGAGAAATTTAGATCATATTTATTGGGCTCAAAAGTAATTGTTTTCTCTGATCATGCAGCTTTGAAGTATCTCCTATCAAAAAAAGAATCAAAACCAAGGCTCATCCGTTGGGTGCTCTTGTTGCAAGAATTTGATTGGGAGATCAAGGATCGGAGAGGGGTGGACAACTCTGTAGCTGACCACTTGAGTCGATTGATTAGAGAGGAGGAAACAGTACCCATATCTGAGGTATTTCCTGATGAACATCTTTTTCTTATCAAAGGTAAGGAACCTTGGTATGCGGATATTGTTAACTTTTTGGTCAGTTATAAATTTCCTGTTGGCATGAATAAGAGTAAAAGGGATAAAATAGCCCATGATTCTAGATATTACATTTGGGATGAGCCATATTTGTGGAAAATAGGATCTGACCAAATTATTCGTAGGTGTGTGTCTGAAAATGAAATTCCTTCTATTCTTGCTCATTGTCATAATTATGCATGTGGTGGTCACTTTGGACCTAAGCGAACTGCTAGAAAAATCCTTGACTGTGGCTTTTACTGGCACACATTGTTCCGTGATGCTTATACATATTGTAAAAGTTGTGAAAAGTGCCAAAGATATGGAAGTTTGTCCCAAAGGGATGAAATGCCTCAAGTACCTATGTTATTTTGTGAAATATTTGATGTTTGGGGTATGGACTTTATGGGACCTTTTCCTAGCTCTTTTGGATTTTTGTATATTTTGCTAGCAGTAGATTATGTGTCGAAATGGGTAGAAACAAAGGCTACCCGGACTAATGATTCTCAAGTTGTTGCAGGATTTCTTAAATCCCACATCTTTAGTAGGTTCGGGGTGCCAAGAGCTATAATAAGTGACCAAGGGACACATTTTTGTAATCGCACCATTGAAGCCATTATGAGAAAATATGGAGTGCACCATCGGGTGAGTACCACTTACCACCCGCAGACCAATGGGCAAGCTGAAGTCTCCAATCGAGAGATTAAGAGCATTCTGGAGAAAACGGTTAATCCTAACCGTAAGGATTGGAGCTCTCGATTGGATGATGCCTTGTGGGCATATAGGGCTGACGCATACAAAACACCTATTGGGATGTCCCCATATAGGTTGGTTTTGGTAAGATGTGTCATTTACCCGGCTATAGAACATCGGGCATTTTGGGCTGTCAAGGAATGCAATTTGCACTGGATAGAGATGGTAAGGAGAGGAAGCTCCAACTCCAGGAATTGGAGGAAATACGCCTTGAAGCATATGACAATGCCCGTTTGTACAAAGAGCGTACAAAGCATTTTCATGACCGCTTATGAAAAATGCTTTACCCCCAAAAGGTACTTTTGTTCAATTATTGAAGTTCATGCCGTAAGTTAAAATCTCGTTGGATTGGACCATATGTTGTGGTTAATGTCTTCCCAATGGTGTGGTTGAAATCAAGAGTTTAGAGACTGACAAGAGTTTTAAGGTTAATGGTCACCGCTTAAAACCTTTGTTGATGTTTGATATTGGCACAATTGAAGAAGTCCATTTGATGGATCCAGCTTTTATGAATGATTTTTCCAATTGAGTCGCTCTAGCCAAAGACGCGTAAAGCGCTACTTGGGAGGCAAACCAAGGTTTTTGTTGTTGTTTACTTTCTTTGGTTTTTCTTATTTATGGTATTTTACTTTGTTTGAGTAGGTAGTAGTGGTTTTGGGCAAGAAGACTCTACTTGCAGTATGCGTTCTTCCTTGAAAAGCACCACTGAATGTCCAAGTTGTCGAGAATCAAGACTATTACCGGACTTCAAATTATTATTTGCCCTGAAGCTTGGTCTCCACATCTTTTTGACCTAGTCTTTCTTTTCTTGTTTTTCCTTTCTTTCTTTTTCTTTTCCTTCTTTCTTTTTCCTCCCTTGTTTCGTTTTTCCTTTTACCCTTTTTGGACCATCAACAGACCCATCTTCTTCATCCTTCTTTCGCAGTCATTTAGCCATTCAGATGAGTCCTTTGGCGAACTTTCACACTTGCTGTTGAGTCAAGCACCTCCACCATTTGCTTCCTCATTCACCACCGCAGCTGCTTCTCCACGCTTCTCTCCTCACATATTCTCCAGAGGTCTTTCAGAAGATCGGTTACGCGGCTGGACTGTCCATCACCAGCTGTTGACCTTGACCACGAAGCCGCTTCGCTTCACCCGAGCCACTGGAGTCTGTGCTGCTTCACCACGAGCCACTACTGGCCGCTTTGACCTTGTTCTCCTTTTTTGGGCTCTGTCCGCTGACTTAGCTTGTTTCCATTGTTTACTAACTAATAGTTGGAGTTGCCGACCACCAGCCACTGCGCTTTCCATGGCGGTTCTTCTCAACCTCACGCTGAGGTTAGCAACCTCCATCCTCGCTTTCCCGCCATTGTGCGGCTCAGGCTTGATTTGGTCCCTCTAATCTGCTTTGTGGCTAGTTACGCTCTGAGGTCTTGGCGCTTGTAAGACATTCTCCTCTGGCAGCACTCTAAGCTTAATTGTGAAATCATCTATTGGGTGATTATTTATATCTTCTTTGGCTGGTAGTTGTTGTTGCTATCTGGTTATTTTAAATTTTGAGGGTGCCGTGGGATTTTTTGACTCTCTCAAATTGTTGCCTACTGTGGCTGGATTGTTGGGCTTTGTTGCTTTAATTTGTCGATCATTGGTGGATTCAAATTGTGGGTTGAGCATCTCCATTGTCCCTTACACTATGCTTGTTGGGTGTATTGGTTGCTGTGGACTGTTAGTGTGTGGGCCTTGCTGTGTTGGTTGTAGTGGAAAATTCTTCCCTCTGTCGGTCGGCTGTGGTTAGCTTAGTTTACTTGGCTAGCCTGGAAATTGTTGCTTGTGGGCACCACTGTGTTCTGTAGTTCTTTGCCTCTCCACTTGTCGTTGGTTTTGTTGCTTCGTGGACCCACTATGCCTCCCTAAAAGGAACGTGCTGCAAAATCTTCCACCCATACCAGGCCTCGGGTTCCACAAGGCCAAAGAGGAGGGCCCCAATTCAGCCGCCTACTCGGTCCCGGTTGGGTATTTCTAAGAGTATTTTGTCTCCTGGGTCTTTGGCTGATATTTTTGCTGATTTAACTGCTGACCAACTCAAGGTTTTACATACCCTTATTGGACGTTCGTTTGCTCCTTGTAAGTGCTTTGATATTCAGACTTTGGAGCAGTTAAATATTGTTCATGATGTGGAGCGGTTCTTTAACCGCATTGGTTGGGCACCTTTCATGTATATTACCCACCCAGTTTATGAAGAACTCTGCTATGAATTTTATGCTACTTTTCGGTTCACCAAGATGCTTGACTTTGCCTTGGATACCCCGGAGATTATCCAGTTCCGCCTCATGGGTCAAACTTTTAGTTTGTCTCTGAATGAATTTAATGTGCACTTGGGGTTCGTCGGTGAGGACCACTTGGCTGATGGGGTCTATATTAATAGTGCCTGTGATTTCACTATGCCCTTTGCTAGTAATTATATAGAGATATGGCGGGAGTGGTCTACCGACACTCAACATTATGATCCTAGCCAATCTCGTGCTTCTTTTCTCACTGACCCCGTCCTCCGGGTCATCCACCGTTTCTTGGCATATAACTTTTCTGGCCGCAAGGATGCATCTGGCACACTCTCCAAGGCGGAATTTTACTTTCTCTCGTGCATGCGTAACAAGTTCGTTAACTTTGGTGGTGGCTTCTCGAAATGCGTCAGGTCCGTAAGCTTCAATAAGCCTTTAATCATGGGCTCTTTGATCACTCACTGGCTATCCGACCATGCCTTGGATCCTGGCTGGGATATTCGCTTAGCATTGCTCGCCAAGTGGAACCTTTGGATTTGAGAAGCTTGGAGCGTATGGGCATAATTCAAATGGTGGGAGACACTTACCGCTTACTCTGGTGATGGAGCTCCACCTGTCCGGTTCCCCGTCACATCGATCTGGCTCTTCCCCATCTACACAGCTCTTCTATTTTGGATGCCCCCTCCAGACTTGAGAATAGCTGTTTGGTTTGCATGCCAAGGTGGATTCATGAATCCACTTTGCCAACTTGCATGTCCTCTCTGCCATGCAATCTGAGAATCTGGCTGCCTTCTTTGCACATATGGGCTTCCACCCCCCTCATCCTCCTCCCTCCTAGGTGCTGCGGTTTTTCCCTTCTTCAGGGAAGTTTCTTTTCCTTTGTCCTCGTTTTTGCTTTCTCCTTCCTACATTGGGGACAATGTAGAGTTTTGGTGTGGGGGGAGTTTGGTTTTAGTTCTCTTTTGTTTAGTTTTTGCTTTAGTTTTGCCTAGTTTTTGTTTAAAAAAAAAATGAAAATGAAAAAAAATGAAAAAACGAGAAAATTGGGAGAATTGGGTGGTGCATCAGAAGACTATTCCCTCTAAGGCGTGCCTACGCCTTAGAAGGATTTCGCCCAAAAAAAAAAAACAAAAAACAAAAAACAAAAAACAAAAAACAAAAAAATCTCTGTTTTCTTTTGGTTAACATAGGATGCTATGATGATATTGGCAATTGCTTTGCAAGCATGGGCAGTAATATGATATGATGCAATGTCTTTTCTCCTTGTGATAATGATATTGAATATTGCACTTGGCAAGTCTTGGCTAGTTGGAACTATTCTTGTGAGCTTTTGAGCTAATGAGCAATTTATTTTTAGTTGCTCTATTTTCTCTCATTGAGTGTTGTTCCATGTGATTTGAAGGTTCTAGAACTTGCTATGTTGTGCATATCAAGATCTTAATTGTTGAATTTGGTGCATTTAAATGATAAGGGCACTTAGGTTACACCCTTTTAACTGTCTAAATCCTTGTTCCCATTTTATTTCCCTTAGTGAACTTTGTTTGAGCTTAGACCTTTTTTCTTGGTTATGTAACCCATTATGTTACCCTTTATCCCTTCTTTGATAAACCTTGTTGTTTTGAACCCCATGTCCATGGGATACCGTGGTCTGTTGCATGACATGGTTGAATGATATTGTGAAGGCTGAGTTTCAGTAGGCAAGTGGTTAGAAATGCAAAAGATAAGAAAGTGTATTGAGCAGAAGACTAGAGCTTCTTAGGCGTGCCCACGCCTTGTCAAAAAAAGAAGAAAAAAAAAGAAGAAAAAAAAAAGAGACAAAAAGAACAGCAAAATACACAACACCAATAAGGTGATTTGTGAAGTGTAGTACAATACAAATGGGGCACGCCTAGTAGCTTGCACTTGTCGGTTGGAAAACTGTTGAATATGCCTTGCATAGATAATGTGGGTAAAGGAAGTGTGTTTTCATGCAGCAGGTCAATGGTAGTCCTTTTGACATATTTTAGCCTAAATTTCCTTTTTATCTAACCCCCTACCTAAGCCCCGTTACAACCCTTATTAAGACCCTTTGATTTTTGTGTTGAATTTAGCATTAGAGGTGGCGATGTGACATATTAGCAAGCATATGGTAACATCATTTCATCATGTGATGAGAGTGAACCCTGTGTTTTCATTTCGGAGTGGTGAGTGAAATACATCACCCTATAAGAGAGAGGGTTGATTCTTGCATGTGTTGATTTTGATAACATTATTTGTGGGATGAGATATTTGTATCTCTTTGTTGAACTGCCATATGCTAGCATTTGTAGTTGCCTATCTGAGCTCTGAAATGCTTGAGGACAAGCATGGTTCTGGTGTGGGGGGATTTGATGGGTGAATATTTGTATGTGTTAATTAGGGTTATTTGGGCTTAATTTCTACCATCTATTGTGCCAAGAATGGGTTTACTGCTTATATTTGAATTTTGTGGTAGTTGTAGGTCTTTGGAGTGAAAGATGGCTTTTATTTGCAAAAATTCCAGAAGACTGGTTTCTCCAAGACGTGCTTGTGTTTTAGAGAGGGATGGTGCAAGCAAATTTAAAGTTCTCATGGGGCCCAGCTCATATTTCCTGTTTCAAAAGTGTCCCGGAGCTGTTTGTAATTGGAGTTGGAGATCCACGTGCCTTGTAGATTGGAAATTGGAAACCAGGAAGAATTCTTGGCGGTGGAGAGTTTTCCTTATACATGCAGAGTCCAAGGCCTACTAGGAAAGAAGGTGGCAGCTGACTTCCTACGTGGAATTGGAATTGGAAACCTCTTTCTCCACGTATATATAGTCATAGCTTTTTGGGCTAGGGGAGACATCCGGGAGCATAGCATTACTTTAGCTTATTTTCTCTTGTTTTCGTCTTCTCCCGTAAACTAGCAGTGTTGAAATTTTCTATTGCTTTCCGTCTTTTTCCGCAAATAGTACGAACTGGTAGCATAGCTTTTAATTGGTCAAAGTTGTCTTGTCCTTTAGCTTTGGCCTTTGATTTCCGCCGCCAGTAGATAGATATAGATTAGTATCAATTCCTGGAGCTTAGCTTCTTTTTCAATTAGGAGTTCTTGGCTTTTAGTTGTTCATTGTTGCTTCTGCCGTCAGGAGTTTTAAACAATTGATTAGTATTACTTTTGGTTGGTTCTCGTTTCATCCGTTCCTTTTCGTTAGAATCCTTCGAATTGAATTTAGTGGAGTTTATCTTTGTCGCTAGTAGAATCAATTGCAGACCTATTTTCTTTATCAATTCAAGTGTTTTCTTATTCCTTAATTACAAGTCACATGGAATCAACAATTTGCATGGAAAAGATGTCAAGGCATGGCTAATTCCTTTTCTAGTTGAGGAATAATCAAGGCTCGGGGCACCACAACTGTGAGATCGTTTTGATTATTAATTTTAATTTATATGCTCATGGGTATTTAATTATTCTCTGTTTTCAATTAATTATTATTTGGGTTATTGGGTAATGTGGCCAGTTAGTCAATTATCTAAATAATATATAGTCAATTAGGGTGTTGGCGCGTCGCCTTTAAGCAACCTAATTGGTGACAAACCAGAGTTTCACACCGCAAGTGGTCTAATTTGTGTCGTGGGAATAATTAATCTAGCCCGCTAACCCGCATGTGTGTTAACCATCTAGAATTGGGTCTTTCTAATTCTAAGGTCATGTGACTGCATTAAATCCTATGAGCGATCTAGGGTTGTCCGCCTTTACAAGAAGGTAGTCCATGAAAGCGTCCGGGCTACTATAAAATTAAGGAAAGATTGGTAGTTGGGCGCGTCGCTTGACCACTATAACCAATTTATTCATGAGCATGTAAATATCTGTTTTGGGTCTATGATCAGTTGTGTGCACCGATGCCAAGATTAATTCCTTGACTAGATTGTTTTAATTAATTGATATTTGTGTTATTTGATTCTTGCCATTTTTGATTAAATTGGAATTTCAGTTTTTATTTCTTTCTTTTTAATTAATTGCTCTCTTTCCAAAACCCCTTATTTTCCACCGGGCAGTGATTCATCCACCTATTCCCCGAGGGAGAATACTCCTACTTGCCCTATTCTCAAAATATCTTGTGGCATTTAGGCTTATATTTTAACTTTATTTTTGAGGTTTGACACCCACCACTCTTTTCGCCACTCAAAGCTGAATTTTTTTAAAACAAGCAAAGAAAATCTTATATGGGTACACAGCTTTTTTTTTTTTCTTCTGTTGAAAACTAAAAAGTTAAGTCACTACTATTAGTAAAAAGAAAGGGAAGGTGAAATTTTGCTTATGGAAATAGAACCCCATAAGACGAATACTCTTATCAAAATATCGAATGAGTTACAATAAACCTTATGATCAGATCTTCGATATATTGAAGAAACAAAAGAACTGACCTTCTTAGGAGGATTCTCTACCGATTAATCCAACCACAAAAGCCCTAAGAAGTTTGTCAACCAAAAGAATGGCCAAAAGAAAATTTTCAATTGGACCACATGTACACTAATCTATTAGTTTGTCTACTATTGATATGCATAAAATTATAATAAAAAAAAAGAGGAATAATTTTCTCTTACCAAAGAATGCCCTTAAAAAGAGAGGAATAATTTTCTCTCACCAAAGAATACTCTAGAGAAGGTGTAAAGAGTAGGGTGCTTCTTGTCACAGCTATTTCTCCCAAGAACAAAAGGTAATTCCCAAGAATGTTCTCATCATATTTGTTCATCAGGTTAACATTCATTGGATTAATGTGATGTATTCAAATGTGAAAGCTTTGACAGCTGACCGTATACATTGGCCTCTTGAAGAAGTATTGTTTGTCTGAAGAATGGCAACGCACACTTGAAACCAAGAGGCAAGAATTGGAATCACAATTTATAATCAATTGAATACCAACTTCATCCCAAATTTCTATTTCCAAATTGTTTAAATGGGAAAGCACTCTGAAACTGAGAGGCAAGAAAGGGAATTAAAGTTTATAATCATACAATACAACTCAAGTTCACCCCAAATAACACAACCAATAAACAGATTTCCACCATTGATTTTACTCATGCTGACAGATAATCACATAATGGACACAAAGTGTAAGAAAAGAGCAAATAAAAAAAGTTGAAGCTAACCTGGAAGCAAAATCAACAAATGAACAAAAGTGACATACAAAAAAAAAGGCAAAAGGAACCATCGTGAGAATCATAAAGAGAAAAGTTTGCACTTGATTTAAGACTATTGGAAAAGGGAAATATAATTTAACAATGCAAGTACACCAGATATCAATGAAATTGAAAGGAGTTAGGTAGGAAGCAAACATAAATCGAAGTAAAGATTCACAGAGAATGAGCAAGAAACTGTAAGAAAATTGACAAAAAAATTCATCAATCCTAAAAAAAAAACAGCTATTAGTAAAAATAGGCAGACATGAATCATTTTCAGTAAAAAAGAAGCACACACAATCGTACTACTGTAAAAGAACATACAATGATACTAAGGAAAAGCAGAACAAAGGTAGAAAGGTCTAAAAAAAAAGAAAAAGCATCATCAAGCTAAGCAAGGAAAAAGAACAAAGGTGAAAAGCAAAACAACTCAGAGACGAGGCTCATGCGATGAAAAATTGCGAGGGAAAACCTAAACTCTAAAAGGAAAAATCAAGAACCGAAAGAAGAGATGAGCGAGGGATTCTATTTATGTATGCGTATGAGAGGGAAAGGGTGTACAATGAAGAAACCTCTGAATGGATGAGTATTAACACCTGATTTCTGATTTCGCAGACCAACATGTAGAAGAAGAGTGAAGAACAAAGCATGTTTCCACCTCCAACTGAAAAAATGGCAGGAGAAAATCATGTGGGACAATAATAATTCCAAAAGGGCAAAGATTACATGCAAGGGGAAAATTTGAACAAAACGATCTCATGGCTGAGAGATTAGAGATGGCATGGCAAGGGAGGATCGAACGGTGTGGTGCGGAGCGGATCAAGCGAAAGGAGATGATGAGCTATCTGACAACCATCAGAAATCAAATCTAAACGGTTGCACGATTGCTAATATAAAGCTCAAACAAAGGAAGTGAGTAGGTTTGCATCTCCGATGAGCGTGGGGAGTAGGTTACTGGCCGTGAGTTAGTAGGAGAAGAAACGAAGAAGGTAAAGAAGAGTTGACGGAGGAAGAGAAATCAGAGGAAAATGACGTTGCCAACCCAAAACAATAGGCAACTCTTTCGGAAACATGTGGTATCAATAGGTGGGCAAAAGAGTAAATTAAATCGAAAACCCAAAAAAATCCTTCAATAGTTGCTGACTATTAGGCAAGTAAACTACCTTTTGAGGGTAAATTTGGCAAGAGGTGGTGCTGCAAACCAAGCCTCCACTCCACACTGTCCGACGTGGCTCAATGTGGAGGAAGTAGAGGAAGGCTCAGCTCCACAATGTCCAACGTGGCTGAATGTGGAGGAAGCAAAGCAGCGTTTTTATATAATAGAAGGAAAAAAGGCCTACTCAGACATGTGTATCAGTTGTGATCAGCCTAGCTAATGACAACGGGTAGGTGTGGGCTGAATGATGGGCTGATGGAATTACCAATTTACCCATGCTTTTAGTCCAAATTTTCTTTTTCTCCTTTAAATTGGTACAGGCCTTTGTTTTGCATGGACTGTGAAATTCAAGTTAATTGCACCGTCACTGCAGAGTTCTGTCAAACAACAACTTGCAGCTGTTTTTTTTTTTAATCGAGAAGACAGCTGAAATTTCTGTTTCCACAATGCTTGGCCGAACCTCCATATTTTGCCTGCAGGATTTTGAGGATTTTGCCATTATGCTTACTGGTAATTGTGCCTCTATTGCTTTTTCCTCTTAGAGCTTCCTGTTGCTAAACAATAAGCTGGTCTATTTTCTATTGCTTTCTCCTATCCGTCTTTCTGGCCGAGGAAGCATTTTGCTCCTGTTCATTATCTCCTTCATTTTTCCTGATCTCAGATATAGTTACGATTTTTTTGTTTCAAAATCTTTTCTTCATTCCTTTTCCAAAGATTTTTACCCATTTGTTTTTTGCCTTTTTTCTCACGCATTTAGTTGTCAAACTCAAACTTTTTTTTCGCCTTTTGTTGCAATACAGGTACACAATTTTTCATTCTCAACCTGCTATGTAAGTAATCTTTTTCCCCTTCTGAATGGGGTTTTGTATGGTTATTTTGTAAGAAAAGGGTTATTTTGTAACTAAACTCGCAGATAATACGGGTAAAAAGAGAACTGAAAGGCTAAAGAAGTCTGGAAGAAAGGAGCAAGAATACAGAACTTAAAATTTAGTGGCTAAGTTGATCCTATTCTAACACGAATTTCCACGTAATTGGCTTGACAATGCATCATTAAAAGGGTGCAGGACCCCTTAACCACCATCATATGATTTGCACAAGTGGATATCCCCTGTCGATATATACGCTAATGAACATCAATAATGTTAGCATCAGTGGTAATTCAGCGTTGAACTAATTGATGCCTCAAAAGGCTTGTAAACTAATAAAACTCTTGAAATTCTAGATTCAAAGTTCCAGTCTCGAACTAAATTTTCTAAATTTTGACAAAACCAAACAATTTATCCACTAAGATTTCAAACTTCATAGCTTGAAATTCAGAAAAATCAAGCCAACTTTAAAATTTCTACATAACAAAACTTCCAAATTTCTACATAAAAACAGAGAGAGATTCTTTTTTTTTTTCTTTTGGGTACCTGACAGGAACAGCTAAGACAGAGCCACCCTCAGTTAAGGATTAAAATAGTCACTAATAGTCCACAAAGAAGATTGGATGACAGTAATAAGTCTTATTGCCATAATCCATTGTTGAAGCAAATTCCGAATTTTGCAACCTGCAACATCAAAAAAAATATACATAGACAGTGAAATCTGATAAAATATCTTTTAAAAGCATCAGATCAAAAAAAGCTAAACTATAAAGCAGAGCAACTCCAACATACATCCATAGGTATTCAAATAGCAATTGCAAACAGAAATAACAAAGAGATACAAATATTGTTCAATTCTACTGGAATTTAGCCACTGATCAAATTATTAATTCCACAACCCATCAATTAGGTGAACTATGATAATACTTATGTAGACATTAATCCACAATTGCCAACTCAAAATCCTCTGTCAACTCAAAATATATACATGGAAAAGAATAAATTTTTCCTTTAGATAACAACAATAGTGCATAACAAATCATATTGACCTAAAAAGGCCTAGGGAAGGAAAAACAAAACGAAGAACTAAGGCAAGATAGAAGTGTAATGAACCTTAGCAATTCGATCTCAACACATGGAGGTTTTGAGTGGGTTAGCTTGCCTTTTGTAAGTCAATAGTTGAACACACACCTGCATAGAAAAAAAAATAAAAAAATAAAAAGTAAAAATGTGCCTTCAGCTTAAAGTCCGGGGTTAAAGGGGGAATAAAACTCTAGATGCTATGGTCCAACTTCAAAGTTTCTAGACTACCTTTCACTTCATTTATTCGACAATTTCACAGGTGATCATTCTTCCTTCAACTAAAGGAGATAGGAGAAGATTTGGGGGGATGTGGGTTACATGTGAAGGTTACCTGATCATCATCATATTAATCCTCAACGGGTTCTGCTTGTGGTTGGAGAGACAACAAAAAAAAAATAACAATAAAAAGCTTGCGAAGAAGAGAATGAACTGAGCATTAGAAAAAACTTCTTAAGATGCAGCATAAAGAACTAAATCTAATTTGTTAGATGCATTTTGATGTTCTTTATCATGGGAAAAAAGACGAAACAAAAGTACAGGGAACAAACAGCAAGAATTACCCTTTTCTTACAAAATAACCATACAAAACCCCATTCAGAAGGGGAAAAAGATTACTTACATAGCAGGTTGAGAATGAAAAATTGTGTACCTGTATTGCAACAAAAGGCGAAAAAAAAGTTTGAGTTTGACAACTAAATGCGTGAGAAAAAAGGCGAAAAACAAATGGGTAAAAATCTTTGGAAAAGGAATGAAGAAAAGATTTTGAAACAAAAAAATCGTAACTATATCTGAGATCAGGAAAAATGAAGGAGATAATGAACAGGAGCAAAATGCTTCCTCGGCCAGAAAGACGGATAGGAGAAAGCAATAGAAAATAGACCAGCTTATTGTTACGACAGGGGATATCCACTTGTGCAAATCATATGATGGTGGTTAAGGGGTCCTGCACCCTTTTAATGATGCATTGTCAAGCCAATTACGTGGAAATTCGTGTTAGAATAGGATCAACTTAGCCACTAAATTTTAAGTTCTGTATTCTTGCTCCTTTCTTCCAGACTTCTTTAGCCTTTCAGTTCTCTTTTTACCCGTATTATCTGCGAGTTTAGTTACCTAATTTTTTTTCTTTTTTGACACTGTGATAGTGCAGGTACAGAATTTGGAAATTTTCTCCACCATCCTCATGCGATTTTGTAAGTTTTGTTTTTCTCTTTTGAAGGTTCATTCTATATGGTTAGTTTATAAAAAAAGGGTTATTTCTGCTATTTTTCTCAGAGTTGCCTTGTTTCTTTACTCTGTTTTTCTGGATTTTTTCTTGTCATGCTAGATACTGCTAAATGCAGAGTTAATATTGGCAGTAGCTAATGACTTTTAGTTTCAAGGCATACAATGCATATGTTCCACAATCATCTGCCTCAATCTGAAACCGTTCAATGATTGAAGAGGTCCAATGACTGAATCATCTCCTGATTTTTAGGCTTTCCTTTTTGCCTGCAATTTTTCGGCAAAATTTATTTGGTATTGACGCATGTCCTTTGCACTTATGCCTTATTTCTTTCTAATTTTGTGGTTTACTTGTTTTCTTTTGTTTGTATTTCTATCTAATAAGGAATATCAGCATAGGAATTAGGAAGAAGCAGGAAAAGGAGCTTTTATACTAAAAAGTAATAAATAACTTCATTGTAAGTTTCGTCCCATATAATTGTCCTTTAAGAAATTGTAGAGTGCACTATTTCATGTATCTTTTTAATTTTCTAACTTTTTTTTCTATCCTCCTATCAATGTAGAGAACAACATTTCTCATAGATAGATTATCTGTAGGAAACAGACTATATGTTTAATCATATTGTTGTTTCTATTTTGACTTTAATATGGCTCCGCTATTTTTTATTGAAATCAAATTTAAGTTTCAATTATATTTTTATGCCTCTCTTTGTCATGAAAATCCCCTTCTTACTTCCATGGGTACTGAAACACAAAGGGAACAATTGTAATGAATAGATTGTTGGAGCAATTGAATGTAATAAGAGATTCCCTGGACCATTTGTGGTACCTGACAGAGTGAGTACATTGTCTAATAAATTCTTTTAAGCATTTTCTGAATCCTTTATCTAGATCTCAACATCACTTTCAGCCTTATTTTTTAAATTTGTCCCTGTGTGTCTCTTTTGATTTTCCAACATGAACATTGCATCCAATGAAGGATTCCTAAGGAGTGGACTGTACCCTCTTCTCACTGTTGTGTCAACTGGACATGCCTTGCATGCTTCTTTCAGGTAGCTAGATTTGTGTAGTATTTGCAAATATTCTGTACATGTCCACTTACTTTGTGTGATGTTCTTATGCTAATACTTAACGGGTCTATCTTTGGGGACAGTGTATGGTTAATTGGACAATCTAAAATTCACATACAGTAGCAATATAAAACTTAGAACTGGTGTCAACGGTATCTTTACTTAGTGTTGCAGTAGAATTAGTGGTTGTTTTGCAGTTGATAATGTCCATATGCTTCCAAAGTTTTATCACTATTTGCATTCGGTCAAGCTTTCTTAAAGCATACTAATTGCATTTGTTGTCATATTTCAGTGTGTTGGGGTGCACTCTCGAACCTGGAATACAGGTGTTCTGGGTCCAGTAACCTTGAATGGTCTAAATGAGGGGACAAGAGACCTGACAAAACAGAGATGGACATACAAGGTTCATTAGTATTTGCTTCTGTTTTTACTCTATATTATGAGTTACCAAAAGAGAAAGAAAATTCTAGAATTTCAATTGCATGATTAGCTCCCATAACGACAAGTAAAAAGCCTTGGAAGAAAAAGAAGAAACATAAGCAGTTTGGTGTCACCTTTGGTATCATAGTAATACCAAACTGTTAATTAACAAAGTCATTAATGGGTCAAAAGTTCATTGGTTTGCATGTGTTTCCAATAGCAAGTCTTTCAAATGGCTATTTCTTTCAAGAGATTTGCCAAAATGCACACTCCTAGAGTAACACTTATTTGCCTGTTCATTGTCAGATTGGTTTCAAACGTTAAGCTCAAAGTCTCCATACACTGGAAGTGCCTTTGTCGACTGAGCACAAGGATCATTGTTTACTGACAAGCAGCCTCTAACATGGTATGAGGTAATTCTGTGTATTCTATTTTTTGGTGGTTTGACTGGCACAAGTTAAGCATGTTCTGATGATGCACTAATCACTTCCTCAAAATTATAATTGAGACATTTCCTGCTAAAATTTCATTTATTAATTCAAACAATGTACACTTTCATTCAGACTACTTTCAATGCACCTCCAGGAAATGATCCAATAAACTTAGATATAGGCAGTATGGGGAAAGGAGGAGTGGGGTAAATGGTCAAAGCATTGGTAGGCACTGGCCGGCATATATAGTAAAGGGCGATTGTGGTGACCATAGTTATGCCGGGACCTTTACAGAAAAACTGCCACATGTACTCTGGAAAACCTTCTCAGAGATGGTAATTAATAATTTCAGCAAAGATTAGTTTGTGTAAGCAATGTTATAACATCTGATGGCACTCTAAATTTTAGATACCGTTTTAAGTACCATTTTCCCCGTTCTTGGCTGGAGTCAAGTGGAAATGTTTTGGTTATGTTTGAAGAATGGGTTGGTGGTTCAACCTGGGTGCATTTGGTTAAAAGAACAAGATGACTTGGTATCTAATGTTGGGATATACGAAAGCTACAATTTGATCTCACGAATATAGGCACCTACATGTGTATTTTAACAGACTCATGGAAGCTAAAATTTATCTTTATGAGATTCTTCAAAAGTGATTTTGTTGTCTCACCTGTTTATTTGGGTTCTGTGACCATGAATAAAGGTCAAAATTTTCGTGTTAGACATTGTAAATGCAATTTTTATAGTTTGACATCTTCTATCATTGTTATAACTTATTTTCTCATAGAACATCTATCATTACTGGGCATAACAGGGCAACACTATAATTTCACAGAACACCTCCTAGTCCTATGTTAATGGGTTTCGGAAGGAAAATTTTTTTGGTCGGTGGTTCTAGTACAGTGAGGGTGACTGTGAGTTGAGTGTGTGTAGGTAGTGGACCGCAGTGGTATACTGGTATTGGATTAGGAAAGGTCTTCAACGCTTGGTGCTCAAGATTTTTTTTTTAGTAAAATAAAATAAAAGTGAAATCCTTAAAATAAAATTTCCTATTTGTGGCCATCCTCTTAAAGAAAGAAAAATAAAATAAAATAAAAATAGTTTAAAAATTGGTGTCTACATTTGCTTAGTGTAAGTAATGCAATTAAACTATTAAAAGTTCTAGCCCAATGATCTATATTGTCAAATTTTTAGAAAAGAGTAATATGGAGCGCTTAAAATCTCTTAGTTAAGTGCCAACAGCATAGCCATGTGTAGTGTGTTTCAGCATCTATTTAACTTCGTGTGTTTCTTTTATAGTACGTAGTATGTTTTAGTCAGCTATAGCAGTTTTACAGCCTAATCGTATTTTTTTTTTTTTTTTTTTTAAGCATAGGAAGGATAGGACTTTAAAAAGCACAGAGGGAGAAAAAGGATTTCTAAATCTTGAGGTCTCAAGTTTAGCCATTAAACCAGGGTCTTCTTGATTCTCTAATCATTTAGGTCATTTCCCAGGCAATGAATAATTTGATAACTTCTTTTATTCCTGTTCAATGAATGAGTAAATCGCCTGGAAAGGCAATACATCTTGTTTGAAAGAAGATTTTAGTGAAGATGAAGGTACAGACTGGGAACTTTGGCAAAATGTTCCTTTTTTTTTTTTTTTGTTGGGTTAAGTGTTTGGCAAATTGCGTACTTAATATCCTTTTCCATTCCACTAGTAATATAGAAGGTATTTGCATTCACTTCTTTTTACTGCAGGAGGGAGTTTCATATTATAGTTTTCTTAATTTTGATTATCACCAAAATCATTTTCACTTTTGGTGTGAAACCAAAAAATGACCCTTCTGCAGTGCATGTACCGAATTGGATATAGGGCTCAATAATTGCCAGATGAGACAATGTAGATATTAAAACAATAAGTGTATAAATTAAAATTGTAAGTAGTTAGAATGGGGAACCTATCACACTGTTAAATTTTATCCAAATTTCAATTGCTAACACACAAAAAAAAAATATGAAGATCATGTTCATAAATTGTTTCCGGAGTTGTTACTACAAAAAGGTTCGGTTCTGAAAAATCTTCCCTACAAAAATTAACAATTGCTGAGAACCACTTTTTTCGAAAGAAATGGGGCAGACAACATCTCATTCCCAAACTATAAGGGTATGGAATCTTCGTTAGATTATAAAAACAATTTGTGTCTGAAAAAAAGAAAAAGAAATATTTCCAAAACACTGCTAAATACTCTATCACATCATTAGAAAATTTAAATTTTTGGTTCCACCACTTCGCAGTGGATTTATGCAGCTGAGTTAATGCACAACCATTCGATTATGTAAACAAAATCTCTATTTAGCTCTAAAATCACGACCCGAATTCAAGAGTTGGCCCAAGCAATTTTTTGGTCTAAAATCACTTAACCCAAAATAGAAATCCAAGTTGCCAAGTAGCCTAGAGTCATCAAAGTGGTCATGACCCGAATCCAAGAGTTGGCATCAGCAACTTTTTAGACTAAAACCACTTAATAAAAAATGGTTAACCCTAGGTGTCAAGTAGCCCCAGGATCCAAACTTTTCAATCCATTCCTTTCCTTTGCTTCATCGGATGTGGGACAGGGGTCTCACAAAGGTATTGCATGCATATTAAACAACCATAAAGTCGTACATCAAATTTAACAAATGTGACATAAAAGCGAAAGTAGCAAATATATATTGAAAATTTTGACATAAAAGTAACAAATGTGAAATAAATTTTAATTTTCTGCCCAAAATCATGCTTTTTGCATCAGCTCTAGCCATGATAAGAATATGCTTCCTAAAATGAAGGAGAAAGATGAACGTTGAGCTCTACACAAATTAAAAGGAATAAAATTTCTAATTTATGTAAGAGTGCAGACCTTTCACCTAATAGATTTTGAAGCATTGCAATAATAGCGCAGGGGGACAAAAAAAAAAAAAAAGAACTGTTGCACTGATTTGTTGCATATCTTTTACCTAATGGATGTTGAAGCTTTGCTTTTGGTACTAACTTAAAACTTCAAATTGGGACAAGAATTTCAAAACGTTTCGTGCCACAAGGAAGCATAAGAACCCAAGGATCCGGGAGAGAAAAATTTGGAATAGGGTAAAATGGGAAAAACCTTTGGAATAAAGTAAATTTTACCCTCACTTTGGATTTGCAGCATTGCTTTTCATCTATAAGAGCGGTTTACCTCAAGTCGGTACAAGAATAGATCCCAATCAGTTTATAACAAGTAATGAATAAAGACAAAATTAAACAACAAAGTAAAGGATTCACCGTCTGCAGTCTATTCAATGATGCTTTTTTCGTTATCCCATCTTCAAGCATTTCATCTCCAGGGGAAAAGAATATTGAAAAGCTTAAACTTCAATTGAAGAGAAAGGTTAATATCACTGCTAATTTGTAAACTTGTCATTTCAATTACTCATATACACAACTCTTTCTCACCTCGAAAGTTGCAAATTTCTTAATCCCGCAATCACAATAATATCAAATTCTCTCTTACTCTCAAATATAGACTTGATGACGGATGCATTGCTTGGTTCCACGGTACAAGTTCTAGTGGAGAAGGCAATAAACTTGGCTTCCGAACAAATTAGCCAGTTTGCTTTGCAAGCTTTAAGAAAGACTTGGAGAAACTAAAGAAAACGTTGACTTGAATTCAAGCTGTCCTTCATGATGCAGAGAGAAAACAGGTGACTGAAGAGCACGTGAAACTTTGGCTGGAGGAGCTTGAACGTGTGGCTTTGGATGCAAATAATTTGTTGGATGACTTCAACTATGAAATGATTTGACGCAAAGTTGAGATTCAAAGGCAAGTGAAGAGCAAGGTACGCTTCTTCTTCTCACTCTCCAATCCCATTGCATTTCGTTGCAAAATGGCCAAAAGAATCCAGCAAATCAACATGGATTTCATAAGGATCAATAAAGAAGCAATGAACTATAGCCTCCAGTCACAAAATGGAGCTAGAGATGTACCTGTTCTTTCTCCTCCCAGAGGATATATAGAGAACAGAGAGACTGACTCTGTTACTATTGATACGAGTTTTGTCGGAAGAGATGATGACATCTCAGCAATAGTAACAAAGTTGGCTATCTCAACTGATAATGAAACTATCTCTGTTCTTCCCATAGTGGGGATGGCCGGGATTGGTAAGACCGCCTTGGCTCAAAAAGTTTTCAATAATCTGCAAATAGAAAAACATTTTGACAAGAGAATATGGGTGTGTGTTTCGGAGGATTTCGATGCCAGTAGACTCTTTGGATTGATTCTAGAATCATTGCAAGGTCGAGAGCCAGAAGCTAAGGATAGGGAAGCTAGAGTCAAGCGGCTAAAGCAATTATTAAATGATGAAAAGCCGCTTAGTTATTTATTGGTCCTCGATGATGTATGGAATGAGGAACCTGAACCATGGAAAAAGTTTCTTGAGTCTTTGCAAGGTATTAGCTCAGCCAAGGGGAGCTGGATTCTTGTGACCACACGTAAGCGACAAGTGGCAACCACCATGGGAATTTCTTCTCATCCTTGGTCCTTAGAGAAATTATCAGATGATAAATGCTGGTGCATCATTGAAAAAAATGCATTTGGTGCTAGGGAAGCACCGGATCATCTAAAAGATGTAGGATTAAAGCTTGCAAAGAAATGCCAAGGCTTACCATTAGCTGCAAGTGTTCTTGGTAGTATGTTGCGGAACAAGGCAACTGATGAATGGTATTCGATTTTAGATATTCGGCTTCAAAATTTAGGTGGAGACGAAAACAGTTATGTCACCAAAATTTTGGAGTTGAGCATTCATCGGCTTCCGTATCCAGCTCTCAAAAAATGTTTGGCATATTGCTCAATTTTTCCAAAAAATTTTCAAATTGAGAGGGACCAACTAATCCAACTTTGGGAGGCAGAGGGATTTCTTCATTCAAATATAAGAAACCATATGCATATGGAGAAAATCGGAGACATGTTCTTTTCCATTTTATTGGATAGTAACTTGTTGCAAGATGCAAAGAAAGATGAGTACGGGAAGGTTTTGAGTTGCGAGATGCATGATCTCGTGCATTATTTGGTGTAGTCTCTTTCTAGATCTAAAACCTTAAGGTTGACAGAATCTAGAAGAGTTAATTATGAGACATTTCCTATTCAGTATCTTGCACTGGAGGGAAGCGGAGAAGAAATGCCATTTCCTTCTGCTAAAAGTTTCAAGTATATTACAACATTGTTTTTGTTGAAAACCAGATTGACTAATGATAGACAGCTATCATTTTTTATGTTGCGAGTTCTAAAATTAACATCATCGGGTGTCCAAGAGCTTCCTACATCAATTGGAAAGCTAACTCATTTGCGATACCTAGATTTGTCAGGAACTTCAATCAAAATATTACCAGAGTCTCTTTGTCAACTTTACAACTTGCAGACATTAAGAGTTAGAAACTGCTATTTACTGACAAAATTTCCATTCAATTTCAAGAATTTGGTGAACTTAAGACACTTTGATCTTGACCTTTTCATGATTTGGTGCAAATCAAGTGTTTTGATGTCTCTTGAGATCGGACAATTGCATCTTCTCCAAACATTGCCATTTTTCAATGTTGGTGAAGAGAAGGGTAGACAAATTGAAGTGTTAAGTCCTAAATTACATGCTTTATTTGTGGACATTTTCCCTAAATTATGGCCTAGATATGATTTTAATTGCCTTATTCTACTCATATTTGATTTTGGTATTGATTTTAGGTTCTTGGAATTAATTGAAGATTAAAAGCTCTATTTTTGGTGAAAATTCCAGAAGACCTTCAAGGATAGGCCGTAGGCGCGCTACATTGGGCTGTGAAGAAGGAATTCTGTGGAAGAGATCCTACGCCTGACAATTCCTGCCATTGGTGGAAGACTTTATTTATTTATTTTCAATAATTGGTTGAAGACCCTTTTAATTAGGGATTTTTAGTAATTAGTTTCCTTATTTACTTTATTAATGCTTTTTAGCAAAATAGACTCCAATTAGGACTAGGTTTCCTAAGTGAATAGGGAAGCTTAGCTTTTTAATTAATTGGTATCCATCCAAGTCGCAAAAGAGGGGAGAAGAGGACGACGCATCAGTTTGGAACAAAAAAAAAATCTGGATCGTTTCCTTGTTTCCTCGATTTGTCTTCTTGATTGATCACAGGACATAGACTTCTTAGCAGTAGCTTTGTCTTTCGTTGCTTTTGTTTTTGTTTGGTCAAAAAGCAAGAAAACAACAAGGGAACAATTGGCGGCTGATTTGGTTGTTTCCGTTGACTTGGAAGCTTGTCAATTAAATTCGCTATTTCGTTTCTTTTCTCGTTCTTCCATGGTTGAGAACTTCTCAAACAATTGTTGGATGAAATTCCCCATGAGGAGCGGCTAGAACCCTAATCTACTCAAAGGGCAACTCGAAGGCGCGGTCCAGGAAATTTGTGAGATCTAATCGAATCTCTAACCTTTCTTTTAATTTGTTACTATTCATACGTTTTCTGGATTAATTGATTGAGGGTTACTTCGTTAATTGAGTATCGTGGCCAGGTATTTAAATTAACTTAATAGCCTACTGTCAAATTAACTAATTGAATACGTAATCGTTCATTCAGTTAATTACAAGTGACGACCACCATAATTGGTTTATGTTGGGGAAACGTATGATCTAGTTTAAATGGACCCTCTTAGCGTGTTCATTGGTTAGGGTTGGGTTTTTCTAACTTTTAATGCAATTGGATAATTAAATTCTACCTGGCGCACCTAGGGTTGTTATCTGTTAGGGAAGCCAACGGTCGCAAAAAAAGTAAGGAAAGACTGGTTGTCAGAGCTTGTTGGTAACTATAACTAACCTAGTGACAAATGATTGAATTATTCTTGCATCAATGATCAAGTGATTGGACTGTGCCTAAGAAGTTGTTCCTTTGGGTAGAAATTTCACTACTTGCATTTCTATTAAATTATTCTCTAATTGTTCTTTGGTGATTTATTTAGTTGATATTTTCATTTCTCATTTACTTAACTTATTTACTTCATTTCTAGTTCTATTCCATCCAAACCCCCCATTTTCCTGTAACTTGGAAAGAAACAATTTCCTACCGTTCCCTGAGGAGACGACCCTACTTGCCACTTTTACAAAATAATTAAATTCTCTAGTTAATTTCTGGTATATCGGATTAAGTAAACTCCTTGGAATCAGGGTGAAGCTAGTAACCCATTGCACCTCCGGAGTCCCTGCTCCAGTACCAGATTTAACTCGGGAGTATTCCTGTGGACAGTTAGGTTTTAATATTTATTATTGTACAGGTTCGGCACCTGTCATGAAGAATTAAAGAGTTTAGAGAATCTTTGTGGACGACTTGAGATACGTAATCTTGAATTAGTGAAAAATAAGGAAGAAGCCAAATCTGCAAATCTGATTAGGAAGCCAAACAGTGATGAGTTGAGATTATCATGGAATGAACCAGCTAATTAAAGAAAAGATGACAATGAATGCAATCAAGTGTTGGAAGGCTTGCAACCTCACCAAAATTTGAAAGGCTTAACAATTGAAAGATTTTTTGGTGATAAACTTTCAACATGGACGGAAAAACTTGACAAATTGGTGAAGTTTGAACTAATAAATTGCAAAAACTACAAAGAGTTACCGACTCTTGGACATATGCCTTCACTTAGATCGCTTCATTTGGAAGGACTTGATGGCATAACAAGCATAAGGCCTTCTTTTTATGGAGGATCAGCCGTGCATAGTGGCAGCAGCAATCGAAGACCGATAAAATTGTTTCCAGCACTTGAACATTTCATTCTAAGAGACATGTTGAATTTGACCGAATGGATGGAGGTAGTAGTTCATGGTGGAACAGTGGAGGTACTTCCTAATCTTGAGACGATAAAGATTTATAAATGTCCTCTACTAACCACTTTTCCAAACCATTTTCCACATCTCAAGGAATTGGACATCAAGAAAACCAACAATGGATCAGCAATAATGACATATATTTGCAGCGGTGTTAGCACTCTCACTAGTTTTGTATTTGAATGTGAATGAGCTCACCGAAGCCCAAATATGTTATTCCAAAACAATCCAAATCTTGTAGATCTCGAAGTTACGAGTGTCGTGATTTGATCCAGTTTGAGTTGAGCCAACCACACACTTGTATTGATTATAATGCTACTCTACATTTGGTTGGCCTGGAATCCCTAGAGAAATTAGTTGTTCAGAGTTGCCACTCATTGAAGTCCATTTCAATCCCTGGGGACACTGTGTATCTCACCGCCTTGCTAAGATTAAGCATTTCCTGCAACGGGTTAACTCAATTGTCCATTCCCAGATATCTGAATCACAGTGGGATTCCACGTCTTCATCCTTCTCCTCCTCCCGTACTCGTCCTTCTCCTCCTCTACCTCTTGAGGAACTATATGTATTCCAATGCCCCAATCTTATCTCATTTCCAATTGATTTTACCAAAACACCTTCTCTCTCTCTGGACATATCACAATGTGAGAGATTAACTAACCTGCCCAAGGGAAAGCTTTGTTCTCTTACAAGCTTGAGACGCCATGGATTGGACCATTCTCACAAACCACGAGCTGCATTCCTTCCTAGACCTCTTTGATGCTAGTGCTCTCCAACCACTCCACTACTACTTCCTCCTTCGAATTAATTGTGTATGGATGGCTTCATTGGGAATCTTGCCCAAGCAACTTCAGCACCTCTCTGCCCTATCATATCTTTATTTAAATGGTTTTGGAGTAAAATCATTGCCTGATTGGTTTGGAAAGCTTTCATCGCTTGAACAACTTTGGCTTCACAAGTGCGAAAAGCTAGAGAATTTATCCTCTTATCAATCTGTGAGAAGCCTCACCAAACTAAGTGAGCTGCGGATTCAAGGCTGTCCCCTTCTAGAGGAAAGATGCAAATCAAAGAGCAGCAGCACCGACCCCACTCAAAGCAAAGCAGCACCGAGTGGTCCAAGATCTCCCACATTCCCTACCTTAGTATTGATAAGCAGCTAATTAGAGACTAATAGGTAACCCCCTGTCCTACTACACGCTTCTTTCAATTAATTTTGCTTCTACTATCCATCTATGTTTCTTTCCCTTAGTATTGACAGCGCTAATGTATTGATATTATTTGTTAATCGAATCTTCAATTGTGCAGCCTAATTTCTGCTGAATATTTGTTACAAACCTATCTTCCTTGGTCGCTCTCTGCTTTCCTGTAACCTCTCTGCTTATGTGTCTTTAATTTTTTCCCCACTTTCACACTATTCATTTGTGATCTAATAAGTAATACCTTTTTACTTCCTCCAAAGATTGTATCACTCAACGTGTTCAAGAATTAACATTGTTTGAACTTCAAATTTTGTGAGACCAAAGATGCTGAATGTATTGCAATCTAGTCTTAGAACATAATTGTTGTATCTGACATAGTTAACCACAAAAAATTTTCTGCTATCGAAATTTATGTTATATGGTGAGAAAGGTTACTGGCTGCACATACTTCTCAAAATTTTTCTGCTATCAGAAATTATGTTTTTGCCATCAAAATTTTGTGTTACTCAAATTTTTGCTATCAAAATTTTTTTTAATTTTGCAGTTTTTGGTGTGTAGCATGAACTTTCCAATTCAGTGTTGTGATTTAGGCTAGTTTTTCAGCATATCCACCATGTCTTTTTTATCAAATTTTTTTATCTTATTTTCTTTCTACATTTGCATGTGCACTTAGTATATCCGTTTTCTTTAATTGCGTTTTTAGTAGTGTAGCTTTATTTCTTTTGCCATTTCTGCATTTTTTGGTCATGATTATCATTTTGATGATCTTATATGGTTCTCAAATCAACTCCCTAACCTTCTTTCAGAGCTCGGCAATTAACCCGTTAATTGGTGGAAGTAGTGTAACTTTATTTCTTTTGCCATTTCGCTATAGCAACAAACACTACAAAAGCCATCTTTCGCTACACGGAAAATTGTAATGACTGCTTTTATTTTTCCGCAAAGTAAGCATCTTATTTTGTATGTCTTTTTTTATTTTTTATTTTTCCGTATGAGCCTATCTTAATATGGTTACGTAAATATTAGAACAAAAGCCTTCAACTATCCCAACACTGTTATATGGTGACACGTGATAAATACCTACACATTCTTGGGCTCGCAAAAAAGAGGGGCTGTTTGCTTGGAGGGCATATTTACTTCAAAGGATCCAGCAGGACTCTCCCAAAGGGATCTCATTCTTCTTCCTTACATGGAGAAGGTTTAGGTGCAATTCAAGATGACTTGAATGCTTTCCCTTTGCTATATTCAATTGTTGTGCAGCTTTCCAATCTGATGGCATCTTTTCTTGTATTATAGGCAATTATACATCTAGTTTGAGAGTCTTGAATGACCATTCTTAAAAAACCATGCTATAGTATTAAAGGTTGAGGTGTAATAGATTTTCTTGAGACTTAGAGCTCTCAGATGCTGCAAGGCTAATGGGATTCTCATGCATGAGGTAAACTCTTTTTTTCGATGAAAATTTTATGCTTCCAAAAATTTTATCGACTTTGATTACAATTTAAAGGAATAACTTTATGAGGTTCACTCATCAAACTCAAATATCATGAATACTTCTTTTGAGAACCCTCTTAGACCCTTCCCCAAAGGTGCCACTTTTTGTATTCCTCTTAAGCAACTTTTTAAATTATCAATCCCTTAAATATCAAAAAATACTGAAGCTTGTCCAATGGCTAAAGAGTCAAGCAGGCTGAGGCAATTCCTTGATATATCTTGAAATAGAGCTACTAGGGATAAAATAGGAATTTATTTTTTCCCCACCAGGTCTGGAATGATTTATTGCTGGCCCTTCAAATTACTATTTTATCTGTAGTTAGCAAACTAGAACATTTGAGGTGGTTCATCTCCTAGTCGTGGAGTTAGCTCTTATCCCATAATAAATTATGTGCCTTTGAAAACTATTACAGTGGAGATTGCATTCTTTTAAGTTCTTAATTCTCTAATGCAACCCCGCTTTGTTGTGCAGCTTGTTGGAGAGCTAGAAATTGGATGAATGGTCCAAGAGATGTTCCCAAATTTTCCTCCTCAGATGAAAAGCTTTGAGCATAAGTCGCTCTCTCAATCTATTGATGGGGAGATGCCCTAATTCAAGGCTATCAAATGGCTGATGGAAAATATGCCATGGTTTGTACTGTCCCCTTATTTATCTCAATGTTGCATAAAATTCCCCAGCCCATAGTGAGATGTTTGTTATTTTGAGTCTTTGAAATGAACTAGGTAGTGGATCATGGACAAGTCAAATTTTTGCACGAGAGGAGAAATTTGATGCATAGAGTGTACATTGATATCCGATGAATAAAATTTAATAAGGAATCAATTTACGAGATGAGGGATCTATCCTTGGCGGTAGAATCCATGTGGATGGCGGTCTCCTGAAAGAGAGTGTTCATGCCTTGTAAGGGGAAACCTTTCATCAAAAGTACTTGGTGAGCTATTATTCCTTTGCAAGAATCTTAAGTATGATGAACAGGCTAAGTCAAATACCTTTTGGAAAACATAATGAAATTAGAAAAGCAAAATTGAGTAAATATATAGAACAAGAAGATATGAACCACCTCAAAGTATTCTAGTTTAGAATATATGAGACTGATAGTTGTAGGTCTTCTTGAGGATTAGAGCTCTCCAAGAAGCTGCAGCAAAGATGCTTCTGGCTTGCTATAGGGATACTCATGCATGAGCTACACTTATCTTTGTGATGAAAGCTAACGATTCAAGAAACTGATTTTCATCTCTTCGCTGGTTTCTTTTGCTTTCTTGACTTTCATGATCAATTGAATCAGCAAGGTCTTCATAAGTTGCCATTTACTCAACTTGCCTAACGCTTGTGGGTTTTCACTCAATGTTTACTAGGTAACGAACGGTGCTATGGATAAGCCAATACGCATGGGAAAGCTACTGGTTGGATTTCTAAATCATGATATGTCCTCACCGTCGTAATCATGGATATACTTCCGGATCCGCTACTTCCATTTTCTGGAGTTTGTTCACTGTTGCACTTAAACAAGTGGTGATCGAATTGCCTTATAGCCTGTTAGAAACTAAATTTGTCTCCATTCAGACGATAAATGCTGCGAATGAGGCTTTTCATCCTTTGATAGAGATAAAGCCAGGTCAAATTGGAAAGCTTTCATCTGTTGAAGGATTCTGAGTTGGCACAAAAGATTGAATAGTAACCTTCCCACCAATCAATCAAGCCGCCATATGGAATGTGTATCTTTTGATCTAAACAAGATTCTGCCACAAGTGCAGCTACCCCGACTGAGTGGTACAAGTTTTTCCAGATTTCTCACTTTGAGATTGATCGCAGTCTAAGGAAACTCTACTCTATACTTGTATTTAGGATTTCTTCAGATTCAGATATTCAATAATGCTGTCTCCGTAGATATTATTCTAATGATGCTATACATTTTTTCTGACATTCTGCTGAAGAGTACATCATTGCTATGTAGAAGTGGATGAGTATTACAGAATATAACACATTGAAAAGTGCATGATCTTGTAGATGATCCTGCAGAATCTGCATTGAGTGGATAATCTGGTGCCAAAAGAATTTACAAAGAATTGTTGTATTGCATTTTAATCATTTAGAGAAATGCAATGTATGATTAGAAATGTCAATGCAAGACATCTACAAAGAGAAGTGCTCTTGATGCTGTGGTCATCTGCAAGTTTTTGTGTGTTTTTATTTTAACATGGGCAAGTATTTTGCAAGTCGGTGCCAACATCAATTAGCGGTGACATTGCTTTATCTTGATCTATCCAAAGACTACAATCACAATTTTGCCAATCTCTGTTTGCAAGCTTTACAACTTGGAAACTTTAGAGAATTAAGGAGTATGGCCTCTATGCTAATCCATACCAGGGCTTCGAAATCAATCTAAGATTTTGATAAGCCCAAGAGAGTTTCATATTTGTGCAGTTGAGACTAATTTTAAAATGCCATTCAAGATGGCATACTGCCTTGTCTTCAAGATTCTTTAATGTTGGTCAAGTCATCAAATTGAAGAACTGGAATATGCAAAGAACTTATCCAGTAGGCCAATTATCTGTAAAATTGAGCGAGTGGACAGTAAAGAAGCATATTAGGCTGCAGTGACCAAATTTGTACAAAGACGGAATTTGAGTGGAGTTGGGACAGGAGTGGTGTAGAGAATGACCAATTTGGAAAGACTCCAGAAGCATCACATTTCCATCTATAAGAATCGGTTGATAGCGTAGGAATCATACTAGCGTGCATAGCTTGAAACAAACTCTCCACGATCCTTCACCTACGTTGAGACCATAGCCAATTTCCAATCTAAATGATAGGAAACTTTAGCTGTCAAATTACTAGCAAACTGTCTAACAATGTCCCAACCATAAACATCCGTGAGATCCCGAGGGCCAAAGATGACATCACCAAAAGCTATCACTTCCATTCCCAATTACAGTGATGATGTGCTCTCTCGCACCATTTTTGAGCTGCAATAACCTTCTCGAAAACCAAGAAGAATCCTGGAGAATTTTGACAGAAAAAAATTGATTTTTCAACTTCACCGTATGAACCCATGCAATCAGCAGAGTATCTTTCTTGTTAAAAATATTCCAAATTTGTTTCAACAGTCCCAACCACCCTCGATCTCTAGTAGGCCTACAAACTTCTTCCCGGCCCACCTTAATGCCAGTCCTAGCATCATTATTTCCAGTCCATAAAAAAGAAGATAGGATAATTCTAATCACATTTGTACTTGAAAATAGGATAATTTTAGTCATTTTTGTACTTTCAGTTAACTAGTATGAGAGTAAATGCATTACACATTGTAAGTATCACCTTTGGTAGGACATGACCAAATAACAATCCCCTTAGGATTAATGAAAAAAAAAATTGTAAGTATTTTGAGTATTGTAGTTCTATCATTCTTCTCATTGATTGTCACATCCAAAATATTTTTGTAGCAATTTTACAACTACTAATTGACTTATGTTTTGATGGGAATCTTAGAAAAGCAGAAGACAAGTAAAATTAGAAGGAAAATAATGGAAACATTATTTTACTTAAGGAAAATAGAAAAGAAAAAACTCTTCAATACCAAAATATTTTGTGAGGGCCTCAAAATTCTATTTTATTGGAAAAAATAAATAATAATATTTATTTTATTTTATGTTTGTTCACTAAAATGTGAGTCAATTTATGCTTTGAATTATTATTTACCAATTTATATGATTTTTCGAGAATTATTTTGCCGGTGTGTGGTTTTGGCCGAATTAAGTGTTTAATTTTTTACCGGAGCGTGATTAGTGACCTTAAGTTGAAATCGAGCATATGTAGTGATATTATGGAAATATTATTAAGATTGGACAGTGTTTGAATGGAGTAAAACAGTGTAAATTAGACTGTCACGCGCGACGCGACATAAAGTGCTCAAAAAGCACTTTTCCTTATTTTAAGAAAAAGTGCACTTTTTGTCCATTTTGCCTTGACTTTCTTGCACCTTAGAGCTTCACTTTTTCAGCTGCACATTTGGAGTGAAGAGAGAGAGGGAGGCCGAGAGCAACAAGGAAGAGAGAGAGAGAGAGTTGTCATCTTTGTCTTCTTCATTTTCTTCCTTTCTTCCAACAAGCTTCAAGCACCATTGAAGACTATCCTCTTCTTCAACTTTGCAGCCGAGAGAGAGGGAGGTGTGAGAGAGAGAGCTGGTCCGATTTTGGAGGAAGAAAAGAGAGGAAAAAAGCTTGTGGGTTGATCCTTCATTTCATCCTTCATCTAGCAACATGAACTTGTGAAACTTGAGTGAAGGATTTTGGCTTGTACTTCCTCCTTCTTGGCAGCTGATTGAAGGTGAGAGAGAGAAGGGTGAAGTCCGAAAATTGGAAGAAAAAAAAAACAAGAGGAGAGAAAGAAAGCTTGTGGTGCTTGATCTTGTTCTTGGAATTTCTGTGGGAAAACACCAACAAAACTAGTAGATCAAGGGCAAAGGTGGAAGCTTGTGGAGTTTGCTAGGTTTGGAAGCATTCTTGAGAAGAGGAACTCACAAGATCTTTCTTGATCTTGTTGGATCTTGATAGATCCGGAGGTATAAGTTTTAAAACTCTTAGATGTAGCATTATTAGCATTAAATATCATAGATCTATGGTTTAGATCGGTAGAAAAGATTACATCTGAAATGATGAAGTTGGGCTCTTGAAATCCCAACCTAGGTAGCGGACTTGAGGTGGTCTCTAGGTAGCGGACTTGAGGACCTGATTGGGATTTGAATGATATTTGTGAAATTTGTCATGATATGGTTAGAAAGTGAAAGTGAAATGTTTTAGTTAATGAATGGAGGAGTGAATCTCAACTACTGTTTTTAAATTGTTTTAAGGAGTGTGCAAGGAACTGAACTTGATCTTTACGTGGAAGCTGAACCCTACTATTTCGATGAGTGTTCTAATTCTCTTTTAAATAAAAATCTTGCCAAGGTTTGCAAATGAATGATTTGTGAAATGAATTGCTAGTATTTACAAAGGAATGTTTTATTGAAGTGATTTACTACTATTTCCCATTGAAATGCTTTACAAGTAAAATTATGAAGAGTTTGTGAGTTTTTATGTATGTTACTTGTCTTGATTTACAAATACTAAATGAGATGGTGATTTGTTTATGTGATTTTGAGACTGTGATTAGAGATGAGTTATATGTTGAATATGTGCTGTGACTTGAAATTTGATTTGTGTTGATAAGCGGAAGTATGTACCACACTCGAGTGAGTGGTAGGTGCCTCTCATCCCGCCATATGTGTTATGCGGAAGTATGTACCACACTCTAAGGAGTGGTAGGTACCTCTCATCCCGCCTGAATCTTAATTTTGAATAAGTTGATTGGAGTAATGTCTCGTAGACCAATGTGTCAAGTGGTAGTATGTACCAAACTCAATGAGTGGTAGGTACCTCTCATCCCGCCTTGATAGTGAATCTGGAATATATCGATTGGATCGTTGTCTCGTCGACCAAATGTGTTAAGCGGAAGTATGTACCACACTCAATGAGTGGTAGGTACCTCTCATCCCGCCTTAATAGTGAATTTTGAATAAGTCGATTGGAGCATTGTCTCGTCGACCTTATGTGATAAACGGCAGTATGTACCACACTCAAGTGAGTGGTAGGTACCTCTCATCCCGTCTTGATAGTGAATCTTGAATACATCGATTGGAGCGTTGTCTCGTTGACCATACGTATTGAGAGATAGTATGTACCACACTCGAGTGAGTGGGAGGTACCTCTCATCTCATCTTAGTATTTTAAGTGTAATTGAATCTGAACGGAAGTATGTGTCACACCAAATCAGGGTGGTAGGAACCTCTCATCCCGTCTCAGTACTTTTGATGTGATTGAAGTGAACTGTCTGTTTAATTACTGTTCGAATGCTTAAATGAGTGAAATGAGTTTCTCTAAAAGATTTACTTTTGTTTTGATTTAAATTAGACGTGATTTACTATCGTTCTACATGAAAGGCTTTACTCATGGTTTAAGTTGAATGGTGAAAATTTTGGAAAAGTGCTATTTGACTCAAGTGTTAAGATTTTGACTAAATGTGTATTTGCTTAATTTTCGGAACCTCATTGAGCTTTTAAACTCACCCCAAAAATATTTTATTTTCCCCCTACAGGGACTCGGGACAAAGGAAGCACTTGAAGAGACTTACTAAAGAGACTAGTTGGATTAACTCTAGTTCATCTGTGTATATTATTCCTGGTGTCTTGGACAATGGGCTTATTGTATTGAAGTATGGAAGTAACATTTCATGATTGTAACATGATTTTGAAATACTTGGGTTATAAGTAATGGAGTTTAAATTGTAAGATGTATGGTTATGTTATTATTGGGAAGTACTTGGATGTAATTGTTGGAGTTTTACTGTAATTATTTAAAGTTGGCACTTCAATTTGATTGAGGATTGTAGTAAGTCTCGGCGAGAACCGGGCAGGCGGTCCGCCAACCCCTTTTGGTTCGCCTTAGGGGAAGGTGGGGTCGTCACATATTTAATATTTTTGGTGAATCTCTTGTTCTTTAACAAAGAATCTAATAGCTGTTTTGTAGCAAATCAATTATTTCTTTATCACTGAATTTGATTACCAAAGGATAATCTGTATGCTATATTATAGGCAATGGTAATTCCTAGGCATGCCTAAAACATTCTAAACCCAGATTCAGAGTACCAAATTAAAATCATGCTCCTTTTGTCCTATACTTTAGTAATTTAATCATAAACTTAAGAGCCATATTGATTCCTTTCCGTTGTAGACACCAAATTTTTACTAATTCTTCATGTTTTCCTACAGTTTTGTTGATTTAATTGATCATTTATTTTTCTACATTTAATGTGAATTTATTTTCCTTATTTACAGGTTCATCCAAAAAAAAATGAAAAAATCAAGAAAAAGAAAGTCAATCAAGGTGATTAGTGAAAAATAATTTGAAACTTCAAAATATTAGTTTTTTCTCATGTCTTTTATTTTATTTCGTTTTGTTTTATTTTTTGATTTATTTGCCTTATTCTACTTTATTTTCTTGGTCTTTCAAAAAAAAAAAAAAGTACAATCACATCAAAAGATTTTCTTTACTAACTCCCTCCAACTCTCTATCTCTCTCTCGGTTCCATCACTTCACACACAGATGCACAACAACTCTCAGACATTCACAAAAACCCACCCACTCCCCAACTCTCCTGACATTACCAGTTCCCATACTCATCACACACAACTCACTCACAAAAACTCTCCCTCACTCTCGGCTCCCTCACCACACTCAACAAGACACACACAAGACACTACACACACGGCTCTCTCTTCTTCTCTGCCCTCGCTGAACACACAAAAAAAAAAAAAGAAGTCTGAAAAATTCGAAAAGAGAGGAACAGGAAGAACGAAAAAGAAAAAAAAAACGAAAGGAAGAAAAGGGAAGAAGTGTTGCTGATATTGTTTGCCACCAAAATCGGAAATCATCATCATCACCTCTGATAGCTCTTTGGAAGTAGGTAAAGATCTCTCAAACTTTTTCCCTATTTATCTACCATTTCCATGAAAAATATGAATTATTTGTGTTTCATATGATTTAATTACTTTGCTAAACCTGTGATGTAGCTATGTTGGTGTGCTATAGTGGTTAAGTCTTGTTTCTGTTGAAAAAATTTGGGCCAGATTGTTTAGAAATTGCATGAAAACGTTTAGTTTTGTTTACTGCCTTGAACATGTTTGATGAAATGCCCCAACGAAATCTTCATCCATTTGGGCTGATTTTGTTTGCTGAAACCGTGCCTTGCTAGTTAGATTCGTTGGCTATAAAAGAAAAGAAAACAAAGAACAAAAAAAAAAAAAGGAAAAGAAAGGAACGAACAGAGAAAAAAAATTTTTTTGCTTGAAGACTTGTTTTGTTTTCTTGCTTTTTGTTTCGTTTTTGGCTTAGTTTAGGTTTGTTTTATGTTATAAATATGTTTAGAATGAGGAAAAGTTTTGTTTTGTGTAAATTTTGGTTCAAAAAAACTGGAAAAAATTGATTCCAGCAGGTTTCCGGCCACTTTGGCCGGAATTTTCCAGAATCCGGCGACTTCGCCGGAAATTTCCAGAATCCGGCGACAGTCGCCGGAGTTTCAAAAAAAGAAAAAAAGAAAAAATAAATCTGATAAGATTATTAGATTTTTGTTTGGGTTTGTTTGTGTTGGGTTATTTTCTTATTTTAGTTGGGTTTAGTAATTGGACCTTTATTTAATTTTGTTGGACCTTTAGTCGGGCTTTGTTACTTTTTGGTTGGGTTATTCTTTGGACTTCTGATCAATTTCTTTGTTAATTTCGTTTGGACTTTTTCGGTTGGGCCGTGGGTATTTTTGCTTGGGTTTGTTACACGACTTGTGCTTATTTTGTTTGGGGTCTTTTGTTGGGTTTGTGCTTATTTTGTTTGGGTCTTTTGTTGGGTTTTTGGACGTTTTGTTTGGGCTTTATAATTGCTTTTTTATTTAATTTCGTTTGGGCCGAAGTGAGACGGCCCAATTCTTAAAATTTTTTCAGCCCACTCCTCAACCCATCAAACAGAATTTACACATTGACCCCTGATTTCTCAATTAGTTTCACTTCGACCCAAAAACTTTTGGTTTCTTTCACTTAAGTCTCTATTTTAATTACATTTTTGATCCCTCAACTTTATTTTCATTCAAATTTGACCCCTAATCTTTTGGAAAATTCTGCTCAGACTCCAAAAAGTTTCAAATATTTTCAATTACATCCCTAATAAAATGTGACTTTGCAATTATAAATGTTTCTTTTCTTTAATTGTTAAGTGTGAGCTTCTCATATGCATTGTTTCCCTTTAACATTTTGATTTGAGTTATTCATTTTGATTAGCATTTATTTATGGTGGTATTTTGATGTGTGTATTCTTTTGAGTAAGTGACTCAAAGTTCACATGTGAGTCGCAGGGGAGGTATATCTAAAACCTTTAGAATTTTCTCTTTATGTGCCTTATGTGTTTTTTTATTGCATGAATTTGCATGTTCAAATTTATTTACCTTAGTTTTATTCATTTTTAGTCTTTAATCGCTTTATTTAATTTTTCATAATTATTTGGAAGGCACTTGAATGCCAAGTTGTAATAGATAGGTTTAATTTTGCAAAAGTGTATTTATTTTAGAAAATGTAATAGATAGGTTATTATTTTGATTTCCCCTTTTAGAATTGTATATAGGTTCCCCCCAATGTAATAATTAGGTTTTATATGCTTTATTTGCATGTTTGCATGTTTATGTGTTTACTTGCTTCCCTAGATTTTGCATCTAGATATTATGCTTATGTGTTATGTGTTTATGTGTTTTTATGTGTTTACTTGCTTTATTATTATGTCTACATGTTTTATTATGTAAATGTATTGACGTCACCACACTAGTCCAACGCTAGTTGTGGTTCCTTCCCTCTAACGTTGTCACACTAGTCCAACGCTAGTCGTGACTCATAGAAAAAGGTTAGTCCAATGCTAGACCTTTAGGTCGTTAGAATAACATATTACATATCATTTCATGCATTTAGGGATTTTATCTTTCATTTTTGCATGTTTATTTCTTGTATGTAAAACATGATATTTAAACTTGCATTTACATTCTTGAAATAGATTAGTGCATTTTAGAGCATTACCCTTTGAAATAGGGAAAAGAGCGAGTATGGCTTCTTAGCCTTAGCATGCTTTTATTTCCTTCTATGAAAAGGAAGATTTAAAGTCACGAATTTAGTTCCCCGCACCCATTATGTTGCATTATCTCTCTTTAGGACATATATGTGCATTATTTTAAATTCTATCAAAATCATTCTTTAAAAATCAAGTTTCTTCTTCTTGTTTAACAAATCAAAGTCAAAATCCATTTTTCTTAAAATTGCATCTTTTGAAATTCAAGTTCCTTTTCGCACTTAAAAATTGATCTTTTCAAAAATCCAATTTCTTTTTCCTTGAGATTTTATAAAAATTGCATTTCTTTTGAAAAACCTAATTTCCCTTTCTTTTCGAGTTCCATCATTTGCATTTTTCGTGACCTCCTTGAAAGATCAAATTTGGATGACACAACTAATGTGATCAATTCCAATCAAATCTCAAGGAGACATTTTGCCCCTCTCGATCCAACATTAGATTTAAGTTTTGCATCCATATAGACAACATTCAAATGTGATAAATTTTAAAGTTAGAATTAGGAAATTCTTAACTAAATCACGCAACTAGCTTTGGTTAGGTTAGAAGGGTGCCTTAGAGATGAGTAACATCGAATCTTTGCCTTCCTTCTTTGTGACCAACCTTTTCCTCTAGTTTTCAAAGACCGAGTCGTCTAAAAAAGGGTTTTCTTAATTTATTTTCACTAATTAAAATTTTTGGGTGACTTGGTACACCTAAACTCCATACCAAGTGGCGACTCCAAACTTTTCTAAAAACCTTTTCTAGACTTTTGTTTTTGGGTTCAAATCGTCGCATTTTGTAGTCCCATGACCCATTTCTTTTTCAAAAATCAAAAATTAATTTTTAACCAAAAAAGCATTTTCCAACCAAAAAATCCAAAACAACGAGTTTTTCTTCCCTTTTCAAAAATGGGGCGCGACATCCGTCAGCTAATTTAATCATAAAGTTCAAAAAAATTAAGAATTTTAAAGAGCCATATATATTTCTTTTTCTTCACTAATGTTGCTAGATATACTTTTGTAAATGATTATCCAAGTATACTATGCGGAAGTAGGATCCTATTGTCTTCTAACAGTCCCCTTTAACTGCTGTAAAGAATGGAAACTAGTTCCACACCATAAAGAAGTTTATGTGTCATTTTTATTCTTTTCATTAATTACACTATCTAACCAATTATCGCCTATAATTTCTCAGACAAAAATAAAAAATATGTTAATCATCCAATTGTGCATTAAGGCATGGACTGAGCACATCCACTCATAAAGCCAGATATATGAACAAAAACGAAATATATACGTTTCATCCTTTTTATTTGCATGAGGAATTTTTTTTTTTTCAAGTCATTGATATTACGAATATCCAATCCTAAGTATCAATTTAAACTAACCATTGGTCCTTAGCCTTTTTTAAGAATATAACTTTTTAGCCCAAGAAGATTAGCAAGTTTTGCTTCTACAAGTTTTGAACATTTCCTTCCTATCCATGTTTTCAAGTGACTAAGCATACAGTCCCCCCTCTTCCCCTCACCTCCCCCATCCCAAAGAAAACCGTATAAGCAAAACCCTTTTCATTTGCTTAAATTCATTTTATGTGTTTCTCAAATTTTTCTTAAATAAGTTATTATGTAAAGTAAGAATCTTACCTTCAAGGCTTTAAATAAATTATCGCTCATATTCATACTTATGTGCTTTTGGATGATAGATTATTTGGAATAATTTTTTAAAAAAAATGCTGTAACACTTTTTTGATGTGATGTATGTGAAATAAAAAAGTGATTAAAAAATGTGTTGATGATGTCAACAAATAATTTTTGACAAACAAGAACCTATCCAAACAAAATAATTTCAACATTGCTTAACTAAATATTGAGAAGTCCACCTTTGCATTGCTAATATTCTCTAAGTGATCTTCAATATTAAGTTCTAAACAAGTTTTCTGAATCATTATTGTGAAAAGTATGAAGGTTTTCAATCTCAAATAATTTTTGTGCAACATTTGACTATAGTTGACTGCGAATGTTCTATATGCTAGTTGTCCATATCCACGAAAACCGGGATGCTATCATGAATTACAACTAAAACAAGAAACTATAAATCAAAGGTGCTCAATCATTCTCGCGTACAATAGTAGACCAACTACATTGCGTAACAGGAGTAAGCATACATTCTTGTACTATACTAATAGTAAAGCAATAGCTCAGGAATGTGGACTTTTCCCCACAGACTAGTAATGATTTTGTCATCCCAGTATGTAATCATAAGATACTAAAATATTTTTTATAATTTTAATTATCAACTTCACAAATATTTTTTATATTTTTTTCTTTTAATTGTAAAAAAAATATTGATATTATCATGTCTTACTAAAATTATTTAACATTTTTAATATCATTACACTTAAACCACAATATCACAATTCTTTACATACAAAATAATATTGTTTAGAGAGAAAAATGAATTTAGATGTTGAGCGTGAGCATAGTGTATGTAAGTGTGTGTGTGTGTGTGTGTGTGTCTATATATATTAGTAACATAAAAGGTTAAATTGTGATTCAATTTTTAAAAGGTCATTAGAGTAAATGAATAAGTTAATATTAATTATGTAAATTCAACTCAACTATCATATTGTACATTTATCCCAATCCCTTTTTCTCCTATACTCCAACAAAACTAACTTTCTAACCAAAGTATGAATTAGAACCATCAAACTATAACTCTTAAGAAAAATAAGATTTGACTAAATTACTAAAGATTTTGACATAAGTGTCAATAGATTGAACAATATACCAATATTGATATCTTGGCTTTTGAGTCATTCCCCCTCCCCCTTGGCTAAGTAAAATAAATTATTATACTAGAACTATAGAGTGAAAATAATCTGATCAATTTATATCAAGTGTATGAATAGTTTTTATTCATTTCTTTCTACTTAAGTGAGTGTCCTGAACCTTCATAATAAAACTTAAATCTTACATAAATATTTGCATTCTACCATTACATGATGTGAATTGAATTTGTTAAATACGCATGAAATGATTCAATATTAAATCAAAAGCATGTTTTTAAAATTGAATAGATGTGAACTCTTTGGAAATGACTCTTTTTATTCCTTTTAGTGTTGTTTCTATTAATAATAGGATGTAAATTATTCGCCATATTTAATTGATTCTTTATTCCTGTTCACTCTTGTAAATTGAAACTTTGTTTGGAGATAGTTGTGCCTCTTTTTTACTTTCTAGTTTTTACTTCATTTATATTTTATTTTCTTAGTAGGCTTCATTAGAAAAACACAAGCAATGACTTCTATATAACCTAAGAGCACCTTTTTTCGGGATAAAGGTAATGAAATTTGTATTGAACAAGATACCTATGTAAAACAAAATTCAAGGTGGATTGCAAGGGTGATCAAAGTATTTATATTTATATATTTTATAATAATGACTATCGTTATTTATAATGATTTACATTCAACATTATATTGTGTAACTATTACCATAACTAAAATACAATAAATACCATTATTGGACTAATAAACATCACAATTTATCATAATTGAAATTTAATGTTACATTTTCGTGGTTGTTACCACGATTGAAATACAATAAATTTAATTATTGGATGAAGCGTAGTTTGGGTATAATGAAAAATAAGACAACTCTTTTACCTACACTAAATTATCAAAACTCATGGTACTTTTATATGGATTGTATGGTGCTATTTCAGATTTTTCCTTTTCTAGTTCAATAGTGATATTTCAATTTTAAAGGTGTCATAAAATTTTGTATATTGAATATTCATTGGGTGCAACATGAAAAATTCTTTCCCTTCTAGATCTACATAATTCATCCAAATAATGTTTCTCAAGTTATTTCATTGTTTATAACTTTAAAGAGATTTTTCTTTCTAAATCAGTATGGTATGGTGCAATATAGTGACCTTAATATCAATCATTATTTTCTTCAAAACCAATATATAATATATAATGAATTTCCATCATCAGAAATTCATAATAAATCTTTAATCCACAATTAAGATTATATGAAACTTTAACCACAAATTAGGAAGGATATAATCGAAATGACAAAAACTAATATCATAACAATGCTTACACTTACACTCTAAAATACCAAGACTCATGGTATTTTCATATAGAATATAGATATAAATGTAATAGACTATGCTCTTTTTTGTTTCCTCAAAATACAAAATGTTGATAAAGATTAATATTTTAATCATATTGTAACCATATATACAAATGTTAAAGTTAAATTTAGGTACATTCTCTGCCTGAGATAATATTGGAATCATTTACTTTTGGTAAGTGTATAATTTTTTTTTTTGAAAAGACAATTTGGGCCTTTCATTTTTCAAGATATACTGAGCAACGTCCAGATGGTCCAACCAATCAAGAATAGGCCTTGGAATGTTTTGGTTCTTAGCTCTCAATTTATTTTTTCCTAATGAAACTTATTCCAAAATAAATTTTTTTTAGGGCATTCCAAGAATTGAACTTGGGTTCAAATTGAATTGCACTTGTTTTGAATCATGAGGAGAAACAAGCGCACTGCTCTAGTTAGGTACTTAATTTGTGGTTTGGATAGTTTAGCTCTCACATAGTTGGTAACTTTTTGGTTATTTTAAAATCCTGTCATATCTTAAAGTAAGTTTTTTCTCAGTGATTAAGTATTGATTCGTGGACAGTGTGCCAATTTTTGTATTAACTTACTTGGTATTGTAGGACAGAAAGTGAGCCAGTTCATCTATCTATTTTGCTAACTTACTCAGTAATGCATAAAATTGAACTTCATAATTTTAGAATTATGCTATAAAAGACTATTAAACGCATGGCTGAGTTTCTTCATCAAGAGTTTCAAGATCAGGCCAACACTAAAAAAAATTATTATTCCCAAGAAGGTTAACTGAAAGACAATTATAACACTTTTGTTTCCTAAAGCTTACCAAAAAATTACCTTTCATTCACAAATAAAATTTTGTATTATATTCTTCTTGATTTTTCAAAACTTTCACCACTTCCCTATCATGTGTGGTTTTTCAAAACTAACTAAAAAATTTTTACCATTCATGTTCAATAAGAAATATCATTTCCATTTTCATTAGTTTCCAAAAACATTGCCGCAAAAGTTCTCCCAAAGAATACAAACTGTTATTCCTCTCTAAATATATTTACTATTATTTGTATCTTATTTAATGATTAGGTATGTAAAATTATTTTCCTAATCATATGCTTTCCTTCCTTGTTAAATTTCCAAGATTCATTTGTTATCCTTCTTTTTTCTATTAGTTTTTCAGTTTCCAGAATCGTTATTACTGAAACATCCATGAACCCTTTCTTAAACAATATTCTTCTAAAATCGAACTTGTTATTCTCCTAAAAACTAAGGAAATTTACTCGAATGAAAACTATTTTACAAAAGTAAAATCTTATCGTTGTTGTTAGTTGTCACGTAAAATAGACTTAATAATCATTAAAAAGGGATTCAACTTTAAGAAGTTATTGTAGTCAATAAATTTTATGGTGAACGTATTAAGGGAAAGAAAATCTAACGCTCTAATCCATTAATTGAAAGTCGTACTTTTAGTATATCATAGATGACAGTTTACTTCTTTCATCTAAAGGATTGAGATTAACTAAACTGTTTTGGGATAGATGATGTGGTTTTTGGTAGCTAAGATAAACTTTGTCAACTCAATATTGAGATTGACTAAAACTTTTTTGGGATATCTAATGTGTTATTTGTAGCTAAGACAAACCTTGTCAACTCAATACTGATGATTAGACCATTCTTTTTTGTGCATACCCACAAATCTTCTCATCTTGTTTTCTTTCTACTTCACTTAGGCACATAGTCTATAAACTAAGTTTCAATCTTTTATCGCTATCTCTTTTTTACTCCCCCTTACGTTGCATTCTTCATTATTAATTCAATTAATTGTTAATTCAATTGGGACTTATATCCATCAGTGTTGCATTTTGCTCAAACAAATTACACCTTCTTAGCAATCTGTTTCTCTAGGCCTTTTTTTTTTTTTTTGTTTTTAAATACTAAAAAAGCGGTAAATTCAACATAGCTGATTCTCTAAATGAAAATATGTAGCAGCACAAGATGTTTGCAACATATTTTTAACACTTTGGATTCATTCTTCATGATTAATGCGTTATTTTGGATTTTAAGTATTCATCTTCAATATGCTAAATATGGCTTCCAGTATTAAATTTGTGCATGACCATGAGCAATTAAGACTGATTACCATGGTTTTTACCCACCACCTGCGTTAGTTGAAGCTTAAGATGGTTTTACATGAGAATGACCATGATGAGCATGGAAAATCATGTGGCATATGTAACTGTGGGTATCATTCTAGAAAAGATTTATAGCATAACAAAAAAAAATGATAATAATTTTTGGATGAATTACTTGTAACCCCCCTGTGGTTTTACATAATGCTAGATAACCTCCCTAAGGTTTCAGAATAACCATTACATAATGCTAGATAACCTCCCTAAGGTTTCAGAATAACCACCTAACCAACCCATGGTTTTATATAAAGTGAAAAATGGACGGAATGCGCAATCGTTTACAGTGTTTACACCAAACGTACTCTAAAAGTGCGTGTGATAAAATTTTAATATCCATGCAACCCTCTTATGGTTTGTATAAATATCCAATTTATCTCTTATAATTTTTACAATGGTTCATGTAATTCCTCTATACTTTTATAGAAGATGGTTGAATCATCGATTGATTTAACATTTAAGTAAGGGCACTATTGTTATTTCAACTAACGACATTACATAGGTTATTTTCTGTTAAATTTTCACTTTAGATAAAATTATAAAGGTTGAAGTGGACATTTTGAAACATAAGGGGGGTCATGTGGTAACAGAAAAAATCACAGGAGGTTATATGTAATTTACCCTTAATTTTTTATCACTGAGGTGAGGTTCTCCAATCAGTTGTGGATTTTCACTTTGACGGCTGAACATAAGCCTTTTCTTCAAATTATTAGAGCTTTTTCCTGGCAAGACAATGCACTTCATACAGTATTAAGCTCACTTCCAAATCATTTCAATAGTTTCTGATTTTAGTATGATCAGCATGCTTTTTGATCCTCTGCATCATTTCCTTTAATTGGGAGACTGATGTAATGTAAAGTAACTGACCTCAGCTTTGAAAATCAATTGCAGGGAGTTGGTTTATTCTGATAAATCAACTGTGTAAGCTTCATTAATTCAGGAGCTCAAGGCTATTAATCAGTTAATTGATGGAAGTATGGTGCAGTCTTATCGCTTGTGACCTTCAACTCTAGCAACAGGTGCTCCAACTAACCTTTCACAACTTGGGAAAATGATGATAACAGATAACTATATTGTTTTGCCCGGCAAAATGTTTGACAAGCATCTTATGTTGTACCCTTGTAAGGGTGTCTGTTTTTTTTTCCTTTCTCTGTTTTCTTCTTGCTCTTTTTTCCCCTTCTTTCTCATCATGTATGATCTTCTCTTTATATGGTTACAAGAATGTTAACACAAAAAGTCTTCACCTACATATGGTGTGACAGAGGTTACTACCCACAGATCCTTGGACTTGAAATTTGAAAAGAATGGGAGCTATTACTTAGCCAGGGGATTATAACTTGAAATGGATGCAACTGGGCTCTCCCAAAAGGAAGATTCTTGCTCTTTAAAAGTACACGGAGAAAGTTAAGGTATAGTTGAGCATGAGTTTAATGCTTTCTCCCTTGGTCTATGTACTTATTTTGCAACTTCTGATCCGATGGCTTCTCTTCCGTTTGTTGTTGGCAATGCTGATATATCCGAGAATCCACACTCACATTTATGGAAACATAGAAGATTATAAAAAGTCTGAGGGTGGAATTAAATTTCCTGAGACTTGGAGCCCTTTAAGGAGGTGCAACAATGATGAAACTGGCTGCCAGTGGGATGCCATGTATGAAGGACGCTCCTCTTTGCAACGAAAAGATTCTGATTCAGCAAAAATTTCTCTGACCTCATCAGTTGTACTGATTTTTCTGAGTTTTCCTCAACTTAACACAATGAAAAGGATTTCTAAGATCTTCATGAGCAGCCATATGTAAAAACTAAAAAGAATCCGTCTAGACTTGTGAATCTTACACGCATTGTTTACATGGTACAGAGCAGAGCTGGAGATAGCTAATACATGGTAAAGTTACTAGTTAGATAATTAAGTCACATTATCTCCTTATTCTAATAAATTTAATTAAGGATTTGCTACTTTTTTTTTACTGTAATTAGTGGTGAAAATTTGCACTCAACCTACTGTTCTTCTACGCGTTAAAGCCTTATACGACTGGAGATTGTGCTCACTTAGAGGAGAAATGCTGCCAAAGAAACTTGTCATGCACGGCCTGGAGGCAAATAGCACAAGCATTAAATGGTTCCCTTCGTTTGTTTGTTCCTGAAATCATTTCATTGGTCCAAGTCATTGTGGTATCTTCCAATATTTGAGTCTTTAGTGCTCTTTAGAAATGTCTTCTAAAATAAACACTCTTCATCTAGTTCTAGCTTTCTTTCCACTTATTTAATACCTTGAAGTTGATCCAGCTGGTATTCATTAGGAAATTCATATCCTATACTGGTGCTAGCCGTTGAATTTAACTTGTAAATTCTACATGCGTTGCAGGAAAACAAGGCTATTGCACGAGGGGCTGTTTAATTAGAAACCATTTCAGAAATTTCACTGCAGAATTGTACAGGAAAATCTCTGAGTGTAATCTCTTTCTTTTTTTCAAGCTCGTGGCTGTTATGTTTCACTTTGGCAACCTAAATTGCTGGAGAAAGAGGATGCTGGAAAGCTGCAGGGGAAATCTGATCTACAAACTTCAGGGAGAAGTCTAAACTATAGCTTCAGTGCTTAGGAGGGATAAAGCATATACAACTTCTTCTCCCCCACACCCACCCCCACAAAAAAAAAAAAAAAAAAAACCCCACAACTAGATTTTAGTCAAAAGTAGATGAATTGTTTGAGATCTCTTACAATCACCCATGGGCCTTGTATCTTTTACAATCGCTTCGATTCTTCACTCTGTCTGATTAAGTGTTCTCCTTACTAAGACTCCGTTTTCTTCTCCCTAAGTTTTTCTCCTATACTTCCTCAGCTGAATTCTACGGCCGTACATGTAAAGAAATTTTTACAAAAATATAAATGAATAAATAAATAAAAATCCAAAAATTAAAAAAATTCAGAATATCACCTCTACAATTCCTGTTGTTTCAGTCGAAATATCTAGGGAAAAAAAAATTTCTGTCGTAAACAGAGCATTTGATATTGAGTGTTTCTGTACTTGTAAGTTTTATCAATCCGGTTGAGTATAATTTGGATGGCTCAATTGCTTGCATCTTCCGGAAGAGTTTTATAATCTTGGCTGTTCAGTGTTCATTTAATCTTCTCTATACAGGCAATCAAAAACTTGAAATTGAGCAGCCATAAACCTGGTACTAGAAGTTTTTTATACCTATTTAGAGTTTCAAAGCTTATTCTTTTTTTTTTCAGATCTTATTAATCAACTTGGCACAAATTGAAGAAATTTAAATTTGATGAACACCCATTAGTCAGCAAATTGAAGATATATCAAGTTTTGTTCCAATAGTGATACTATTTAATCAAAAATTTAGTGGTTCTACAATATAGTAATCGAAATATTGGGTCTTAAACTGCATGACATAAGATACATCCTAGTAGTGCTACTCACGAGTCTTAAGATTCGCTAATAAAAACTAAAGTCAAGTTGATTAATAAAAACCAAATGCTAATCTGCAAGTAAGAGTCCTGACGCATTGCAGTATTTAGTATAAACAGCCATAAAAGAGTAGTATACACATTACATAAGTTTAAGGGTAAAGTGTACTGTAGACGGTCAAACTTTTTCAAATATTCACTGAAATCATTGAACTCTTTGTTGTGTCAATTAATCAATCAAACTTTCTAGACTCTCATAAAAACTATTAAACTATTTTTTGTGTCAGTTAACCCACTAAACTTTTACCAAGGTTTCAATCAGTCTATTCTATCAAATTGTCTGATTAAATTAGATGGAATTATATTCACGTGAGACACATGTGCACTTTTTAGAGGCAAAAATGATATTCTTCTCACCCATTTTCACAATCGATAAAAAATCCTCATTCGTATCAATCTAACTCATTTATTTCTTTCTAAATCCATCCCAAGAATTTTGATTGATTGTAGGGTTGGTTAGGAAGAAATATCATTTTTATTCCTAAAAAATGCACATAAGTTTCATGTGAATAAAATTCCATCTAATTTTAAGTCAAACAATCTGGCAAAATGGGTTGATTAAACCTTTTCAATAGTTTAGTGGGTTAGTTGACACAAAAAAGAGTTTAATAGTTTCAATGAAACTTTGAAAAATTTTGGTAAGTTACCATGCACTTTACCCTAAGTTTAAAGAAAGAAAAAAAAAACATTTACATTGAAATTTGGCATGGAAGAATGATGTTTATACAAAGAAGTTTAGTAGTTTGCAGAGCACCATAAGCAAGGCAACCAATGAAAATAAATAATTTCTCAAGCAGCGTATTATACATGTTTTGAAAAAAAAAAAATCGTAGATTAACAGATCAAATTCAAAAGTTAAATGGTGAATATAAACTTGGTGGTGCATGACAAACTGTTAAGTCTTTAAATGCATGGTTTATTTGTGGACATTTTTCCTCAATTATGGCCTAGATATGGTTTTAATTGCTTTATTCTACTCATATTTGGTTTTGGTATTGATTTTAGGTTTTTGGAATTAATTGAAGATTAAAAGCTCTATTTTTGGTGAAAATTCCAGAAGACCTTCAAGGATAGGGCGTAGGCGCGCTATATTGGGCTGTGAAGAAGAATTTTTGTGGAAAAAATCCTACGCCTGACAATTCCTACCATTGGTGGAAGATTTTATTTATTTTCAGTAATTGGTTGAAGACCCTTTTAATTAGGAATTTTTAGTAATTGGTTTCCTTATTTACTTTATTAATGCTTTTTAGGAAAATAGATTCCAACTAGGACTAGATTTCCTAAGTGAATAGGGAAGTGTAGGTTTTTTTATTAATTTGTTACCATCCAAGTCGCTTGGGAGGGAGGAAGACAACTCCACGCAATTGAGAAAGCAACGTCGCAGGCTCTCATGTTTTGATTAGTCAAAAACAATTAAAACAAAGGAAGGCCTTTTGGCTGTTGGCTCGTTGACGTAGGAAGCTTCATATTTCATATCTTTATTTCGTCTTTTTGTGGTTATGTTCACGGTTGAAAATCTCTCAAACATTTGTTGGATGCAATTCTCCATGAGGAGACGACCCTACTTGCCACGTATACAAATTAATTAAATTCTCTGGTTAATTTCTGGTATATCGGATTAAGTAAACTCCTTGGAATCAGGGTGAAGCTAGTAACCCATTGCACATCCGGAGTCCCTACTCCAGTACCAGATTTAACTCGGGAATATTCCTGTGGACAGTTAGGTTTTAACATTTATTATTGCACAGGTTCGGCACCTGTCACAAACCCTTATATAACCGGTATTCTTTTTCTTTTCAGAGTTGAGGAAGAATTATGCCACATTTGGATAATTAGCCAACGAGATAAAAAGAGTCGTAGAAGAATCATGGATTAATTTGCAAAATAATCGTGCATATAATAATGGAATTTGTACTTCAGCTCATTATTTATTTGCATCTAGAAAATAAATTAGAAAAAAGAGTAAAATCAAAGCTGAGAAAATGCTAAGAAGTTGAGGAGAAGGTACATGGCAGTTTGGATAGGGCCTATGGGAGCTTTATGGGGGACAAGATGGACAGACCTACTGGGTAAACTTGAATGTGTGCAAGCTTAATAGAAGGTTCATTTTCTTGGACACTACTTTACAGTTTGAGTACAAGACAAGAAAATCATGAAAAATAATAAGGAGCCGTTTGGTTTGAATTGCACTATCACTGTCATTATCGGTATCATAGAGTGATCAATAATAATAGGTTTTGATGAAAACCCACAATGTGTTTGTTAATGTGGAATTGATTTTATAATTTATAATTTTTCTTTTTCATTGTTTCTTTTTTTCTTTTCTTTTTCTTTCCATTTGTTGCAACAGTAGCATTTTATTTTCTTATTTTTGCATTTAATGAGAATAAAAGGGTAATTAAGATGATTTAAAAAGAATAAGATGGGCAACTAAAATGATTCCCTAGTAACAGGTGGTTAATAAAAAAACCCATAGAAGAGGCCTATCATTCCCATTAATTTATTCCCATTGACCCCAACCAAATATTTTATATGGATATAATTAAATTTGAAACCCATAGTGGGGATTGTAACCTATTTACCAAACACCCCCTAAGTTCATATGCACTTCCGGCATGTCAATTTCAATGCATAGCTTCGTTTCTTTTGATTTTTTTGGTTACCTTTTCGGCCGTCGGAACCAAAGGACTGTGGGTGGAAGTTCCTTTTCAATTCCCACCCAGAGCGCATTATTGAAATGGCCCAGTAAGTTCATTGTTGCTTTAGACTTTTTGTGCAAAGACTCTGTCAATCTTAGTTAAGAAGAATCCAATGAAGTACTGGGCACCACAGAAAAGAAAAACTCATGGCTTCTGATTTTCTAATGTAAGATATAAGATATAACTACTTATTGCTCTTTCATCCAGATTATCTAGCCTTGAGAAGCTAAATGAACCAGTAGAATTTTCTGAGCATTGAGAGCCCCCCTCCAGTCATGATTTCTTTGGGATGCAAATCTATTACTTTTTAAAGTGAACTTCAAAGAAAAAGAACCTCCAGAGTAAAACAAAAAATTTTGTGACTAAGAATTTTTAGAAGTATTTTTTGTTATGTATATCTTGCGTTTGGTGGAAATAATATTGAACTAAATGAATGCAGAAGATTGCCCATTGTACTCCCATACAACGAAAGGGATAAAATACTAATTATCAAGTATTCCAACTACATTTTTTTTTTTGAGTTTATAGTAACGCACTCTAAACATACACTAAAAAACATTTAAATCATACAATCTCAAATATCCCTAACAAAAATATTTAAAGAAAAAAGATTAATTCTATCTTTTCTTTCCATCTTTCACCTACCACCCACCACTAATGCCTCCCCTCACCGTCATCCACCGACACTGCCCCTCCCAATGCTTTTTCCAATTTTTTTAATTGCCAGTACTTTTTCTGTGCCAGCCCAATTAGTTGATATTGAGAAAAAGAAATTATCCCACTAGATGTTGCTAATTGTTCGGATAATATTTCATAATTGACTATAGATGTCTCATTGGGAAAACATGGAGCCCCACCACAACCACCCAATTAAAAGTACTCATTTTTCTTGTCCCCCTTAGAAAAATCGAATGCACTGAGACACTCCGGAAAAATCACATGCAATTTCTGCGTCCAATTCGACTATAAGTTGCTTTTTACCTTTTTTTTTTTTTGGTGGTGTTATCAGTTTTCATCAAGTTTGGAGTTCGTACACCCCATCAATAATATTATTTTAAAAAGTAAAAAAAGTGAAGCCTGAATAATATATTCATGTGAAAAAAAACTTTAAAGATTATTAGTATATGCATCACTAAGAGACAATAGGTGAAAGTTTACATGCACTTCCAGCAGGCCAATTTCAATTCATAGTTTTCTTTTTCCTTTTGTCATTTGGTTACCCTTTTGACTATCATTATTATATTGTAAGTTACTTTTCAGTACCATCCAGAGTGTATTATTGAAGTGGCCCAATGAAGTAACCAAGTTCATTATCGCTTCAGACTTTAAGACTTCTACAGCATAGAGTTTTGAGCAGCACATTTGGTTTTTTTTTTTTTTTTTTGGTACTATGGAGGACTAACTAGTCTATTACATAGGTATTAGCCTGGGGGTAGTTATCCCTTTAACATCAGACATCAGTTTACTCCTGACTTCGTGCGGGGGCGTCGGGCGTCTCAATCACATGGAGCGCACATTTGGTTTCATCTACTGGTACAATCAACTCTGTCACCTTAGAAGCTGCAAATTGCCCGGTTCCATTCCACACTCCCAAAACAATCAAATTCTCTGTTACTCTCAGATATAGACCTGATGGCGGATGCACTACTGGGTTCCACTGTACAAGTTCTAGTGGAGAAGGCAATACACTTGGCTTCCGAACAAATTGGCCTGTTTTTTGGCTTCAAGAAAGATTTTGAGAAACTGAAAGATACGTTGACTCTGATCCAGGCTGTCCTTGATAATGCGGAGGAAGAACAGGTGAAACGACAGCCCGTGAAGCTTTGGTTGGAGAAGCTCGAACGTGTGGCTTTTGATGCTGAAAATTTGCTGGATGACTTCAACTATGAAATGATTAGGCGCAAAGTTGAGATCCAAAACCAAATGAAGAGGAAGGTATGCTTCTTCTTCTCACTCTCCAATCCTATTGCGTTTAGTTGCAAAATGGCCCACACAATTCAGAAAATCAATAGGGATTTGATAAGTATCAATGAACAAGCATCGGACCTTAGACTCCAGCCACATATTGGAGCTAGAGATGCACCTCGGGTTCTTTCTCCTCCCAGCAGAGGAGGATTTATAAAGGACAGACAAAGTGACGGTGTTACTATTGATACGAGTTTTGTTGGAAGAGATGATGATGTTTCAGCTATAGTAACACAAGTGACTACCACGGGTAATAATGAAACTATCTCCGCTCTTTCCATAGTAGGGATGGGCGGTATCGGCAAGACCACCTTGGCACGAAACGTTTTTAATCATGCAAAGATTACAGAACGTTTCGAGAAGAGAATGTGGGTATGCGTTTCAGATGATTTCAATGTCGATAGGCTTTTTAGGTTGATGCTAGAATCATTGCAAGAACCTATGCCCGGAGTTGAGAGTAGGGATGCAAAAGCCAATCGGCTTAAGGAATTATTGAATGGTAAAAAGTATCTACTGGTCTTGGATGATGTTTGGAATAAGGACTCCACGCTATGGAATGACTTTCTTGGGTCTTTGAAGGGAACTAGCCAAGCCATGGGGAGCTGGATCCTTGTGACCACTCGTGAGCAACAAGTGGCAACCAGCACAAGAATTTCTTCTCCTAAAGATTATTCCTTGAAACAATTATCAGATGATCAATGTTGGCGCATTCTCCAAGAAACGGCATTTATTGATGGGAAAGTGCCAAATAGACGACAACATGTAGTAGGATCGAAGATTGCGCAAAAATGCGGAGGCTTACCATTGGCTGCAAGTGTTCTTGGTGGCATGCTGCGCAACGAGGAAACAGCTGAATGGGAAACTTTAGAGAGCAGGTTTCAAAGTTTAGGTGTAGGTGAAATCGATGAAATTTTGAAGTTGAGCTTTGATCGTCTTCCATATCCATCTCTTAAAAAGTGTCTTGCATATTGTTCAATTTTTCCCAAGGATTTTGAAATGAAAAGGAGTCAACTCATCCAACTTTGGGCAGCAGAAGGATTTCTTCACTCAAATTCAAGAAACAACATGTGTATGGAGGAAGTTGGTAACATGTATTTTACCATTTTGTTGGATAGTCACTTGTTTCAAGATGCAGAGAAGGATTTCTTTGGGGATGTTTTGAATTGCAAAATGCACGATCTTGTGCATGATATGTTGCAATACATTTCCAATTCCAAAACTTTGAGGTTGACAGATTCTAGTAATGGTGATGAGGAGAAACGTTCTATTCGGCATCTTGCATTGGAGAGAAGTGAAAAGGAAATGCCATTTCCTTCCAATGAAAGGTTCAAGTGTATTACAACATTATTTTTATGGGAAAACAGGTCACTTAATGATAGAGAGATGTCATTTTTTATGTTGCGAGCTTTGAGTTTAAGGTCATCAAGTCTGGAGGAGTTTCCTAAATCAATTGGCAAGCTAACTCATTTGCGATACTTTGATTTGTCAAATACTTCAATCAAAACAATGCCAGACTCTTTTTGTCGACTTTATAATTTGCAGACAATAAGAGTTGGAGATTGCGAATCATTGACAAGGTTTCCAAACAATTTCGAGAATTTGGTGAATTTGAGGCACTTTGAACTGCGAAATTGCAGAAACTGCAAAGAGTTGCCAACTCTTGGACACATGCCCTCCCTCAAATCTCTTCACTTTGAAGGACTTGATGGCATCACAAGTATAGGGCCTTCTTTTTACGGAGGATCAGCCATGCATAGTGGAAGTAGCAGTGAAAGTCCCCTAAAATTGTTTCCTGCACTTGAACATTTCATTCTAAGGGATATGCAAAATTTGACTGAATGGACGGAAGCAATAGTTCATGATGGAACAGTGGTGGTATTTCCAGTCCTTGAGATGATAAATATTGATGGGTCCCCCGAGCTAGCTACTTTTCCGCATCATTTTCCACGTCTCAAGAAATTGAGCATCAGGCAGACCAAGAATGGATCAGCACTAATGGAATATTTTTGTAGCGGAGTCAGAACTCTCACTAGTCTTTGGATTTGGGAAGTGAATGGGCTCACCCAGTTACCGAATATGTTATTCCAAAACAATCCAAGTCTTGCACGTCTTTGCTTATTGGGTTGTGAGGATTTGACCCAATTTTTGGATTTTCCGTTTGATGTTCCTCAAACTTCAGAAGGTCCAAATGCCCCCACAGAATCTGAGTTGAGCCGACCACACACTTGTATTGACAATAATACTACTCAACATTTGATTGGTCTCGAGTCCCTAGAGACATTATCTGTTTTTGAGTGTCCTTCACTCAAGTCGATTTCAATCCCAAAGGGAAACAAATACCTCACTGCCTCGCGAAAATTACAGATTTTGTACTGCCGTGAGTTAACCCACTTGTCCATCCCCCAGATGTCCGAATCAGAGTCGGATTCCTCTTCTTCACCCTTCCTCTCCGCTACTTGTCCTCCTCTTCTTCCTCTGGAGGAACTGGGTGTATACGGATGCTCCAATCTTATCTTCTTTCCAATTGATTTAACCCGAACACCTTCTCTCTCTTCCCTATACATATCAGAATGTGAGAAACTAACCGACTTGCCCAAGGGGAAGCTTTGTTCTCTTACCAGTTTGAGAAGCTTATATCTCGGACCATTCTCAGAAATCACCACAGAGCTGCATTCCTTCCTAGACCTCTTTGATGCTCTCCAACCACCACCCCACCCCTACTTCCCCTCCCTTTCAAAATTATATCTGCTTGGATGGCCTCATTGGGATTCTCTGCCCGACCAACTGCAGCACCTCTCTGCCCTAACATATCTTGGACTAGATGGTTTTGGAGTAAAATCATTGCCCGATTGGTTTGGGAAGCTTTCGTCACTTGAAAAACTTTGCCTCTGGAATTGTGAAAAGCTAGAGAATTTACCCTCTCACCAATCTATGAGAAGTCTCACTAGACTAAGAGATCTGTGGATTAACAACTGTCCCCTTTTAAAGGAAAAATGCAAACCAGAGAGCAGCACCACCACTGACCCCAATTCTGAGTGGTCAAAAATCTCCCAGATTTCCAAAGTTGAAATTGATTGGCAGCGGATCAGAGGCTAATCTCAAATTGAAGCTCATAAATAATGTCAGTTTCTCCAATTAAAGCAACTAGGTAATCCTCTGCACTACTATACAGTTCTGTCAATTAATTTTTGCTTCTTCTATCCATCTAAATTTTTTTGCCATCGAAATATTTGTTATATGGTGAGAAAGGTGACTAGCTGCACATTCTTTCTAATGAAAATTTTGAAATTTTTTCAGTTTTTAGTGGCTACCATACACATTCCCTATATAAATTAGACTAGTTTTTCAGCATATCCACCACTTATTTTTTATCAAATTTTTTCATCTTATTTTCTTTCTACTTTGCTTGAGCACTTAGTACAGACGTTATATATTGATCTTTTATCTCCATCTGTATTTTTAATTGCATTATCGATTATTTGAGTTGCTTAATTCTGTTTCGGACTTATATTCAGCAGTGAAAGTTTCAGACCAGTAAAGTTTTGCCTTTTGGTCAAACAAATTACTAGACTGAGAGATAATAGCATTACTCAAAATTAAAAGGTTTTGAGTTTCTCATTTGTTTTAGAGTACTCTGCCAAGGGTTTGCCCTACCCAATTTATAGTTTGAAATTTTGACATGAGCAATGTGTTTGTTAGATTGTAATGACTGACACAGAACTGGCCAACTAGCATAGTGATATTATCTAAGCTTTAAGAATATTTTACATAAGAATGGCCGTGGAGTAGCTTGGTGAGTCATGCAATTATAGATACTTGAGGTGGCTTTTTAGGAAAAGATTTATAGTTCAATAAGCAAAGTGATAATATTTTCAAGTAATGATCAATGATGCAAAGTATTCCTTCAGTTATGGAATTCCACATATTAACTGAAACTACGAGCTTTTCCCTCAAAATGCTGAATTTTTTTTCCCTGTTAAACAATGCGCTTCACAAAGTGAGCTTAACTCACCATGTTTGCACTGAGATTCTGAATTTTGCATGATTGTGAACATGCTTTTGATCCTGTGTCACTTTCTTGGAAAAAATTGTAGTAGTACCGAGAGATTGCTAAGCTTTCAAGTAATGAACTTACAAAAGATCGATATTTCAAGTGATTAGTGTAACAAACTTTGGCCTTTAGTTTGTTCTGAACTTAGCTCACTTGGGAGATTGGAATCTTTCTATTCCGTGCAAATATTACTTTTAAATAAGTCGTATTTTGTTCAAACCAAACCCATGGAAATACCCTTTTATCAAAGCTAAATAGGCTATTGACCAGTTAATGCTAAAAATCTATCTTTCACTACTAAAATGGTGGTCATTATTTTGTGTTGTCTGGCAAAGTATTCGATAATCATCTTATACTTTGTGTCTGCTTTTAATTTTAATAATTTTTAAATTTATGATCTTTTCTTTATATGGTAACAGGTATATTGGAACAATAGTCTTTAGCTATCATGGTTTACTGTTATACGGTGATGCAGATAAGTGCCTACACATTCTTGGACTTGCAAAAATGAGGGGCTATTTGCCTGGAGAGGGCATTCTAGCTTAAAATTTACATCCATCAGGACACCTCAAAAGGGACTCTTTCTTCTTCTTTATATGTAGACAGTTTAGGTACAATTCAGCATTCCTATAATGCTTTTTCTTTTGCTGTATTCAATTGTTCTGCAGCTTCGATCTAATGGCATCTTTTCTTATGTTGTAGGCAAGACCAAGTTTAGTTTTAGAATCTGCAATGAACCATTTGTAAAAACACATCGAATAGTATAGAAGGCTGAGGGTGTAATAGATTTCCTTGAGGCTTAGACATGCTGCAACAAAGATTATTTGGGCTGGCTATAGGGATTCTCTTGCATGAGGTAACACTTCTCTTTCTGATGAACAATTTATGATTCAGGAAAACTTTATCTGACTTCAAAGACAATTAAAAGGAGCAATGATATGAAATTCTGCATAATCACATTCGTAAGCATTGGGAATACCTCCTCCTTTTGAAAACATGTCTTCAGACCCCTCCTCTTAAAGGCATTACTTTCTGTATTCCTCTTGGGCAACAGATCCCTCATTTTCTGACATGAATGAAACTGTATATGGCAATTTTTCCAGTTATTAGTACCTTAAAATCAAGAAATATGAAGAAATAGTGCCACTATTTGGATGATTGAAGAGTCAAGTAGTGCCTTGAAGCAGCTGCTTGATATATCATCCAAATAGAGCTATTTGGTGTAATAATATTCAATTTTCTGCTCGTTGGCAGTACAATTCATGTGGATGGAAACCTCCTGGTGAAAGAGAGTATCCATGTCTTGTTAGGGGAACTTCTTCTGAGAAATACTTGGCTAGTTATTTTTCCCCTGCATAATTCAAATTCCTTCTGTACATATGCTGATATACAAAAAATAAATAAAGAGATAAATAAATAAATAAATAACAAGAAAATGAACCACCTCAAAGTATTCCAGTTTGCTGACTACTAATAAAAGGTCCATTTTGAAAATCAGCTGTAAGGATGATATGTAACTTCTTTGCATTTAATCACTGCACAAATAACAGGTGAAATAAGTAATGTGCATTATCTCCATTAAGTAGCTATGAGGGAAGAAATATCAAGAAGATGCTTTTTAATTATCAAGAAAGATCATTTGTCTAGGGTGGTATTTGAATTGCAAATTCAGTGTTTTCAATTATTTAGTGAACTCTTACAAAATAAATTCTGCAGTTTTTCAAATTACAATTGTTTAAAAATTTGGGGAAGAATTTGGTACCTGGATGCCATTGCCGTCCTTTAATGGTCGTATCCTTTTTCTTCTTATTCGTGATTCGTTGTGTATGTGGTTGTGGACTCTGTTATTGCAAGAATGTAAGGACTATTTCTGTTGAAACAAGTTGTCTTATCATCTTAGAGGGCCTATTTGTTTGGCAATGGCATTCTAACTTCAAATGGATCCATCAAAACTCTCCCAAAAGGAAGACTCTTTCTTGTCCTATATATGGAGAAGGTTTAATTACAATTCAGAATGACTATAATGGTTTCTCCTTTGCTATATTCAATTGGTGGGCAATTCCTGATCTAGTTGCATCTTTTCTCATGTTGTAGGCAATAAGTCTAGTTTGAGAGTTTCCAGTCAACCATTGGTAAAGATTCATGGTACAGTATAAAAAGAAGATGGTGGAATAAATCTTTTTGAGACTTAGAGCTCTCCTACTGCAACAAAAATGATTTTGGCTGGCTACTGGAATCCTCAGGTACAGTCCTTTTTGTGATAAAATTTTCTGATTCAGGAAAAGTTTATCCGACTGGGAAGACAGTTTAAAGAACTGACCTTTAAATTGTATTGCCTTGAAGCATTAAATAGCAACTTTTTCGGTTATTAGTGGCTGAAATTAAGAAATAGTGAATTTTGTCTGATGGTTGAATACTCACTCAAATACTGCCTTGAAACAATTTCAAAAGGAGCTACTTGTTGAAACAATGGGCAACTCCTATTTTTTGGTGCACTTGTTATGCAGTAACTTAAGGATGAAGTTGTATATATTCCTTCTTGTATGTGGTTCTCGAAATTTCTTGTTCAACTGTAGTTAGCAAATCAGAATATTTTGAGGTTCTCTTACTTGTTAAGTTAGTTCTTATGCCCTAGTGGGTTGTGGGTGTCTATTTAACAATGTTACTAGTAGATTACATTCTTTTATGTTGTTAATTCTCTAATGCAACTCTGCGCTGTCATACAGTTGTTTGAGAGCTAGAGATCAGATGAATTGTCTGAGGACATGCTAGGGAAGATTTCTTGTGTATGAGTAGCTATGAACACAAGCTATTCTCTCAATCTGGTGATGAGGCAATCCTTAAATTCAGGGTTATTGAATGGTTGATGGCAAATATGCCAGGTTAATGCTCTCCTTTTGTTCATTTTTATGTTGCATAAAATTCTCTAGCCTATCATGAGATGTATATCATTTTGAGTCCATTAAGATGAATTAGGTTAATGGACGGTGAGAAGGTCAAAGTTTTTACATGGAATTCTGATGGAAGTCATGCAATCAGGAAGTAAATTTCTGAGAGGAAGGCTCGCATTGTTGGAAGTACACGTCATGTGGATGGCAATCTCTTAGTGGAAAAGAGTGTTCATGCGTTGTAAGTGGAACCGTTGAATAGGCAAAAATCTTCAAGTACTTAGTTAAGAATGAATAGGCAAGTCATATACCTTTATGGTGCTTGTGAACACACTGAATTAGAAACAAATTAACAAACAGATATATACAACCACAAAGAAATAAACATCTCAAAGTGTTTTGTTTGCTTACTATAGATAAACAAGTCAACTTCAAGAACCAGCTACAATGGTGATATGTAACTTCATTATATAATCACCACATACCCCTATAAAACAAATAATAGTGCATTGCCCATTATCTTCTCTAAGGCTTCCACTGGGAAGAAATATCAAAAAACTGCTTTTAGGCATTACTTAATTACCAAGTAATATTATTTATTGACATTATTTTTTGAGGTATCTTTCAAATTTAGTGTTTTCGGTCATCTAGTGAACTCTTACAAAATGAACTGTGTGGCCTTTGAAATTGGAATTGCTTAGAAATTTTGGGAAGGATTTTGGTACCATAAATGCTGCTGCAATCCTCTATCACTCTTATCCTTTTGCTTTTTACCTGCTTCTGGCTATTTATGTTATTGTGGACTTTTGATTTTGTTTCTCAAAACTATGAGGACTATTTCTATTGAAACAGGCTGTCTTGAACAAAATCTAGAGTCCTAATGCATTGTTTGATCGGTTACATGAAGTTTGAGTTTGGCTATATTGCAGGTGCAAAAGGGTTTCTAGTCTCAGTAACCTGATGTTAATCTATTCATGACAAATTTGGTGCAACAAAAAGCATTGAGATGCTAGGTTCCAAGGAACAAAAGTCCTATTTAATAAATTGGAATAATTTAGCATGTATCCAAGTCAGTATTAAGCACTCATTTATGTTGTTATCTTCTAAGAATTGAATGTTATTGATTTTTTTCAGTCTGTTGGTGCCCGATGATAGCTACATGTTTGCTCAAAGGACGCTCTGTGAACAGCAGAGTCGTCGCATATAATGAGGACCCTCCTCTATATCTTCTAAGAATATGCAATGGGGATGCAACTCCCAAGATTTAGGTCTTGCGTAGATCAAGACCTCCTTCACAGATGCACTAGGAAAAGTAAGCAAAAAACTTCCTTGCTTGGAGGGATTTATTTGGGCTCTCCCAAAGGGAAGATTCCTGCACTTTAATTCCATAGAGAGAATGTTAAATTACAATTTAGCATGAGTATAATGATTTCTATATTTGTGTGTGCTTATTAGCAACTTCTGATCTGATGCCATTTCTTCCCGTGGTTGTAGGCAGCTTTGAGTCTAGTTTGAGAGTCTACTCTCAGATTGGTAAATCGTGGAAAGAACATATGAGGCTGACAGCAATAGAATCTTCTTGAGGCTTGTAGTTCTCCAAGAAGCTCTGATTGAAGATCATTCTAGCTAGCTGCAGGGATTTTCATGCATGAGGTACACTTCACTTGTGATGAAAATTCTCTGATTTAAGAAAATTTATTTGATTTTCATCAATAGTGCTGATTTCTTTGTGGCTTCGTGAAATTTTCCTAAACAATAGAATCAGTAAGGTCTTCTTAAATTGCCATTTATTTTAAACTTGTCTGAAATTGTAAATCTTCCACCCATGGTTTACAAGGTAAATAACAGAGCTATGGATAAGCAATGCATGGGCAAGCTACTGGTTGGAAGTTGTGGTATGTCCTTGCTCCCATAATCATGCATTTATTTCCTAGGTCTATTACTTCACTTTTCTGAAGTGTATTTACTGTTGCACTTAACCTAGTAGAAGCTAAATTTATTTCCATTTAGATTATAACTGCAGTGAATGAGGTTTGTCTGCTTTTAAAGAAACATGGCCTGGTCGAATTGAGAAGCTTTCATCTGTTGAAGGGTTCTAAGTTGGCAAATGCAGAAAGCTTGAGTAGTAATCCTCCCACTAATCCATCAGAAGCCTGGATATAGGATGCGTATCTTTTGATTTATATGGAAGATCCTGTCACAAGGGAAGCTGCTCCAGCACTGAGTGGTGCAAGAACTTCAAGAGTTTCTACTTCGATTAAATTCTAATTGGATGCTAACTTGTCACAATCTGCTTAAATTCTAAGAAAACTCTATTCCACACACGTTAGGGATGTATTCAATCCTGTACATTCTATAATGCTATCTTCAGTTCTGTATATTCAATCTCATGATGCTATACACTCTTTTGACATTTTGCTGAACAGACCCTTATTGCTATTCGTAAAAGTGAATTGAGTTTTAGAACATAACACATTGTAAAGTATATGGTCTTGCACAATGTATTTGAGTTTTGGAAAATCTGGTACCGAAAGAATTTGCAAAATTTGCTATACAAGACAGAAGAAATGTACAATTAGAAATGTGAATGCAGTACATCTACCAACATTGTTTTTGGACACTAGTACTCTTGATGATGTGTTCACTTGCAAGCTTTTGAGTGTGTTTGTATTAACGGGACAGATATTAAGCAGCTGCCAACCTAATTTGCGAGCACATAGGTTTACTGTTATCTTAATCTATCATTTACTACAATCAAAACTCTACCAGCTATGTTTATATGCTTTACAACTTTAAGACACTTTTAAGAATTGGGTGCCTACGAGAGCTGATCAGTTTCGGATTTTGCAAAGCCTGATGTAATTTGATCTGTCTGCATTTGACTACAATTTTAAAATGCCTTCTAAAATCAGGCAACTATCTTGTTTTCAAAGATTAAGATTTTTCAATTTTGGTCAAAGTAACTCATCAAATTGAAGAACTAGACTATTTAAAGAACCTCCATAATAGGCTAATTATCTGCGAGATCGAGCTTGTCGACAGTAAAGAAGTAGCTTAGGATTCTAATGTGTTTGGAAAGCCAAATTTGTACAAAATAGAATTTGAGTGGAATTGGGATAGGAATGGTATTGGGAATGACAAATTTGGGTTAGAAGTTTTCCTGTCTGACGCAAATTTGATGAGTATGTAAGAATTGAAATCATTTAGTTTAATGGGATATAATAGTGGAGATATGGGATTTTATGACTGAACAATTTGATGGTGGTCAAATTGCTGCATTGCAGAAACATGCAAGGATTCCCGACGTTTGGGGCATCTGCTGTTTCTTCAGTGCCTTGTACTGGAGGACTGGAAAGATAACAATGATGCTTCCACTTCTGGTCAAGAAACTCGAAATTTATTACCAGTGCCAATAGTTATATGCATTTTTTGTATGATCAGAAGTACATGCATGTTTCTAGTGGCCCTTCTGAAAGATTTGTTGCTCTATTCCATATTATTTGGAGCAATTGTGCCCCTCCAAATATAAGAATTCAAAGCGTAGATAAATTGGAAATTCTGTTGATGGCTCACACAACAGGGATTTGGAAGTTTAAGGAAATTATCTGGTTAAAAAGGACCTTGATATTTGAGTTATAGAACACATTGGGAAATTGAATTTCTCATGCCCAATTAATACGTTTCTTAGATTTATTAGGTAAACTACACATAGGTTTCATGAGCTTTCACATAATGTCACACTGGCCATCTAACATTTCAAAATAATTACATAACTTTCTTGTAGTTTTATACAAAATAAAACTTGATAGAAGATAGCTTCCTTAACGTTATTAGTTGGAATACCAATATAACTTTTACTAAGAACACTGAGAACAATGATTTAACTACCTTGCATAGAACAATAAGGAGATTATAGCGGATAAAGTATATATTCTTGCAAATTATAGAAGGGTTAAGTGGCTATTATGATTGCATCACATCACATGGATTTTTAGAATGTACTTGATTCAATTACTATAACTGGTGGTATTTTTTTTCACTTTACATAAAATCGCAGGAGACTTATATGTCCATTTTAAAATCTTAGAGTACCATGTGGTAATCTAAAAAACATGGGATTATGTGTAATTTACCCTAAATTTATTTATCTTTTTTTGCTCTTAAAGTCATTTCACATTTGTGTTGTTTTCTTTATGTTCAAACTGCCTCACAAATTTTTATTTTGGCTGCAAAAGATGCATAACCCGCTTATTGTTTTAACTCTTCTCGAGACCTTTTTTTTTTTTTTTTCCAGTTATGACTTGCCCTATACTTGGATAAACACTTGAATGCGAAACTACTGAAGTATTAGAATCAGTAACTAGCATAGCTATAGCCTATGGTTCCTCTTTAATTACCTTGCATCCCTTGATTGAATTGCATAGACTATGGAAAATTTTTACGGGATTAATGAATAGGAAACAAATGTTAATTGCCTTAGATTTTACAACCCAAATTATTTCTCAGCTTTTTGATGTATTTTAATGAATATCATTAACTCCTTTTGTTTGGCTTGAATATAAAATGTGCCTTTATTAGTTAAGTTTGGCGATACTGCTAGCAATATAACCTTCCTATCAGAGCAACTTTTATTCAAATACCAATAATATTGATTTTTTAATTTTCCTGCCAAAGCAACTTTTATTCAAATACCTATAATACCCTAAGTTAGTTAATCTCATTCTCATATATTCTCATTGATTTTTTTGAGACCCATTGTCCACTAATTACTCGTTTCTCATTAACACAATTGACTTTTTTTTTTGCCCCTCTCACCTCCCCTTCCATTCCAATCTTGCTTCAACTTTTCTATTTTAGAATTTCTTTTCTTTTTCTTCAGACCTTTGCAGCATGTGGTTCAAGATATTTTGCATAACATTTCTCTCTCACTTACTCTTACTACTTCTCCATCACTATCAGAAAATTTTTTTCCCTACTTTTTGTCTTTTCTTTTTTGGTTGTATTCCATTATGTTTTATATTTAATAATCTTTGCTTACAATTTTTTGGAGTGATCATAAATTTTGATTAAATGGGATGCAACTTTGTTGCAATTTTGATTAGATTCAAATTCTCATCTTTCGAGCAATTTTTGTTGGAATTATAGCAATATTGTTGGTTTTCTTGTTTTGTAATTTTTTTTTGTAGTTCACTCCCATGAATATTGCATTATATTCTATATCCCATGAATATTGAAGAAAAATTTTATCTACATTTTTTCTGGAATTTTAATCCTCTAGATTGTTAGTTGTTTGAGTTAAATCACGTTGAATTTGCTAAAAAATAACTTTTAAATACAACTTTGAAAATAAAAAATAAGAGTACTTTGAAGGAAAGGAATTACAACATAAGAAAAGATTATGGTAAAAAACTCAAAACCAAATTAGTGAGTTATGAAAATAATAGATAAATAAATTAAAGAAAGAGAAAAAGAAGGCAAACTTGTCAATTAATTAGAGAGATGAGAAAAAGAGTAATTAGTGAGCAATTGACTTTAAAAAATCAATGAGAATATATGAATTTGACAAGTTAAGGGTAATGTTCATATTTGAATAAAAATTGCTCTTAGAGGAAAATTGTAATTCTAGCAGTATCGCCAGCCATCTACTAATAGGACATATTAAAATCAGAAAGAAATGTTAATTGCCTAAGACTTTACGATCTAAATTTTGTTTTTTTTTCTTTCAAACCTCACGAAAATTAATATGACCACATTTGAGATTGGTTAGCCTTATCAAAATTATAGTGAACGATTAATGTTATGAACCTAAAACCTCCTTTAATTTCTTTATTCTTTTATTAAGCTTAAAAAATTTAAGTATGACCATTTAATAGCTTACCCACCGGATTAAGGAAACAATTGAGGAAATGGTTAATTTTACTAAAAATAAATGTAACAATTCATTGATTGGAACACGAAATTAAGGGAACTTTAATTGATTAAATAATTTGAACACTATATTAAGGAAGCTTCCCCAGTGAAAAATGCCATAACAAATCAAAATATTTTTTTTCATCACTTTGATTTTTAAGCAAAATATACATTTCTCTAAAGAATCAAAACCCCATAGTGGAAGGTATGCTTCTGAATTCCTTGTATTTCGAGACTTTTTAGTGTAATGATTTCAAAATGTTAATTATTTTTTAAATAGACCACAAATAACTATATGTATATTAATATCTTTTGACTTGGGCAAATAAATTAAGCATTTTATGTGTTTCTTATCTTATAATAGGATATGTATTCTTTTCTTTTTTTTTTAATAATAGCATTTTATCTTTCTTTTTTCAAGAATACACGTAGCAGTTTATTGATTATATGCAAAATTCTCAACTAAAATAGTTTTGTTATTATGCTCTCGTATTCATGAATATTACTCGCTAAAGTTAAGAAACATATCAGTTTTTCATTTTTGGTTCTTCTAGACTAATATTAAGTACTAAATTTTCCTAAAATGGGAACTCACATTTGACTCTTCTTTTCTTTTGTTTTCATTATTTTTTCGGCCATTTTTTTGCACTAATTAATTTGCACAAATTTAATCCTAGATTTAAACCAAATAATTTTAAAGGAATAGTCCAAAACACAAAACCTTTTGGCTTCTTAAATTTTATTCCACTCGTACTGGAGAAAATTATAAAAAAGAATAGCCCAAAACCAAGTATGTCACATTTTAAATTATAAAAAAGTGCATTTAGTGATCGTTGTTATATTTTTATACTCATGTTACTTGATTAGTTTTGTTACTGGGATCTAGAAGTTACCCCCACTCCCTTTGTTAGCTAGTTGAAAAGCAATTATATAAAAACCCAGTTATTCATTCATATGTTCTGTATGTTCTTTTCATCAGTCAATCTTTTTGGTATGTTGCTTTTCTTCACTTTTTTCCTACTTTTTTTATAATTATATTACGTGCTTCAATTTTTTTTTAAATATTACTAATACAATACTCTTAATTGTTGATAACATAAAACACGTTTTTTAGCGTTTATTATTTATTTACAAATCTTATTAGAATTAGATTTTTAATAGTTGTGTGATTCAGGAATTTGTGTTTTATTTGGTTATTGCTTATGCAAGTGGTTTCTTAACCAACATGTTTGAAGGGTTATAAATACAAGAGCAAATGGTCAAAAATGTGACTAAACTATTGACTTCTATGTCTTTTGGTCATTGAACTTTTTTTTTAGTCAAAAATGTCACCGAACTCCTAAAAGCATGCAATTTTTACCATTCCGTCAAATATTCAAGTTAAGTGGAGGAGACAAAATTTTTGTCTCAAAAGTTGCTGTGCATAGACACCTTTTTGACCCAATTTAAGCCCTATTATCAAAGTGGTGTCCGTACTGCTCGGCAGCGCAGGGACGGTGCAAACCCAATCCCACCACCTCTTCCACATTCGCGCTCAAGAGTCTCCTCTCTGGCTCGTCGCTTCCGACCTCCCACTCCCTATCCCCGCCACCATTTCCCCCAACCCCACAACCAACTCCGACGACGACGACCCCTTTCATTCATCACGCTTTCTCCGGTATGCTTCAATCTATGAGTAGATCGATGGGAATCGATAAAGTCGATGACAATTTGCATGATTGGCCGATTCATTGGGTCCCACCTCAGAAATTGAGTTTTAGCAGCCTTACCAGTCTTGAGCATTTGGATTTGGCTCTAAATGATATGGATGGCGGAATCCCAAGTGGGCTATTCTTGTTAAAGAACCTGAGTGTTGTTCTTTTCTATAGAAACTGGTTTTCAGGACCAATTCCATCGGTGATTGAGTTATTGAATTTGACGCAAATGGATCTTGCCATGAATAGATTGACAGGAAGCATACCTGGAGATATTGGGAAGTTGCTTTTGAATCCTGCAAAACCTTTTTGCAGCAGTTTAGGGATTTGGATTTGGAATTCCACTGGTGGGTTGCCATTAACAGTTTCATGGGGCTTCGCCGTCAGCCGGAGGTAGAGAAGAAGAACAATTTTGATTTATTGTCACTTTTTGTTTTACCCCAAATTAATCAAGAATTGGTATTCTTCCTAATGTAATGGAAAATATTTTGCATTCTTTGTTTTAAAAATGATCCCTATTCTGTAATTCATCCCACCAGGGCGTCATTGGTATAACAAAAAGGATAAACAGATTTCATTGGTATAACAAAAAAGATAAAGACATTGTGACAAAATTGCCCCTCACAACTGTTCAAGAGATAACTTCTCCGTCCCACTTAACGTGCATATTTGACAGAATGGTAAAAATTGCATGCTTTTAGGAGTTCGGTGACATTTTTGACTAAAAAAAAAGTTCAGGGACCAAAAGACATAGAAGTCAATAGTTTAATGACATTTTTGACCATTTGCTCTAAATACAATATCAGTTAGAGTATTTTCTTAAGAGAGTCCAAGAAGAGTCTGTAAGGTTTAATTGTGGTGAGAATTTCTTCCATTATTTTGAGATATAATAATATTGTGAGTTATTTATTTTCTTCTCTCTCACATACATATATTTTGAGTGATTGTTTCATCCTTCAATCTATAGCCTTGTGCGCATAATTAGTATTGGAACCCTAAATTTGGGTTCTACAATTGGTATCAAAAGCCAAATTACGAGGTTAATCTTGGGTGCTTTTGCTATCAGAGTTAGGGCACAAAATTTGCTAAAAAGTATTTAGTTGATTGAGTTAGGTCACGAGATTGCTTGAAGTGTGCAGTTGGTGAAAAATTCGGCCATAAGATTGGTCCAGTAGTTGTCAGATTGTTGCGGGTATTAAGATTGAAATCCAAGAAGAATCCTATTAGATTTGTTGATTGCTGTAGGTTGTCAAATTAAAGAATTTAATTGGTCAGTTAGTTACAGAGGCCAGAAAAACTTGATAGAAGGAGAGAAAAATTTATTCAGGCATATAAATTGTTAATATTGATAGAATTTTGTAGAAATTTGATTAATGGTAAAAAATTTGCCATATTGAATTCTATACGCACAAGTAGATAGACCTATTTTGGTTGGGTTTTAATCGTGGAAAAGTATCTCAAACAATATAATTTGGATGATATTCTTTATTGGATTAATGTAAGCGAAATGCCAAAACATAGTTTCAAGAAGAAGGCACAATTATTCTTTCAAGTGATGCGTAAAACAATGGCAAAAATTATTTATAGAATTTTATTTATCATACTAAAATACCTTAGAGGTTTTGGTTGGATATTTATAATGCTTCGTGGACTATTGAGAAAAATTATGTTCTTAAACCAAAATTTGATTGTTGGTATTGGTTCATTGATTTTAAGAATGATAAATTTATTGATGACATGGGTAATTTGGAACAATTTGAATTGGTTGATAATTTTAATTTGCATATCATGTTTGAAAAAATTGAAAGTGATGATTTTGTTGAAGAAAAAGAATGTGTTAATTAGGCAAAGGAGGAAAAGGAAAATTTTGATATGACAAGTGAAGAAAGAGAAATTGTTGAAGAATTTATTGGCTCAAATTCTTTTTAAAGTGAAGTTGTTGATGAAATTGAAGATGTGCTTGATGATCATGGCGATATAGAAATTCTTGATTTTGTGGGTGTTGATAATTTGTTTAAAGAAGAAAATCAAATAATTAAGTTCATTGATAAAAATCGTAAAGTGGACAAGTTCATTGGAAATTGTGGCACTATTTTGAATGATGGGATTGTTCATGTCAACAAATTTGGTGGTGTTGAAATTTTTGGTGATGAAAATTATGATTTTGGGATTTTAGGAGATTTTCTTGATCATGCAAAGGGATTAAATTATGGAGCATTGGATGAAGAATGGGTGAATATGTTTGAATTTTTTGACAAGAGTGATCAAGGGAATAAATTGTTCAAGAAGTATAAGTCCCGCCCACTTCCACGAGTAAAGATGAAAATTAATTTTTAAATGTTGCACATCGTCTCGACAGCTATAGAGTCATCAATGGAGATTATTGTTCAAGATGTAATTGGATCGGATTTATTGGAGAGATTGGTTTAAGGGAAGCAGTGTTGAGAACATAAACCAAGTTTCTTAGTATTTATTTATTTATTTACTAATTAGAGATAGATTTTTAGTAGTTGTGTGATTTAGGAATTTGTGTTTTACTTGGTAATTGCTTGTGCAAATGGTTTCTTACCCAACAAGTCTGGTAGGTTATAAATACAACATTAGTTAGAGTATTTTTTTAAAAGAGTCCAAGAAGAGTCTGTAAGATTTAATTGTGGTCAAACTTTCTTCCATTGTTTTGAGATATAATAATATTGTGAGTTATTTATTTTCTTTGCTCCCACATACATATATTTTGAGTGATTGTTTCATCTTTCATTCTATAGCCTTGCATGCATAATTAATATAGAACCCTAAATCTGGGTTCTACATTAATAAGGGTGAACTTTAAGGTGAATTAATTTTGCCAATATAACCTTAAATAGATAAAGATACATTTGGATGGTTGGTTTTGGGAGTATATTTTAGAAAAAAAATTTATAATTAATTTTTAGATTGGCAATCATTGACAAACTCTAAAGATAGGAAAATTTCATGAAATTTACACCCAAAACTCAATCTTTCCCATGAATCGTGAATTTCACCTCGAGTCTTGCCTAAAGTGTGTTAAAAATGATGAAGGGTTGTGAACGATGAATGAAGAGAGGAGTGTGGGGTTAGGAGATGCGAGGAGGCTAATCTATGGCCAGGTAAGGTTAAACTATAGGATGTGAGGAAGGGTGGTGAGAATGGAGATAGATAAGACTATGAGACTGGGTAAGAGATGGACTATTATGGAGGAAAGGGAAGAGGTGGGAATTCAAGGTAACAGGAGGGGAATGATTGCATGAGGAATTTTTGTTCAAGCCGTTAACGTTACAAATATCTAATCCTAGGTATTACTTTAAACCGACCATTGGTCCTCAATTTTTTGTTAGAATATAACTTTTTGGATAACTTTTTAATACACTATCAATGTATAATTTTTTTTACACTAACAGGTTTAGATTATACCACATAACATAAATTTAAATTTGAAATTCAAATCATGCACATGTGGCATGCATCCAAAGCTACTAGTGTAAAAAATGTACTACACTGTCAGTGTATAAAAAGTTAATCCTAACTTTTTAGCCCAGCAAGATTAGCAAGTTTTGGTTCTACAAGTCTATTTGAACATTTCCTAGCCACGTTTTCAATTGACTAAGTATAGTCCTCCTCTTTCCGTCACCTGCCCCTCCCCAGAGAAATCTATTTAAGCAAAACCTTTTTATCTGCATAAAACCATTTTATGTGTTTGTCAAATTTTTCTTAAATAAGTTATTCTGTAAAGTAATTGTCTTGCCTTCAAGGCTTTAAATAAATAATTGGTCAAATCGATACTTATGCGATCTAATAATTTCATCGTTGCGTAACTAAATATTGAGAAGTCCACCTTATATTGGCTGATGTTCTCTACGGGATCTTCAATATTAAGTTCCAAACTACTGGGAACAGTTTTCTGAAAAGTATGAAGGTTTCAATCTCAAATAATTTTTGTGCAAACGTTGACTATAGTTGACTGAAGGTTTTATATTCTAGTTGTCCATATTCACAAAAACTAAGACGCTGTCACGAATTACAACTAAAACAAGAAACTATAAACCAAAGGTGCATAATCACTCGCGCAAACAATAGTAGTAGACCAACTACCTTGAGTAATAGGGGTAAGCATACATTCTTGTATTATACTAATAGTAAAGCATACATTCCTTTTTGTTTTCTCAACATATCAAGATATTGATAAAAATTAATGTCTTAATCGTATTGTAACCATACATATAATAAGAAGTTAAATTTAGGCATATTCTATGCCTGAGATAATATTATAATCATCTACATTTGGTAAGTGTTCCTTTTCTTTTGAAAAATCAATTTTGGGCCTTTCATTTTTCAAGATAAACAGAGCAATATCAAGATGATTCAACCAATCAAGAATAGGCCCTGGAATATTTTGGTTCTTGGCTCTCAATTTATTTTGTTTCCCAAAGAAACTTATTCCAAAATAAGTTTTTATGGCAATCCAAGAATTGAACTTGGGATTGAATTGCACTTGTTTTGAGTCATAAGGAGAAACAAGCGCATTACTCTAGTTAATTAGGTACTTAATTTGTCGTTTGGATTATTTAGCTCTAACATATGTTGGTGACTTTTTGGTTATTTTAAAATTCTATCATATCTTTAAGTAAGGTTTTCCTCAGTGATTAAGTATTGATTCGTGGACAGTGTGCTAATTTTTGTATTAACTTACTTGGTAATGTAGGACAGAAAATAATCCAATTCATCTATCTGCTTTATTGACTTTCACAATGATGCATAAAATTGAACTTCATAATTTTAGACTTATACTACAAAGGACTAGTAAAAGCATGGCTCGAAATCTTAATTAAGAGTTTCAAGATCAGGCCAACATTGAAAAAAAAATTGAATTATTATTCCCAAGAAGATTAACTAAAAGACAATTATAACACTTTTGTTTCCTAAAGCTTACCAGAAAATTACCTTTCATTCACAAATAACATTTTATTATATTCTTCTTCATTTTTCCAATCCTTCATCACTACCCTATCATGTATGGTTATTCAAAACTAATCAAAAAAAATCTTTATCATTCATGTTTAATATATAAGAAATATCGTTTTCCATTTTCTTTGGTTTCCAAAAACACTGCCACAAAAGTTCTCCCAAAGAATACAAACCGTTATTCCTCTCTAAGAATTTTTACTACTATTTGCATCTTATTTAATGGTTAAGTATTTAAAATTATTTCCCTAATCCTATCCTTTCCTTTCCTTGCTAAATTTCCAAGATTCATTTATGATCCTTCTTTTTTCTATTAATTTTTTTGTTTCCAAATTCATTATTAGTGAAACATCCAAAAACTTTTTCCTAAACAATTTTCTTCTGAAATCGAACTTGTTATTCTCCTAAAAACTAAGGAAATTTACTTGAATGAAAACTACTTTACAAAAGTAAAATCTGATAGTTGTTATTACTTAAAATAGCCTCAATAATCATTAAAAAGTGATTCAACTTTAAGAAGTTATTGTAGTCATTGATATTTATGGTCAGGGTATTATGCAAAAGAAAATCTAATACACTATTCCACCTACATTGAAACTTGTGCTTTTAATACATTATAGATAACAATTTACTTCTTTCATCTTAAAGGATTGAGATTGACTAGCTAAAAGGCTTTTTGTAACCAAGATAACTTTGTCAACTGGTAAAATCTCTTCATCTTGTTTTCTTTCTACTTCGCTTAAGCAATTAGAGTGCATTTGATAAAACTGAAATCTGAAAACTGAAGTCTGAAATCTGAAGTCATTAAGTGATTAAATTGTTAAGGACTAAATTTAATACATTTGAATGTATATCACATTCAGTGATAAGTGAATAGGTTATCACTTATTTTTGAAGCAAGTTTTACCTAAAAGATTCAGTGCCACTTAATTAATTCAAATGTTTTATTTTTGGTTATCAAACGCGTCTGAATGTGTTAAGATCTGAACTCATTAAGTTTAAGTGCTGAATTTGATTATCAAACGGGGCCTTAGTCTATAAAATTAAGTTTCAATCTCATATCGCTATCCTCCTCCCCTCCCGGGGCCTTCTTACGTTGCATTCTTCATTATTTATTCAGTTAATTGATAATTCAGCTGGGGACTTATATCAATGACTGTTGCCTTTTGCTCAAACAAATTACACACCTTCTTAGCAATCAGTTTTCTCTAGGCTTTTTTTTTTTTTTTTTTAGAAATGCTAAAAGCAGTAAATTCGATATGGACGATTCTCTAAATGAAAATATGTAGCAGCACAAGATGCTTGCGACATATGGTTAACACTTTGAAATCATTCTTCATGGTTTATCCGCTATTTTGGATTTTATGTATTCATCTTCAATATGCTAAATATGGCTTCCAGTATTAGATTTGGGCATGACTATGAGCAATTAAGACTAATTACCGAGGTTTTCAACAGTCACCACTTAGTTGAAGCTTAAGATGGTTTTACATGAGAATGACCATGCATGAGCCTGGAAAGTCATGTGGTATATCATATATGCAGCTGTGGGCATCATTCTAGTCAAGATTTGTAACACAATGAAAACACGATAATAATTTGGGATAATTTCAAAAACCTCCCCTCAAGTTTTTGACAGTCTCACTCCCCTCCCCTGTGGTTTCTAAAATATCACAAACCTCCTCTGGTAGGCTTTTGGACCCATTTGTTACATTATCATCCACGAAATTACTTAAATACCCATGCTTATTTCAAGATACTACGTGCTTGTTTGGACAAATCCCCTCCCTGTTATTTTTATGCATTATGCATTTTTCAAGTTTTTTAATGCAAAGTAACCAACAAAAAGAAGATCCTAATTATGTACTAAATTCATAATGACTGAAAACTTATTTCTATTATTCTATTTTTAAATTTTTTATGTCTATTTATTACACCGATTTAAAGAAAAATAATAAAAAAGACATAATTTTCTTTCCAAAAAAATAAAAAAGAGACGGCTTATGACTTAGTTAAGAAATGTGTAAATCTTTATGCACTATCAGTGTATCTATGAGCAGGTCTAGATATATACTATATGTACAAATTTTAATATTTAATTTTAAATTACAATAATGTGGCATGTATCCAGATTCATTAGTGTATATGCTGTCAGTGTGTGAAAACTTATTCATAATGACTGAAAACTTATTTTTGTTATTCTAATTTTTTTAATTTTTTATGTCTATTCACTACCCCGATTTAAAGAAATATAATTGGTTGTTACAATTATCACGAACTTTAGGCCTTGCTTGAGTTCTACTTATATCCGTTGAATTTTCACTCTTGTTAACTAGCATCTGTATTGTACAAACGAAATTATCTCACCAATCTAACACTTGAGGACATTTCTGGTAACAAATTATTTTCTCTCTCCAAATCCTAATTTTTTAATGTTTGTTTTTTTGAATTGGGTTAGAAATGAGACAACGTAATTACTTGTTTGTGATATTTTAAAAATTATCCCTAATAATTTTTTATCACTGAGGTGGGGTTCTCCAATCAGTTGTGGATTTTCACTTTGATGGCTGAACATAAGCTTTTTCTTCAAACTAATAGAGCTTTTTCCAATCAAGACAATGCACTTCATACAGTACTAAATTCACTTCCAAATCATTTCAATTAGTTTCTGATTTTACTATGATCAACGTGCTTTTTGATCCTCTGCATCATTTCCTTTAAACAAATTTTAGTAGTACTGGGAGACTGATTCAATTAAAAGTAACTAGCCTCAGCTTTGAAAATCAATTGCAGGGAGTTAGTTTATTCTGATAAATCAACAGTGTAAGCTTCATTAATTCAGGAGCTCAAGGCTATTGATCAGTTCATTGTGGAAGTATGGTACAGTTTTATTTCTTTCACCCTTCTGCTCTAGCAACAGGTGCCCAACTAATCTTAATGGTGATAACTATATTATTTTGTCCGGCAAAATATTTGATAAGCATCTTATGTTTTAGTCTTGTAGGGGTGTCTCTGTTTTTTCCTTTGTGTGTGTTTTTTTTACCCTTCTTTTTTGTCATGTATGATCTTTTCTTTATATGGTTACAAGATTGCTCACACAAAAAGCCTTCAGCTACATATGGTGTCAGAGATGACTACCCACAAATTCTTGGACTTGGAATTTGAAAAGAATGGGAACTATTACTTGGCCAGGGGATTCTAGCTTGAAATGGATGAAACTTCTGATCTGATGGCTTCCCTTCCGTTGTTGTTGGCAATACTGAAATAGTTTGAGAATCCACACTCGCATTGCTGGAAACATGGAAGATTATAAAAAAGGCCGTGGGTGGAATTAAATTTCTTGAGAATTAGAGCTCTTTAAGCAGCTGCAACAATAATGAAACTGGCTGCCAGTGGGATGTCATGCATGAGTGACGCTACTTCTCTTTTGTGACTGTGATTAGTGGCTAAAATTTGCGCTTAAAACCATATTACTGTGAAGAAAATTAAAATCTAGCTGGGGATTTTACCATTAGTTAGAGTAACCAGTAATTACTCAGGATAACAATCCCTTTATGCTTGATTCTTTAGGTGTCTAGGGGTCCATAACTGAACAGTACTCTGGCATAGATTGAATGTGAGAGAGTGGAATTGCGTCAGAAAGGGCGCTGATCCATAAACTTCAGGGAAAAGTCTAAACTTAGCTTCAGTGCTTAGGAGGGAAAAAGCATAGATAAAATCTCTCTTCTCTTTTCTCCTTTGGTAAATTTTAGTCAAGAGTAGATGAATTGTTTGACATCTCTTCAGGATCATTATAGCCCATGTGTCTCGAGTCTTTGACAAAAACAAAAACTTCCTCAGCTGAATTCTACTGCCGTACATGTAAAGAGAGCTTTAGCAAAATTAAATAAATAGAAATAAAAAAATCAAAATTTTTTTTCAGAATATCACCTCTGCAAATCTGTTGTTTCAGTCAAACTACAAATTTTTTTGTTGTAAAGAGAGCATTTGATATTGAGTACTTGTATGTTTTGCCAATCCAATTGAGCATAATTTGGAAGGTTCAATTGCTTGCATTTTCCAGAAGAGTTTTATTAACTCTTGCATATGTATCCAAAGGGACATGCGTATGTACCACCAAGAAATTGAGCAGCCATAAACTTGGTACCAGAAGTTTTTGATACCTATTTAGAGTTTCAAAACTTACTATTTTTTTTTTCAGATCTTATTAATCAACTTGGCACAAATTGAAGAAGTTTAAATTTGATGAACACCCATCAGTCGGCAAATTGAAAATTATATCAAGTTTTGTCTCAATAGTGATACTATTTAATCAAAATTTAGGGATTCTAGAATATAGCAATAGAAATATTGGGTCTTAAACTGCATAAGATACCTCCTGGTAATGATATTCACGAGTCTTAAAATTCACTAATAAAAACCAGAGTAAAGTTGTTCAATAAAACTTAATGCCTAATTTGCAAATAAGGAGTTCTGATACATTGCAATAATTAGTATAAACAGCCATAAAAGAGCAGTACACATTACATAAGGTTAAAGAAAGAAAGGAAAAAAATTTGCTTTGAAATTTGGCATAGAACAATGATGTTTATACAAAGAAGTTTAGTACTCTGCAAAGCACCTAAAGCAAGACAACCAATTAAAAGAAATACTACCCCAAGCAACGTACTGTACATGCTTTAGGAAAAAAGAAAAAAAAAAAAAACCCTCGTAGATTGACAGATCAAATTCACAAGTTAAATGGTGAATATATACTTGGTGCATAAGAAACCCTTATATAACCGGTATTCTTTTTTCTTTTAAGAGTTGAGGAAGAATCATGCCACATTTGGATAATTAGCCAATGAGATAAAAAGGGTCGTAGAAGAATCATGGATTGATTTGCAAAATAATCGTGCATATAATGATGGAATTAGTACTTCAGCTCATTATTTATTTGCATCTAGAGAATAAATTAGAAAAAAGAGTAAAATCAAAGCTGAGAAAGTGCTAAGAAGTTGAGGAGAAGATGCATGGCAGTTTGGATAGGGCCTTTGGAAGCTTTAAAGAGGACAGATGAAGAGACCTATTGGGTCAACTTCAATGTGGGTCCGTTTTCTTGGACACTACTTTACAATTTGAGTACAAAACGACGAAATCATGACAAATATATGTTAAGGGTACTTAATTTTCTCCTGTTTCACAAGACTTTTATCAGTATTCACTATTTTAATCTAAAATAGTAAGATTTTTCCTTTAACAATTGTGACAGCTGGAAGGAAATTGTAACTAATTTGCAAGGCAAATCACTGAATTATATGTCTGTCAAAGGTCTTATACAGTGAGTGATTAGTCAACACACGTAAGATCGACAAATTTCTTGATAGTTTGAAGACTAGCTTCCTTCATATTTCATTTGCTACCATCCTTTTTTCTCTTGAATCTATCAAGAAATTTGATTGAAGTTACATAAAAAAAACTGGGTACATGCATCTGTAGTCAATTGGTAATGGTGGTGGGACTTGATGCTTTCTTGACCATACTTGTACGATCAACCACTATTATACCTATTCCAGTGATTGGTCTATGGTGCAGGACTAATGCATTTCATGGAAATTGCTACATTGATCATGTAAAAACCTTCAACATCGTAATAATACACAACTAAATTGCATAACCACCATATCCAAGACAAATGAATATTATTCCTACATCCTCATCAAAAAAAAAAAAAAAGCTCATCGAGCAGCATTTTCCACTGCATAGAATTGAAACTTTTTTTCTTTTAAGGAATCAAATTCCACCTTAGATGGTATCTTATTTATCTTTTGTAGACGCTTGGGAACATAAAGAAATCATTCCGCTGGCCTTTTGCACAAGAAATGGTCCACAAGTTTTTGCTACTTATTTGATAATCAGTTCATAACTCTCAAAACATGCCAGATTGAGGAGATATGATACCTCATTACCATAAACAAATTGAATGTAGTCACCAGTACACTCGCATTAATTGAGCCCACCGATCGCAGACCAAAAATTATATCCAATTCTTAATTATGGCATTCTTCGGGGGAACAATCTAAGGCCGAAATTAATCTGTCTATTTGAACTTTGTCTGATAGAGATTGAAACATAGCAGAATTTGGTTGTGCTCAAACACAATCCTATTCGCATGTCCTGCATCATACTTCCAATTGTAAGTGCCTTTTCTACTTCTTTCTTGTGCTCATTTAATAAAACCTACAGTGGACACTCCCTCAAATTTAAAAAAAAAATAAATAAATATGTAGCTAATAAAAAAATTTATGGGAACTTAACGTGTGGAGTAGGAGTGACGAGAAGGCATTGGTCTAATAGTTAAGTTTGAAGCCTCAAAAATTAGAGGGTCTAGGTACAAATGCCCCATCTCCTTCTTCATTTTTAAATCTCACTCCTCCATTGTTAAAAGAGTAGGAGTAGGAGTAGAAGTAGATCATAATTTGTCGCATCAAAAAATAATAAAAAATAGAAAATTTATTAAAAGATAAGTTTACTATTCTTAAGTCCCACTCCTCCCCCTTGAAAGAGTAGGAGTAGGAGTATATTAGAATTTATCGCGTCAAAAAATAATAAAAATAAACAAAAGTAAAATGCATTTGACAAAATGCATCTACTAGGATGACTGCAATAAAAATTCCAGTGCATACATATCATCAAGTGAGTTTGAGTTTTGTAATTTTAACCACACAATAACATAATATATATGACAGTATGAAAAGACTTTATTGAAAATGAATCTTAATAATTCACTAGTCTGAATGGTGGAGCAAAGCGGAGATCAATTCGCCTATTTTGAGAAGTCACGAGATAATCCTAAAATTAAAATAAGAGAGTAAATATAAGCCAGCGAAAACTTTCTTTTTTTTGAATTCCTAAGTTTGAACAATATCACTTATAATTAGCCCCAAAAAAAAAAGAAAACAATATTCACTCATTACTGTTGGATGCACCTACCTAGAGCCTAAAGATGAAAGTATATGCACTTCCAGGTTGTCAATCTCAATCCATACTTCCTTTCTTTTGTTTTTATTTTTATGTTTCGGTCACTTTTTTGGGCGTTGGAACCAAAGGTCTGTGGAAGTAAGTTCCTGTTCAATTCCACCCAGAGTGCATTGTTGAAGTGGCCCAGCACGTTCATTATTGCTCTAAGATAACAAGAATCCAATGAGGCAATGGCCCCCGCAGAAAGGAAAAACACGTGGATAGAGTGACACAGGAAAAGGACATCCTTTGTTTTGGATATTATGCAATGCTTTACTTTAGTCAAGTCTTTTACACTTTTTGTAGTCTGCTTTTTTCTCTTTTGTTTTCTTAAGAGTATCTATGTTCCGTTTAGATTAGTTATTTTTTGAGTTATTTTTTAAAAATATTACTGTAACATTTGAAATATAAAAAATAATTACTGTAACTGTCTTTGAGGTGTATTTTTTAGCGTGTTTTTGAAAAAATTTTTGGGATATTTTTAGAGCATTTTTGAAAATAAAAATTTATTTGGGGTAATTTTTAGGGGAGTTTTAAAATTAAAATTTAGTTGGGATAATTTTTGGGATATTTTTAAAATTGAAAATTTATTTGATGTAATTTTTTGAGATATTTTTAAAATTAAAATTTATTTAGTGGGTGGTGGTGGTTGTGGGGGTGGGTTAATTTAAAAAAAATTCCAAATAAATTATTCCAAAAATATCTCAAATAAATTTTTAATTTTAAAAATGCCCAAAAAATACAATAAATAAATTTTTGATTTTAAAAATGCACCAAATAAGTTTTTAATTTTAAAAATGTCCCAAAAATACCCAAAATAAATTTTTAATTTTAAAAATATCTCAAAAAATTACACCAAATAAATTTTTAAATTTAAAAATGCCCCAAAAAATACTCAAAAATAATTTTCAATTTTAAAACTGCCCCAAAAATACGTTAAATAAAATTCTAATTTTAAAAATACCCCAAAAATACTCAAAATAAATTTTTAATTTTAAAATTAAAATAAGTTTTTTTATTTTAAAAATGCCTCAAAAAATACTACCCCAAAAAATACTCTAAAAATTTTCTAATTTTAAAAATGCCCCAAAAATACCTCAAATAAATTTATAATTTTAAAAATACCCAAAAAACCCCAAATAAATTTTAATTTTAAAAATTACCCCAAAATTATCCTAATTAAATTGTTAATTTTAAAAATGACCCAAAAAATACCCCAAATTAATTTTTAATTTAAAAAATGCACTAAAAATTACCCCAAATAAATTTTTAATTTTAAAATGCCACAAAAACTTATCCCAAAAAAAATTTAATTTTAAAAATGCTCCAAAAAATTATCGTATATAAATTTTTAATTTAGAAATGCCCTAAAAAATATCCCAAATAAATTTTAATTTTAAAATACCTTAAAAAATTACCCCACATGAATTTTTAATTTTAAAAATACCCAAAAATACACCAAATAAATTTTTAATTATGAAAATACCTCAAAAAATTACCTCAAATAAAATTTTAATTTTAAAATGTCTCAAAAAATACCCCAAATAAATTTTTAATTTTAAAATTTTCCAAAAAATTACTCCACTTAAAATTTTAATTTTAAAAATATCCAAAAAAAATGCCTCAAATAAATTTTTTATTTTGAAAATTCCACAAAAAATACTCCAAATAAATTTTTACTTGTAAAAATATCAAAAAATTTATCCTATATAAATTTTTAATTTAAAAAATGCTCCAAAAAATACTCCAAATAAATTTTTTATTTTAAAAATATCCCAAAATTAGCCCAATTAAATTTTTAATTTTAAAAATGTACCAAAAAGTACCACAAATAAAATTTTAATTTGGATGGAAGGGGAAGGGGGAGGAGGAGAGGGGCTTTGGAAAGGGGAGGGGAGGGGGAGAAATAGAGAAGGGGAGAGAGAGAGAGAGGGAAGGTGGAGGGGGGGAGGGGGAGAGAGGGGGGAGGAGGTGGTGGGGTTGGGGTGGAAGAAAAAGGGATATTTTTTTTATTTTTGTATGTATAAGTTGTTTTTGAAATATTTCTTTGGATTGGTGTTTTTGGTATTATTTTTTGTTGGTGTATTACTGTAATATTTGGGATGTGAAATATATTTTTTCAAAAACAGTTCCAAAAACAGGGAATCCATACAAACCCTATTTTAGGGCCATACCCGATCTGATCCGTGATGATAATCGGAGTCGAACCCATTCAAATTTTATATTTTATTAGAGAGAGAGAGAGAGAGAGAGTCTTATAAAAAATTTATTTACTTGTATTATTAATATATTTTTTACCTACTTTTTTATTTCACATACATTATATCAACAAAATGCTACAGTATATTTTTCAAAAATTTATCCCAAATAATTTACTATCTAAACAAAACTCTCCTACTTGCGCCTACCTAAAGCCTAAAGATGAAAGTTCATGTAAAATTCATTCCCAGATCCACAGCATCACGAGTTGACCAACATAATTACAGGAATTGTTTGGATGCCAAAGCCAAAAGCCTCAACCTCAAGTTTAGTAGGTTACCCAGGGGAGTTCAGTTAATCAACCTAAAGCAGATGAAAATATAGGGCAGACATGGAGAAGCAAATAAAATGGTGAAGGCAGATACAGTAGTATTCTTAGGCAGAGAAGGAAATTTCATATGCACTTCCAGCATGTCAATTTCAATCCACAGCTTCTTTTCTTTTGTATTTTTGGTTACCTTTTCGGCCGTGGGAACCAGTGGACTGTGGTTGTAAGTTCCTTTTCAATTCCACCCAGAGCGCATTATTGAAATGGCCCAGTAAGTGTTGCTTTAGAGTTTTTGTGCAAAGACTCGGTCAATCTTAGTTAAGAAGAATCCAATGAAGTACTGGGCACCACAGAAAAGAAAAACTCATGGCCTCTGATTTTCTAATGTAAGATATTACTGCTTATTGCTCTTTCATCCAGATTATCTAAGCTTTAAGAAGCTAATGAACTAGTAGAGTTTTCTGAAGCATTGAGAGCCCCCCTCCAGTCATAATTTCTTTGGGATGCAAATCTGTTACTTTTTAAAGTGGACTTCAAAGAAAAAGAACCTCCAGAGTAAAACAAAAAATTTTGTGACTAAGAATTTTTAGAAGTATTTTTTGTCATGCAAATCTTGCGTTTGGTGGAAATTTATAAATTAGTATTTTATCGCTTTCGTTGTATGGAAGTATAATGGGCAATCTTCCGCATTCATTTAGTTCAATATTAATGTCTCTACTTGGATTATCATGTATTCCAAGTACCTTTTTTTTTTTTTTTGAGTTTATAGTAACGCACCCTAAAAATGTCCTAAAAAACATTAAGTCATACAATCTCAAATATCTTTTATAAAAAAATAAAAAAAAAGTTACTACCTTTATTTTCCTACTTTCACCTACCTCCCACCACTAACGCCTCCCCGTCACCGTCATCCACCGACACTGCCGCTCCCAATGCTTTTTCCAATTTTTTTAATTGCCAGTACTTTTTCTGTGCCAGCCCAATTAGTTGATATTGAGAAAAAGAAATTATCCCACTAGATGTTGCTAATTGTTCGGATAATATTTCATAATTGACTATACATGTCTCATTGGGAAAACATGGAGCCCCACCACAACCACCCAATTAAAAGTACTCATTTTTCTTGTCCCCCTTAGAAAAATCGAATGCACTGAGACACTCCGGAAAAATCACATGCAATTTCTGCGTCCAATTCGACTATAAGTTGCTTTATTACCTTTTTTTTTTTTTGGTGGTGTTATCAGTTTTCATCAAGTTTGGAGTTCGTACACCCCATCAATAATATTATTTTAAAAAGTAAAAAAAGTGAAGCCTGAATAATATATTCATGTGAAAAAAAACTTTAAATATTATTAGTATATGCATCACTTAGAGACAATAGGTGAAAGTTTACATGCACTTCCAGCAGGCCAATTTCAATTCATAGTTTTCTTTTTCCTTTTGTCATTTGGTTACCCTTTTGACTATCATTATTATATTGTAAGTTACTTTTCAGTACCATCCAGAGTGTATTATTGAAGTGGCCCAATGAAGTAACCAAGTTCATTATCGCTTCAGACTTTAAGACTTCTACAGCATAGAGTTTTGAGCAGCACATTTGATTTTTTTTTTTTTTTTTGGTACTATGGAGGACTAACTAGTCAATTACGTAGGTATTAGCCTGGGGGTAGTTATCCCTTTAACATCAGACATGAGTTTACTCCTGACTTCGTGCGGGGGCGTCGGGCGTCTCAATCACATGGAGCGCACATTTGGTTTCATCTACTGGTACAATCAACTCTTTGTCACCTTAGAAGCTGCAAATTGCCCGGTTCCATTCCACACTCCCAAAACAATCAAATTCTCTGTTACTCTCAGATATAGACCTGATGGCGGATGCACTACTGGGTTCCACTGTACAAGTTCTAGTGGAGAAGGCAATACACTTGGCTTCCGAACAAATTGGCCTGTTTTTTGGCTTCAAGAAAGATTTTGAGAAACTGAAGGATACGTTGACTCTGATCCAGGCTGTCCTTGATGATGCGGAGGAAGAACAGGTGAAACGACAGCCCGTGAAGCTTTGGTTGGAGAAGCTCGAACGTGTGGCTTTTGATGCTGAAAATTTGCTGGATGACTTCAACTATGAAATGATTCGACGCAAAGTTGAGATCCAAAACCAAATGAAGAGAAAGGTATGCTTCTTCTTCTCACTCTCCAATCCTATTGCGTTTCGTTGCAAAATGGCCCACACAATTCAGAAAATCAATATGGATTTGATAAGTATCAATGAACAAGCATCAAAACTTAGCCTCCACCCACATATTGGAGCTAGAGATGCACCTCGGGTTTTTTCTCCTCCCAGCAGAGGAGGATTTATAAAGGACAGACAAAGTGACGGTGTTACTATTGATACGAGTTTTGTTGGAAGAGATGATGATGTTTCAGCTATAGTAACACAAGTGACTACCACGGGTAATAATGAAACTATCTCCGCTCTTTCCATAGTAGGGATGGGCGGTATCGGCAAGACCACCTTGGCACGAAACGTTTTTAATCATGCAAAGATTACAGAACGTTTCGAGAAGAGAATGTGGGTATGCGTTTCAGATGATTTCAATGTCGATAGGCTTTTTAGGTTGATGCTAGAATCATTGCAAGAACCAATGCCCGGAGTTGAGAGTAGGGATGCAAAAGCCAATCGGCTTAAGGAATTATTGAATGGTAAAAAGTATCTACTGGTCTTGGATGATGTTTGGAATAAGGACTCCACGCTATGGAATGACTTTCTTGGGTCTTTGAAGGGAACTAGCCAAGCCATGGGGAGCTGGATCCTTGTGACCACTCGTGAGCAACAAGTGGCAACCAGCACAAGAATTTCTTCTCCTAAAGATTATTCCTTGAAACAATTATCAGATGATCAATGTTGGCGCATTCTCCAAGAAACGGCATTTATTGATGGGAAAGTGCCAAATAGACGACAACATGTAGTAGGATCGAAGATTGCGCAAAAATGCGGAGGCTTACCATTGGCTGCAAGTGTTCTTGGTGGCATGCTGCGCAACGAGGAAACAGCTGAATGGGAAACTTTAGAGAGCAGGTTTCAAAGTTTAGGTGTAGGTGAAATCGATGAAATTTTGAAGTTGAGCTTTGATCGTCTTCCATATCCATCTCTTAAAAAGTGTCTTGCATATTGTTCAATTTTTCCCAAGGATTTTGAAATGAAAAGGAGTCAACTCATCCAACTTTGGGCAGCAGAAGGATTTCTTCACTCAAATTCAAGAAACAACATGTGTATGGAGGAAGTTGGTAACATGTATTTTACCATTTTGTTGGATAGTAACTTGTTTCAAGATGCAGAGGAGGATGAGTTTGGGGATGTTTTGAATTGCAAAATGCACGATCTTGTGCATGATATGGTGCAATCCATTTCCAATTCTAAAACTTTGAGGTTGACAGAGTCCCGTAATGGTGATGAGGAGACGTTTTCTATTCGGCATCTTGCATTGGAGAGAAGTGAAAAGGAAATGCCATTTCCTTGGAATGAAAGGTTCAAGTGTATAACAACATTATTTTTATGGGAAAACAGGTCACTTAATGATAGAGAGATGTCATTTTTTATGTTGCGAGCTTTGAGTTTAAGGTCATCAAGTCTGGAGGAGTTTCCTAAATCAATTGGCAAGCTAACTCATTTGCGATACTTTGATTTGTCAAATACTTCAATCAAAACAATGCCAGACTCTTTTTGTCGACTTTATAATTTGCAGACAATAAGAGTTGGGGATTGCGAATCATTGACAAGGTTTCCAAACAATTTCGAGAATTTGGTGAATTTGAGGCACTTTGAGCTGCGAAATTACAGAAACTGCAAAGAGTTGCCAACTCTTGGACACATGCCCTCCCTCAGATCTCTTCACTTTGAAGGACTTGATGGCATCACAAGTATAGGGCCTTCTTTTTATGGAGGATCAGCCATGAATAGTGGAAGTAGCAGTCGAAGTCCCCTAAGATTGTTTCCTGCACTTGAACATTTCATTCTAAGGGATATGCAAAATTTGACTGAATGGACGGAAGCAATAGTTCATGATGGAACAGTGGTGGTATTTCCAGTCCTTGAGATGATAAATATTGATGGGTCCCCCGAGCTAGCTACTTTTCCGCATCATTTTCCACGTCTCAAGAAATTGAGCATCAGGCAGACCAAGAATGGATCAGCACTAATGGAATATTTTTGTAGCGGAGTCAGAACTCTCACTAGTCTTTGGATTTGGGAAGTGAATGGGCTCACCCAGTTACCGAATATGTTATTCCAAAACAATCCAAGTCTTGCACGTCTTTGCTTATGGCATTGTGACGATTTGACCCAATTTTTGGATTTTCCGTTTGATGTTCCTCAAACTTCAGAAGGTCCAAAGGCCCCCACAGAATCTGAGTTGAGCCGACCACACACTTGTATTGACAATAATACTACTCAACATTTGATTGGTCTCGAGTCCCTAGAGAGATTATTTGTTTGTCGGTGTCCTTCACTCAAGTCGATTTCAATCCCCAAGGGAAACAAATACCTCACTGCCTTGCGAGAATTAGAGATTTGGTACTGCCGTGAGTTAACCCACTTGTCCATCCCCCAGATATCCGAATCAGAGTCGGATTCCTCTTCTTCGCCCTTCCTCTCCGCTACTTGTCCTCCTCATCTTCCTCTTGAGAAACTGGTTGTAAGCTCCTGCCGCAATCTTATCTTCTTTCCAATTAATTTAACCCGAACACCTTCTCTCTCTTCCCTATACATATCAGCATGTGAGAAATTAACCGACTTGCCCAAGGGGAAGCTTTGTTCTCTTACCAGTTTGAGAAGCTTAGATCTCGGACCATTCTCAGAAATCACCACAGAGCTGCATTCCTTCCTAGACCTCTTTGATGCTCTCCAACCACCACCCCACCCCTACTTCCCCTCCCTTTTAGAATTATATCTGCGTGGATGGTCTCATTGGGAATCTCTACCCGACCAACTTCAGCACCTCTCTGCCCTAGCACGTCTTGCACTATATGGTTTTGGAGTAAAATCATTGCCCGATTGGTTTGGGAAGCTTTCGTCACTTGAAGAACTTCGCCTCTGGGATTGTGAAAAGCTAGAGAATTTACCCTCTCACCAATCTATGAGAAGTCTCACCAGACTAAGAGAGCTGCGGACTAATAACTGTCCTCTTCTAAAGGAAAGATGCAAACCAGAGAGCAGCAGCGCTGACCCCAATTCTGAGTGGTCCAAGATCTCCCACATTCCTGAAATTTACGTTGATTAACAGCAAATCAGAGGCTAACCTCCATTTGAAGTTCATAAATTATGTCAGATTCCCCAATTAACACTACTAGGTAATCCTCTATACTACTACACAGTTTTGTCAATTGATTTTTGCTTCTTCTATCCATCTAAAATTTTTTGCTATCAAAATTTATGTTATATGGTGAGAAAGGTGACTAGCTGCACATTCTTTTGAATGTGAATTTTGAAATTTTGCAGTTTTTAGTGGCAGCATACACTTTCTCGATGGTGTGCTATGAATTAGGCTAGTTTTTTCTACATATCCACCATTTATTTTTGATCAAATTCTGTCATCTTATTTTCTTTCTGCTTTGCTTGAGCACTTTGTACATACGTTATATATTGATCTTTATTTCCATCTGTATTTTCAATTGCATTGTCTATTATTTCAGTTCGTTGGTTAATTCAGTTATGGACTTATATTCAGTAGTGAAAGTTTCAGACTAGCAAAGTTTTGCCTTTTTGTCAAACAAATTACTAGACTGAGAGAAATAGTAGCATTACTCAAAATTAATAGGTTTTGAGTTTCTCATTTGTTTTAGCATTTTTGTACTCAACCAAGAGTATGCCATATCCAATTTACAGTTTGAAATTTTGACAGAAGCAATGTGTTTGTCAGATTGTAATGACTGACAGTAGAAATAGCCAACTAGCACAGTGATACTATTTAAGCTTTAAGAATGTTCTACATCAGAATGACCATCGAGTAGCTTGGTGAGTCATGCAATTATAGATACTTGAGCATGTCTTTCAAGTAAAAGATTTGTAGTTCAATGAGCAAAGTGATAATATTTTCAAGCTAATCAGTGATGCAAAGTATTCCATTCAGTCAAGGAATTCCCAATATTAGCTGAAACTAAGAGCTTTTCCTTCAAAATGCTGTATTTTTTTTTCCTTGTCAAACAATGCACTTTATAAGGTAAGCTTAACTCACCATGTTTACACTGAGATTCTGAGCTTAGCATGATTGTGAACATGCTTTTGATCCTGTGTCACTTTCTTGGAAAAAATTGCAGTAGTACCAAGAGATTGTTAACCTTGCAAGTAATGAACTTAAAAAAGATCAATATTTCAAGTGCTTAGTGTAACACACTTTGGCCCTTAGTTTGTTCTGAACTTAGCTCACTTGGGAGATAGGAATCTTTCTATTCCGTGCAAATATTACTTTTAAATAAGTCGTATTTTGTTCAAACCAAACCCATGGAAGTACCCCTTTATCAAAGCTAAATAGGCGATTGACCAGTTAATTGTTGGAGCTTTTATTTCTTTACATATTTCTGCTATAGGAACAAATGCTAAAATCTATCTTTCACTACTAAAATGGTGGTCATTATTTTGTGTTGTCTGGCAAAGTATTTGATAATCATCTTATATTTTGTGTCTGCTTTTATTTTTAATAATTTTTAAATTTATGATCTTTTCTTTATGGTAACAGGTATATTGGAACAAAAGTCTTTAGCTATCATGGTTTACTGTTATACGGTGATGCAGATAAGTGCCTACACATTCTTGGACTTGCAAAAATGAGGGGCTATTTGCCTGGAGAGGGCATTCTAGCTTCAAATTTAGATCCATCAGGACACCTCTAAAGGGACTCTTTCTTCTTCTTTATATGTAGACAGTTTAGGTACAATTCAGCATTCCCATAATGCTTTTTCTTTTGCTATATTCAATTGTTCTGCAACTTCGATCTAATGGCATCCTTTCTTATGTTGTAGGCAAGACCAAGTTTAGTTTTAGAATCTACAATGAACCATTTGTTAAAACACATGGAATAGTATAGAAGGCTGAGGGTGTAATAGATTTTCTTGAGGCTTGGACATACTGCAACAAAGATTATTTGGGCTGGCTATAGGGATTCTCTTGCATGAGGTAACACTTCTCTTTCTGATGAACAATTTATGATTCAGGAAAACTTTATCCAACTTCAAAGACAATTAAAAGGAGCAATGATATGAAATTCTGCATAATCACATTCGTAAGTGTTGGGAATACCTCCTTCTTTTGAAAACATGTCTTCAGACCCCTCCTCTTAAAGGCATTACTTTCTGTATTCCTCTTGGGCAACAGATCCCTCGTTTTCTGACCTGAATGAAACTGTATATGGCAATTTTTCCAGTTGTTAGTACCTTAAAATCAAGAAATATGAAGAAATAGTGCTACTATTCGGATGATTGAAGAGTCAAGTAGTGCCTTGAAGCAGTTGCTTGATATATCATCCAAATAGAGCTATTTGGTGTAATAATATTCAATTTTCTGTTCGTTGGTAAGAGTTTTTTTAGCTGCTAATTTTATCTGCTGACAGTGTTTAATTTGAGTGTTGAATTTGTCTTTGAAGAGCCTTTTTTCTGTATTTATTTAGCTTATAAAATGCAGAGAATAAATACCTTATGGTGCTCCCCTTCCCCCCCTCCCCATTCCCCCCTCCCCCTGGGGGCCAGACATTAAAAAAGTAGGGGTTTATTGCATAAAAGTGAAAATAATTCATGATCTCCGATGCTCTGGCTCAATAAACTGGATGTAGCCAATTTATTGGGGCATAAACTTGTAAACCATGGATTATCCAACTAAAATTTGCTTTTTCGAAATTTGAGAGTATGACTGCATATGGCTGCTAACGAAGAAGCTACAAAGAAGCTAAAATACGCATTACTCTGGCTGTTGTCTACAGTGAAGCATATGGACATTACTGTATAATCTTAACATGGGGCTACCATTAAGCCAAGATATGCTTTACTGCAGATGTAGCCTAGTGGTGAAGCATGCGCATAAGATACTGAATCAGCCTACAGCACATGATGCCTAAGAAGTAAAATAAATCTATATCAGCATCAAATTATTTTTCAAATCTTCCTGGCATCTGTCTTCACCATTTGTATTTTTGATGATAATTAAACTAAAATGTGTTTTATGTGCAAGATGCATAGTAGGAGTGCAATATTTTAGTTTTCAAATGCATTAGCATCACTTTTATGATCAGAAACAGGGATAAGCCTTTTGCATTTCCTTACACCTAATCATAAGAATTGTAACTTATGCAACTGAATTGCTCTATAGCCTCATGCATATGCAGATAGAATGATTCTGTTCTTTTCAGTAAAACTGATGCTTGTTTTCTCCTGCAGCATGGTGTCTGAGGTTTGTATACTTTTGTGGAGAATAATGTACCTGTGGAGAAGTATGCAAGCTGAATGATTGGGATTCTTTCTCTTGACAGGTTCTTTTGAACTCTTTTGGTCGGTCTTTATCTGTATTGTCGATCTATATGCATCTTCTGTACCTTACATTTGTTCTAGTGGTCAGGGAAGTATGTTATTATTGTTGTGAAGTTGAAAGAGTCTTTTCTGACTTTTTCATCTCTGTTTGGGCATAGATGTGTCGATTGGCATCATTGAGCTTTCCATTTTGGAAATAAGGACATGAATCGCTGTCAAAGAAGGCTGTGTGGGATCCACTACCAAGTCTTACCAAATACCTGATTGAAGTATATTTAGAAAGGCTGATAGATAAGAGCTGAGGTAATGGGATCTCAAGGGGGTGTTGGTAAGAGTACTATTGTTGGAACTCAAATCCAAGAGCCGAAGTCAAGCTCATTGGCAAGGCAAGGATCTTTGTACAGTCTCACTCTTGATGAGGTTCAGCACCACTTAGGGGATCTGGGGAAACCATTAAGCAGCATGAATCTTGATGAGCTTCTTAAGACTGTCTGGACTGCTGAGGCTAACCAAGGAACTGGAGGTGTTGATTGCGGGGTATATCAGCATGGACAGCTACCTTTGGCTTTAAATCGTCAATCAAGCCTTACGTTGTCCAGGGATCTGAGTAAGAAGACTGTGGATGAGGTCTGGCAAGATATTCAACAAGGACAGAAACACAATCATGAAAGGAAAGCTCAGGAGAGACAAATTACTCTTGGTGAAATTACACTGGAGGATTTCTTGGTTAAGGCAGGAGTGGTTGCTGAACCAACTCCATCAAAGAATTCTGGTTCAAGTTTAGGGGTTGATGCTGTTGTACTTCCACAACAGAGTGTTCCACCACAATCTCATTAGATCCCTTCAATTCATCAGTCAGCACCACCTCAGCAGCAGCAGCAACAGAACATTATGCTTGTTTTTATGCCTGGTCATCCAGTTGAACCGCAGCTTACAATTGGTTCAAACCCTATGATGGGTTCTGCATATCCTGAAACTCAAATGACCATGTCCCCCTCCGCTTTGATGGGCACACTCTCTGATACACAAACACCAGGAAGAAAGAGGGTTGGTTCTGGTGATGTGATAGAAAAGACTGTTGAAAGGAGACAGAAGAGGATGATCAAGAACCGGAATCTGCAGCTTGCTCACGAGCAAGGAAGCAGGTGATCTTTAAACCTCTTCAAATGTGCGTTTCTCTAAGTTGAAAATATTTGATGGCTATAGGATGATTCTAGTAACCTGATTTTAATCTATTCATGACAAATTTGGTGCAACAAAAAGCATTGAGATGCTAGGTTCCAAGGAACAAAAGTCAAGTTTAATAAATTGGAATAATTTCGCAAGCTACTTATCCTTTTGTATCCATGTCAGTATCAAGTGCTCATTTATGTTGTTATCTTCTAAGAATTGAATGTTACTGATTTTTTTCAATCTGTTGGTGCCCGATGATAGCTACATGTTTGCTCAAAGGACGCTCTGTGAACAGCAAAGTCGTCGCATATAATGAGGACCCTCCTCTATATCTTCTAAGAATACGCAATGGGGATGCAACTCCCAAGATTTAGGTCTTGCGTAGATCAAGACCTTCTTCACAGATGCACTAGGAAAAGTAAGCAGAAAACTTCCTTGCTTGGAGGGATTTATTTGGGCTCTCCCAAAGGGAAGATTCCTGCACTTTAATTCCATAGAGAGAATGTTAAATTACAATTCAGCATGAGTATAATGCTTTCTATATCTGTGTATGCTTATTAGCAATGTGAAGAGAGCAGCAGCACCACTGACCCCAATTCTGAGTGGTCCAAAACCTCCCAGATTTCCAAAGTTGAAATTGATTGGCAGTGGATCAGAGGCTAATCTCAAATTGAAGTTCATAAATAATGTCAGTGTCCCCAATTAAAGCTACGAGGTAATCCTCTGCACTACTACACAGTTCTGTCAATTAATTTTTGCTTCTTCTATCCATCTAAATTTTTCTGCTATCGAAATTTATGTTATATGGTGAGAAAGGTGACTAGCTGCACATTCTTTCCAATCAAAATTTTGAAATTTTTTCAGTTTTTAGTGGCTACCATACACATTCCCTATATAAATTAGACTAGTTTTTTCAGCATGTCCACCACTTATTTTTTATCAAATTTTTTCATCTTATTTTCTTTCTACTTTGCTTGAGCACTCGGTACAGACGTTATACATTGATCTTTTATCTCCATCTGTATTTTTAATTGCATTATCGATTATTTCAATTATTTGGTTAATTCAGTTCTGGACTTATATTCAGTAGTGAAAGTTTCAGACTAGCAAAGTTTGGCCTTTTGGTCAAACAAATTACTAGACTGAAAGAAATAATAGCATTACTCAAAATTAAAAGGTTTTGAGTTTCTCATTTGTTTTAGCATTTTTTTTACTCAGCCAAGAGTATGCCATACCCAATTTCAGTTTGAAATTTTGATAGGAGCAATGTGTTTGTCAGATTGTAATGACTGACAACAGAAATAGCCAACTAGCACAGTGATAATATTTTAGCTTTAAGAATGTTTTACATGGACTGTGGAGTAGCTTGGTGAGTCATGCAATTATAGATACTTGAGCATGTCTTTCTAGTAAAAGATTTGTAGTTCAATGAGCAAAGTGATAATATTTTCAAGCTAATCAGTGATGCAAAGTATTCTAGTCAGTCAAGGAATTCCCAATATTAGCTGAAACTAAGAGCTTTTCCTTCAAAATGCTGTATTTTTTTTCCTTGTCAAACAATACACTTTATAAGGTAAGCTTAACTCACCATGTTTACACTGAGATTCTGAACTTAGCATGATTGTGAACATGCTTTTGATCCTGTGTCACTTTCTTGGAAAAAATTGCAGTAGTACAAAGAGATTGTTAACCTTTCAAGTAATGAACTTAAAAAAGATCAATATTTCAAGTGCGTAGTGTAACACACTTTGGCCCTTTTGTTCTGAACTTAGCTCAAGGCCATTGACAAGTTAATTGTTGGATTTTATTTTTTTTGCTACATCTGCTATTGGAACAAATGCTAAAATCTATCCTTCACTACTTGGGAAAATGGTTGTCACTATTTTGTGTTGTCTAGTAACGTATTTGATAACCATCTTACATTGTGTTTCTGCTTTTATTTTTAATTATTTTTCAATTTATGATTTTTTCTTTATATGGTAACAGGTATATTGGAACAAAAGTCTTCAACTGTCACGGTTCACTATTATTTGGTGACGCAGATAAGTACCTAGGCATTCTTGGACTTGCAAAAATGAAGGGCTGGTTGCCTGGCAAGGGCTTTCTAGCTTCAAAGTAGATCCATCAGGGTACTCCCAAATGGAACTCTTTCCCTTTCTTCACATGGAGACGGTTTAGGTACAATTCAGCATTCTTGTAATGCTTTTTCTCTTGCTATATTCAATTGTTCTGCAACTTTGATCTAATAGCATATTTTCTTATGTTGTAAGCAATACCAAGTTTAGCTTTAGAATCTACGATGAGCCATTTGTAAAAACACGTGGACACAAGGTTGAGGGTGTAATAGATTTTCTCGAGGCTTAGACATGCAGCAAAAAAGATTTATTTGAGCTGGCTATAGGAATTCTCTTGCATGAGGTTGAACAATTTATGATTAAGGAAAACTATCCAACTTCAAAGACAATTAAAAGGAGCAATGATGTGAAATTCTGCATAATCACATTCACAAGTATCAGGAATACTTCTTCTTTTGAAAGCCCGTCTTCAGACCCCTCCCTCTAGAAGCACTACTTTCTGTATTCCTCTTGGGCAACAGATCCCTCATTTTCTGACATGAATAAAACTGTAAATAGCGGCTTTGCTGATTATTAGTACCTTGAATATCAAGATATATCAAGAAATAGTGTTGCTTTTCGGATGATTGAATAGTCAATTAGTGCCTTGTAGCAGTTGCTTGATACATTGTCCAAAAAGAGCTATTTGGTGTAATAATAGGCAATTTGCTATGGATCAACCTTGTTGGCAGTACAATTCATGTGGATGGCAACATCCTGGTGAAAGAGAGTATCCATGTCTTGTCAAGGGAACTTGTTATGAAAAATACTTGGCTAGTTATTTTTCCTCTGCAAAAGTTCAAATTATATTGTAAACATGCTGAAATTAGAAAAACAAATAAAGAGATAAATAAGCAAATAAATAAGAAGAAAATGAACCACCTCAATGTATTCTAGTTTGCTAACTACTAATAAAAAGTCAATTTTGAGAATCAGCTATACGGGTCATATGCAACTTCATTACATTTAATCACTGCACAAATAACAGGTGAAATAATTAATGTCCATTATCTCCATTAAGTAGCTATGGGGAAAGAAATATCAAGAAAAATGCTATTTAATTGTCAAGAGACATCATTTGTCCAGATTAGCTTTTGTACTCTCCTGCAAATTTAGTGTTTTCAATTATGTAGTGAATTCTTACAAAATTAATTTGTGGTTTTCGAAATTACAATTGTTTAAGCATTGTGGGAAGAATATGGTGCCTGAATGCCACTGCCATCCTCTACTGTTCATAGCCCTTTTCTTTTTATTCATGATTTTTTGTGTATGTGGTTGTGGATTCTAATTTTATATTTCAAAAATGTAAGGACCATTCCTGTTGAAAGAGGTTGTCTTATCATCTTAGAGGGGCTACTTGCGACACAGGGGAGCTATTTGCTTGGCAGTGGCATTCTAACTTCCAATGGATCCATCAAAGCTCTCCCAAAAGGAAGACTCTTTCTCGATCTGTATATGGAGAAGGTTTAGTTACAATTCAGAATGCCAATAATGCTTTCTCCTTTGCTATATTCAATTGGTGGGCAACTTTTGATCTAGTGGCATCTTTTCTTATGTTGTAGGCAATGATAAGTCTAGTTTGAGAATTTCAGTCAACCATTGGTAAGGAATCATGGTTTCAGTATAAAAAAAAGATGGTGGAATAGATCTTTTTGAGGCTTAGAGCTTTTTTGCTTGAACAAAGATGATTTTGGCTCGCTGCGGGAATCCTCATGCATGAGGTACACTTCTCTTTGTGATAAAAAATATCCGATTTAGGAAAAATTTATCCAACTGGGAAGGCAATTTAAAGAACCGACTTTTAATTGTGTTGCATTGAAGCAGTAAATAGCAACATTTTGAGTTGTTATTGGCTGAAATATTAAAAAATAGTTAAGCTTGTCTGACAGTTGAATAGTCAGGCAAGTACGCCTTGAAGCATTTCCCTGATTTATCTTCCAAAAGGAGCTACTCATTGAAACACTGGCAACTGCTATTTTTGTTTCGCTTAGTTTGCAGTAACTGAAGGATAAAGTTGCATATATTCCTTGTTGTATGGGATTCTTGAAACTACTTGTTCATCTGTAGTTAGCAAAATCAGAATATTTTGAGGTTCTCTTAGTTCTTATGCCCGAGTGGATTATGGGTGTCTGTTTAACAATATTACTAGTAGATTACATTCTTTTATGTTGTTAATTCTCTAATGCAACTCTGCATTGTCGTACAGTGGCTTGAGTGCTAGAGATCAGGTGAAGACATGCTAGGGAAGTTTTCCTGTGTATGAGTAGCTATGAACAAAAGCTATCTCAATGTGGTGATGGGGCAATCCTTTAATTCAGGGTTATTGAACGGTTGATGGTAAAGATGCCAGGTTAATACTCTCCTTTTGTCATCTTAATGTTGCATAAAATTCTCTAGCCTATCATGAGATGTCTATCAGTTTGAGTCCATAAGTTGAATAAGGTTAATGAACGGTGAGAAAATAAAATTTTTTACATAGAATTCTGATGGATATCATTCAATCACAAAATAAGTTCCGAGAGGAAGCTCGCATTATTGGAAGTACACATCATGTGGATGGCAATCTCCTGGTAGAAAGGAGTGTCCATGCCTTGTGAGTGGGACCAATGAATAGGCATATATCAAGTACTTAGTTAAGAATGAATAGGCAAGTCAAATACATTTATGGTACTTGTGAACACACTGAATTAGAAATAAATGAACAAACTGATAAATACAACCAAAAAGAAATGAACACGTCAAAGCATTTTATTTGCTTTACTATGGATAAACAAGTCAACTTCGAGAACCAGCTACAAGGATGATATGTAACTTCGTTATATAATCACTGCATACCCTATTAAATAAATAATAGTCTATTGCCGATTATCTTCACTACGAGTTCCATTGGGAAGAAATATTAAGAAACTGCTTTAAGGCTGTACTTAATTATCAAGTAATATCATTTATTGACATTATTTTTTGAGGTATCTTGCAAATTCAGTGTTTTCAGTTATCTAGTGAATTCTTAGAAAATGAACTGTCTGGTTTTCGAAATTGGAATTGCTTAGAAGCTTTGGGAAGGATTTTGGTACCATAAATGGTGCTGCAATCCTCTATCAGTCTTGTCCTTTTGCTTTTTATCTGCTTCTTGCTGTTTATGTTGTTGTGGACTTTTGATTTTGTTTCACAAAACTATGAGGACTATTTCTATTGAAGCAGGTTGTTTTGGGCAAAATCTAGAGTCCTGATACATTGTTGAGATAGCTTGATCACTTAGATGAAGTTTCAGTTGGCTATATTGCAGGTGCAAAAGGGTTTCTGGTCTCAGTAACCTGATGATAATCTATTCATGACAAATTTGGCGCAACCAAAAACATTGAGATTCTGGGTCCCAAGGAATAAAAGTCAAGTTTAATAAATTAGAATTATTTACCTAGTAGCTTATCCTCTTATATTCAGGTTAGTATTAACTGCTCAAGATCTAGATCTGTATTTCATTCCTTCTAAAGTTGCGCTTTTTTATGTTGTGATCTTCTAATAATTGAATATTACTTTTTTTTTTTTTTTAACTCTGTTGGTGCCTGATAGTAACTACTTTTTTGCTCAAAGGACACATTGTGAACAGCAGAGTCATCACATATATTGAGAAACCTCTTCTATATCTCCTAAGAATGTGCAATGGGAATGCAACTCCCAAGATTTAGGTCTTAACATGGCCTAGTTAAGGACCTCCTTCACAGTTGCACTAGTAAAAGTAAACAGAATCTTCCTTGGTTTGAGGGATTTATCGGGGCTCTTCTAGAAGGAATATTCTTGCACTTTAATTCCATAGACAGAGCGTTAAATTACAATGCAGCATGAGTGTAATGCTTTCTGTGTATGCTTATTATGAAACTTCTGATCTGGTGCCATTTCTTCCCGTGGTTGTAGGCAGTTTTGCCTCTAGTTTGAGAGTCTACTCTCAGATTGGTAAATCGTGGAAGAACATGAGACTGACAGGAATAGATCTTTTTGAGGCTTGAAGTTCTCCAAGAAGCTCCAATTGAAGATCATTCTGGCTGCCTGCAGGGATTCTCATGCATGAGGTACACTTCCCTTTTTGATGAAAATTCTCTAATTCAAGAAAATTTGTTTGATTTTCGTCAATACTGCTGATTTCTGCTTGTGAAGAAAATTATCTGATTTAAGCAAATTTGTTTGATTTTCGCCAATACTGCTGATTTCTTTGTGGCTTCGTGAAAGTTTCGTAAACAATATAACCAGTAAGGTGTTCTTAAATTGCCATTTATTTTAAACTTGTCTGATATTACCCATGGTTTACAAGGAAAATAACAGAGCTATGGATAAGCAATGCATGCAAAAGCTACGGGTTGGATTTTTAACTTGTGGTATGTCCCTATTCCCATAATCATGCATTTACTTCCTAGGCCTATTGCGTCCACTTTTCTGGAGTACTATATTTACTATTGCACTTAACCTAGTAAGGACTAAATTTGTTTCCATTCAGATGACAACTGCTGCGAATGAGGCTTGTCAGCCCTTTTAGAGAAACATAGCCTGGTTGAATTGAGAAGCTTTCATCTGTTGAAGGGCTCTAAGTTGGCAAATGCAAAAAACTTGAGTAGCAATGCTCCCACCAATCGATCAGAAGCCTGGATATAGGATGCGTATCGTTTGATTTATAGGGAAGATGCTGTCACAAGGGGAGCTGGCCCAACACAGAGTGATGCAAGAGCTTTGAGATTTTCTACTTTGATCATGTTTTAATTGGATGCTAAGTTGCCACAATCTGCTTAAATTCTAAGAAAACTCTAGTCTACATGTGTGTTAAGGATGTATTCAATTCTGTATATTCTATAATGGTATCTTCAGTTCTGTATATTCAATCTCACGATGCTATACATTCTTTCGACATTTTGCTGAATAGACCCTCGTTGCTATACGTGAAAGTGAATTGAGTATTAGAACATAACACAAGATTCCTTAGCTAGAATAGGATTCCAACTACGCACAGCAGCTTTTGAATGAGATTTTGAGAATTGTAGTGTATGTTCTTGCACAATGTATTTGAGTTTGGAAAATCTGGTGGCGTAGGCAGTTGCAAATTTTGTTATATTAGAGAAATGTACTATTAGAAATGTGAACAAAGGACATCTACCAACATTGTTTCTAGAGACTAGTACTCTTGATGATGTGTTCACCTGCAAACTTTTGCGTATGTTTTTATCAACACCGGCAGATATTAAGCAGTTGCTAACCTCAGTTAGCAAGCTGATAGGTTTACTGTATCTTATTCTATCATTTACTACAATCAAAATTTTGCCAGCTTCGTTTGCGAGCTTTGCAACTGAAGACACTTTTGAGAATTGAGTGTTTACGAGAGCTGATCAGTTTAGGATTTTGACAAGCTTGAGGCAATTTGATCAGTCTACATTTGACTGCAATTTTAAAATGCCATCTAATATCGAGCAACCATCTTGTCTTTAAATAATTAAGATTCTTTAATGTTGGTCAAACTGACTCATCAAATTGAAGAACTGGACTATTTAAAGAATAGGCTAATTGTGTAAAGAAGTAGCTTAGGATGCAGATGCGTTTGGAAAGCCATATTTATACAAGATAGAATTTGAGCGGAACAGGGACAGGAGTGGCATTGGGAATGACAAATTTGGGCTGGAATTTTTCTGCACAAATTTGTCAGTTTTAATAGTTTCTGAGACTGTTTTTTCAGTGTCTTGTACTGGAGGGACCACAACGATAACAAGTACTCAAGAGAGCAATGGTGCTTCCACTTCTGGTCAAGAAACTAGAAATTTATTTCCACACTTTCAATGGGTATATATGCACTTTTTGCATGTTTCTCTCACATTGACTTACTAATGTTCAGAAGTACATGCATGTTTTTAGTGGCCCCGCTGAAAAAAGTGTTGCTCTCATTGATTTGGAGCAATTAAGCCCCTCCAAATATGAGAATTCAATGCTTAGATAAATTGGAAGTTCAGCTGATTACTTACAGAAAAGGGATTTGGAAGTTTAGGGAAATTATAAGGTTGCCAAACCATGGTTAAAGAGGACCTCGATATCTGAGTTATAGAACACATTAAGACATTGAATTTCTCATGCACTTTTAATACTCTTTTTAGATTTATTGGTTAAATTATACACAACCATCATGTGGTTTCACATAATGCCACATGGCCTTCTAACATTCCAAAATATTTACAAAATCTTTCTATGACTTCATATAAAGTAAAATTTGACAAAAGATAGCGTCCTTTAATGTCATTAGTTGAAATACCAATAGGTCTAAACACTAAAACAACTGTTTAACCACCTTGCATAAAACTTAGGAGATTATGTGGATAAATAGAAAAACTATAGTGGGTAAAATAGATATTCATACAAATTATAGAAGGATTAAGTGGTTATTACAATTCCATCACATGGATTTTTAGAGTGTATTTGGTTAAATTACTAGAGCTGATGGTTCTTTCCATTTTTCACTTTATATAAAATTAGAGAGGATTATATGACTATTTTAAAATCTTAGGGGATCATATGATCGTGCCAAAAAATAATGGGGATTATGTGTCACTAACCCAAAACTTATTCATCTTTGTTGCTCTTATCTTCATTTCACATTTGAGCTGTTTCTTTAGGTTAAATCTTGCTCACAAATTTTTATTTTGGTTGCAAAAGATGCATAACCCGCTTATTGTTATAACTCTTGTAAAGCATTTTTTTCTCCAGTTGCTGCTTGAAGCGTTAGAATCAGTGAGCAACATAGCTATAGTAATATGGAAGCATGAACTAAGTAAAAAGTTCTGTCGAACTAATTCTTGAATACGAATCAAAGATTCATGAGAACGAGAGAAATATCCAATTTGTTGGAATAAACCAACAAAACTTTGACAATAATAATGAGAAGACTGAGAAAAACATTCTAGGGTTGGCCTATTTATAGGCTACAACTTTTATTCTAAAAAGAAAATGAAAATGAAAATAAAATAGAATCAGGAAATTGAAATCCGCTGATGACCGGCTGTATGTCCAGGTCCGATCATCTAAAGATGCCGAATTCCATAAAGTTTTGGTGATGTCTGGCACAAAGACCCTAGGTAAGTCCAGCACCGGTTTTGATTTGGTGAAGTTCCAGTTCATCCCGTATCACCACGATCCTTGGTCTTGAGGACTCTCTCTCAGCCCGATTACCATCCTCAACACGATCTTGATTGTCCTGCCATCCCATTTGTTCCATAAAACATCCTCTCCAAATGCTCAATACGCGCATCCCATAGCATCCACATGACTGGATAGTGAAGTAACCGCAGCATTTGAACCTTTGACTCTGTCATTTGTATTAGGGTTATGATTCGTATTATTAACGACCATTCTAGTAGTCACGGAATGTGATAGCAGAGAGTAGAATGAGAAGGAATGTGATGATTTGTATATTTGGTGTACTTTTTTTGGATTTTGTGTTCTTTTGCTTAGATTTTTTTCAGTTTATTTTAGATATTTTTTAATATTTTTACTGAAGAATTAGTTATCAGAAAATATTTTCTAATGAAACCTTTGGAATTTAATTTTTGTTTGTTCATAAGTAGTTCAATAGTATACTGAAATCCTAGGGTTCAACAAAAGATAAATTTCGTAAAATGAAACGAATATAAACAATTGCAAAAATATGTGACAAGGAAACAGGTCTTATGGTTTTCTCGAGGAATAATACTACTCTAAAGGACTCCGAAGCAGGACTCCTCTATGTATATCACGCCACCTCTATTGTCTCCCTTCTTCCCTTTCACCTTTTGTCCTCTCCGCAGTGTTCTCTCCCGTTATCCATGCTTGGCTTCTGATTTATTTCTACCAGTTATTCTTCTCCTTATTATTCTAATTCCTTTCATCTACCTTCCCATCAGTGGTTGAAGTGTGTAGATAGTGTGTTGTTATTAATGGTGGTTATAGCGGTGACGCAATGCCGTGCGGTTTTGATGATGATTGTGGTGGACTGATGATGGAAGGCGATTTATGGCCAATTGAAACATCAAAAATTAATAGAAAGATAATTATGGAATGGAAAAAGTTGCCACAGCACTGGTGCAGACTTCTTGTCTAAAAGACTCTTTCAGCATAGGATTACTCTTTCTCAAGTTGATGAGCTGTGCCATTCTTGACTCTCATGAGTGAGAATTTATTTTCCTGTGCTTTTTATTTAAAATAAATATACTTTTGATACGAATTGGCTCTAAAATATCACCCCTTGTATCAAAGACATAACAACTTTGTACCTCATGGCTATTCTACAAGTCACGATAAAGTCAAACTAATTTAAAACTTAAAACAGTTTTCATCCATAATGTATTGGAGTTAGGCCGAATTCATTCCTAATATTTCAACGAAAGCACATTTCATCCTTGAAGTATAAAATTTTGACTAATTTAGGAGAATTGATCTTTAATTGGAAAATTTGGTCGGGTGTTAAAGAGTGGGACGCACACGCCGTTTGGGCAAAAGGCTGGAGAGTGGATGCTGATTCAAACACTTCCATCTCATCTTTTGGTTCTTTTCCAGTCCTAAAAAAGAGTTCATCTTTGCCAGAAACTAGATAGGGTGAAAAGCAAGAGATCTGCAGAGCCAATGAAGGATGCTATGTGAAAATAAAGGAGAATGAATATGGATAATGGTAGTTTCTGTTATTTTTTGTTTGGAAGGGTAGATAAACTAATTAAGGAGATGACAACTGAGAATATATACTTGGCATTGCGTAAAACTATCTAACTCGACAGCTTACTAATTAGTTTTTGAATTAATAGTCAATTTAGGACTTTATGATTACTAATAAAAGTCGTAATTGGTATGAAATTTAGGTGCTAGTTAGGACCTGTTAATATTGTTAACGAATATTATCAATATTAACTAGTCGTAAAATTGGATGCCATTATCAAACTTTATAATTACCAACAAAAGTTGCAGTTGCTAATTAATCTTAATTTTGAAGACCACCTCTAGACTTTCTCATTTAAAACTAACGTCGTTAATAATGCAGATCTCTTGAATTGAATAATACTTTGGAATTTTATATTCACTAAAAAAGTCAAAATTTGTAATTATACATGATATTCAATACCATTTTAAAATTTTTTATTATGGATAAGGTAGTCAATGCTAAAATTAAATATCACCATAGGATATTATTATGAGGGTTTGACTAACAAGTTCCAAACAGACACTCACCACCCATCAGAAGATGTCTCAATTCTTAATTTTTTTTTTGATAAATGTAAAACTAATTTAGGAAAGTGTCTAAGTGCTGGTGTGCATGATAAAACCATATAATTAATACTCAGTGGTCATTAAATCTAATCACTTTTTAACGATTAAATACGCCAATTACTCCTTCCATCGCGCTCTGTTAGTTTTGGTTTTTATTTTCACACAATTTAAGAAAAATTAATTAACATTCTTGAAGAAATAAATTTATTCTACCTTTCTTCTGAATTACCCTTACATTAATATTATACGACAAATTAATTACCATAATGACCAAGAGCACTAATGCAATAGTCTTGAAGTGGTATGATTGTGACTTTTGATATGCCAATACATTTGACTAAATTAAGTATTATGCTTACTACAATTAAATAAAATAAGTTATAGTCATTGATAACAAAGTATATTAAATAAGAGGTATTTTAAAATAAAAGTTAAAATTAATTGTATTCTTCAATTGAAAAGTGCACTTATGATTTGAAAGGGATGAAAAAGGAAAACAAGTCTAACAAAATGGAATGAAGGGAGTAGTATAATTTAAAGTACATGACAGTTTAGGAACGCTTAATCACTTTCTGGAATTAGTTTTAATGACTCCTAAATCTATGTAGTGTTGGCAACAGAACTGAACTTTCCGTTTCATATTTTAATCAAAGTACCATATAATCACTTTGACTACACAATCGGTGGCCTAGTTTTAGTATAAGCTATACCAGACTTAAAAATACCACCAATTCAGTGGCTCACGTTGTTTGGATATGAGTCGTAGACAAACCACTTTGTCTCCACGATGTAGGCATCTTTGTCTCCACGATATAAGCATCGAGCTTGGAAAGATGACAAGAAAGTTCAACTTTCCCTTTTGAGTTTTTATGGGGATGGGGTCATGGACAGGATAAAGATGGACAGATATGAGCACATGGCCCTTGGAGCTACAATTAAAAGTGTCCAAATTGGTGAGAAATGGACAAGAGTTGCCAAAATGCAACTTTTATCCTCAAAAATATATAAAATAGGTTAGCATTAAATTTTCCAAATTATTTCTTTTGTCTCCTAAACTCCAAAAGAAGATCTGAAAGCTCCCTACTATCTTTATTCTCATCTCCTATTATTTTTTGCGTCATAACTAATTTTTCTTCTCTCGTCTAAACTCCAATACTAGCTGTACTTTTGAATTGATTCATTTTAACACTCTCTTGCTAGAACTGAGAGGTCAGGGTAAGAAAACCAATAACGAGCATGTACTTCTCACGAGTATTGGAGCAGAAACGTATTGATAAGAAAACATCTACAATCCCATGGGGAAGACAAAGGTACCACCACATTTCCTGCTTTCAGCTATACGATCAATTGAAAAGAAAAAAAAAAAAAAAAGGTGCACGCGCACACACGCAAGTAATCGGAAGGTTCCTTCTCACTTTTCCCATGCAGGTGTGAATGAATCTGGTAACAGGTATTAAACAGGTAATTACACAGATAATGATTGGCGGGTGGAGCTAGAAGATACGGTTAGCCACATATCTCGTCATACTATCAAAAGTGATAACATGAAACTACCACCAGGTTTCGTAGAATGTACCATTTAACGGACCATGAACGCATGAAGGTAAGATCTAATTGAAAATTCAAAATTTTTTTGTCACAATCACAAAATTTGTATGTCTACTGAAAAATAGACGGCGGACATGAACTTCCCTCAACCTAAAATTCACTCTTCAACATAATGATACTGCAAAGCATATCTATAAAACAACATCATATTTCCAAAAATACAAATGCAGCTCCGCAACAACTAGCTCTTGAACCTGATACTGCGGCTGATTGCTGCATTAATACCCGAGGCTTCCCCACCATAAGTACCAGTTGGCTTCCTGATCTCTTGCACTTGTCCCTTCCTTCGCACCACTGCTTTTTGGTGCTTCAACTGTGTGAGAAAGAGAGATACATCAGCTACCTAATTAGAATTTTAATTTGTTTAAAGAAAAAGATCAGCAGTTCATCCGCCAGATACCTTGTACTTCTTTCTTGGATTTTTGGTTAGCTTCTTCCGAGCTCGTGTTAACCCTCTGTTCTTCTCCATCTGATAATTGCAAGCACAAATACTGTTAACTGTTGAACACAATATCATAACCCCATAAATGCAGCTAGAATGAGATGTTTTGACCTGATAAGAGATTTGGCGCTTCCCATCTACAAGAGTTTCTGGCAAGGATGCGGGTTTTGTGGATCTGAAGAAAGGAAAGAAAAGCAAACAATCAGCAATCTAAATGCCTCCTGAGACACTGACTGCATAATGAAGAATCAGTCAATAAAAAGATTTTTTTTTTCTTTTTTTTTTTGGGAGATGCATTTGAACATGTGCGGCGGAAACGTAATAAGACAGAATCTGTCCCCTGCTTGAAAACAGCACAACCATTCAAACTTTAAACATCCTGCCAATGCAGAAAAATAAAATGCAGGCATTGGTCAATAGAGACATACATTGAAAGCGTTCCTTCCTCTGTTTGGTTTTCATTCTTTGGGTAAACAATAAATTCACAATCCACCACATTAATCATTCACACCTATTTGGTTCTTCTCCTGTTTTTTGTGCTAAATCTTGAGACTACAGTTATTGAAGTTGCCAAAGCAGAGAAACTAGAAATATTTACAGGCTTGGGAAGTTTGAAAAAGAGCCACAGCTATAAGAGAAAAAGTGGAAGATTCAAAAGAAAAAGGAAAAAAGGCCTGTTGGAGCCAGTCTTAAGAAGATTATGTTAGTGTACACTAATTTGGTCAACACAGAGATAAGAAAGATAGATGCTTGCAGAGAGTATGTGATTTACATTTGAAGAACTGGGTCAGACCAATGTAATGTCAAAACTGAGCTAACTGCAACCACCACAGAACTGACAGCAATGCATGTTCAACATCATCTATCAAAAGAGAAGCTACAGCCTAGAGACTTGGAACAGAGCTCTGGATGATACACAAGGAGGATGCTCATATAACTGTATTCATGCATAACTGTATTCATGCATTCCTTATAGGTCAAATGACTAGGTCAAGGAGGATGCTCATATAAAATGGAACCATCTCACACATATTCCCAAAATTTGCAACTTGAGCTTAAATAGTAGTGTGTCTGTTCAAAGATAAAGTTTATAAGATGATTCCTCAAATTTTGCAAGTTTAGGTTAGCTAGTGTTTTGTTCAATAATAAAGTTTAGATGCCAGATTTTCGAGCCTGTGACTCATCAGGACATAGATATCAAGTTCAGTGTCACAAGCATTATGAACCATTTTCAGATCTCTGCCTGTGAAATTTAACTGCAGAAATTTTAGTTTAGGAAATGAAATTAAATCAGAGACAAACCTAGTATACATCTCTGCCTTTGCTGCAAGCTTTGCAGCATGTTCTAGTTCTGCCTGCTTATAAAACTCCAAATCTGATTCGGTCTCACCATCCAAATCAACTTCTGGAACTCCCTCATTCACAAGAGCTCCAGATTCATCATCCACATCATCAACAGTTCTTATTCCAGCCCCAGCCAAAACTCTAAGTTCATGCTTTCTTCGCCTTTCTCCTATGTCATCTCTTTTTGGTAAATCATCATCACCAGAAACCACCTGTTAAAAGACATTATATGAAATATTTAACAGCCTAATAAATGCAACACGCTTATTGGACATCTAAAATGGCTAAACAGCAGATACATACAAAACAAGGAAAAATAATTATAAGCCAATAATGGTTCCTTCGACAGTGCACAAACGCCAAATTGCTTAACCAAGAAATATCAACATGCAAAGAACTTTGAGAAACAACAACCAAAGTGTAGTCTATAGCATGTGGGCTTTCTCCAAAAAAAAAAAAAGAAAGAAAATGGTGGGAATACACCTCACAGGCCATTCTGACAGACAGATATAGAGCCCCAGGAAAAGAACATTGCAAGCCATCTATACAAGTCTTCGAAGAGGGGTAAAAAAATTTTACATGAAAGTTATTTTAGATAGGCAAACTGAGTTAAGAACTGCTTAGCAATCAAGAGGCTCCACATACCTAACAAGTCCACCAGACCACAAAGAGTGGCATAATTAGCATGACATAGCATTGACAATACATATAATTGATGCTATTTCCAGATCAGTTATCTACAATCACAAAAGGTCACCTATGAACTGACAAGCTTAGACCCATATAGTTCAAAACCTTCACTTGCTAGGATTAAAACTTGTCTTCCAAGTTGCCTTTGTGCAACAATAATGCTGGCTCCATTTTGAGCTAGAGCTTTACAGTTTAGACACACTGAACAAACCTGCTTCCTAGCATGTTCCAGACTGCAGCAGGAGACTTTTCATTATATGTCATACATCTCTCTTTTTTTATTGTTTCCCGTTTTCTCGCCATTTTTCGTTCTCGGAGCACAGAGGAGAAGAGTCATTAATGAGTCCTGACTACTACCTTCAAAGTCTAGCACACAATGACACAGGTAAGCATAAAATGCTTTTTAGCAATTGCATCCTTGAAGTCTCGAGTCATGCATCTCAAGTCTCCTAGCAGGCTCCAATATACAATCAGACTTGAGAAATAAATCGAATTTGAGAGTCATGCAAAAGTCAACTAAGGCATACATATCCCATTTTCTCCAACCATAAAAGAATCTCTAAATGAATCACAGGACAAAACGTCCTGGTCAAGTGCTGGACAACTAAATAAATGAAATGGAATCCTAGATCTCCAAAAATTTATGGTACTAGAAGTATGAAATGCAAATCCCAAAGTCATGCATAACAGAAAAAAGAGTACACTGTCAATGCCATGTCTAGCAAGCAATTTGATGACTGACTCTGTGATACTTCTACCACCATGTGGTGTCACACTTCCAAAAGATTATATTTTTTTGCAATTATCTAGGGCACCAAATTAAAGTACATTACCTTTAGCTTATTTGCCTGAGGAGCCACAAGCTTGGAAAATTTAAGTGGATGCAAAAGACTTCCATTCCTGAGATCTGTTCGATGATTGAATTTTTCTAACTCAATAACATCATCATCAAAGTCCTCTAGTGTCTCAAGTTGCCTGTTGCATTTTCAAGTTTGAACATCTTTTGTCAGTACCATCATTTTTATTTGGCTGCTCCCTATAGTAAAACAGATGAGAGGAGTTGATGAATTTTTAAGGATGAGTGTGATACCCATTAACAGGTTGGAGGCACTTTTTATCTCTATCATGCTTGTTTGATATAGAACTAAAGATGCCTTTCTGCTTCAATTTCTCCTCAAGTGCAGCTCTTACTTTTAACATCTCCAAGCTCTGCTTACCAACTTGATCATCCTGTAAATTTAGCATCCCAACAGAAAATAGAGAAAAAAAGGTTATAGCTCGGTTGAAATTCTACAGTTGCATGCATGCATGTTTATGCTGCATAGCTTATCTATGTTTGTCTGCTAGATATACTTGTTGGTGAAGCTTGAGAAAAATTATGCCAGCCAGTCATGAGAGCAACAGCAGCAGCACAAACACGAAAACTCAAAGCAAATTAGCCTATAAGCACCATGTGCATGACTAACCTGATGCCTGGATTTTGATTTCTTCACCTTGTATTCTTTGAAAGAATCCTCTTCTACTAAAGGAGACCCTTCATGAGCCTAAATGAAATAAATACACTTATGTCTGGTCAGGCATAAATGAATGGGCTGAAAAGTATCAAATAAGAGATAATCAAGAGGAAATTGGGGCAATTCAACACATTAGTTACCCCTGGTTTCTCTATTATCTCAACAGGGACAGCAGCAGTCTTGTGAACCTCCGAACAAGAAGCAGAGTTTGTCACAGCATTCTCTTGAACCAGCTTCTCCACTCTCAGAGCAGAATCATTCTTGTCCAGGATATCCTCAAGCTCAGGAGGAAGATTGTCATCAAGTTCCTTCATCTACAATTAGAGAAGAGAGGGTGGGCGTTTGATTATTACTACTTTCAGGGATTCCAATGCTAATAACATAGTAGTTGTGAACATTTAGGAGCTGCAGAAACAGCTTAAAAGACAAAGCAATTATAGAAAACATGACATTACTTGCAGGTATAACTTTAAGAGATTAAAGCCATACCCACTAAAAATAACTGAACAAACTCAAAACAACTAAAAGAAGACTCCAAGCAAATAGCACCCAGAGGAATAAATAGTCTAGAGAGTAAACTTTTAATATATAAACTATGATCACCTTGTGCACTGACAACTCTAAGCTCTCCTTTTCATGCACAATAAGATGATATAAAGCTATTTACTAATGTAAAACAACTAAATGCTGCCTATGATGTATCACATTAACTAAGACAAATTACTACTAACTGTCACGAAATAATGACAGAAAGATTCTGAAGAAGCAACAATCCCTAGTAACCTCTCCCTACCTAGGCTTCCAATAAAATATGTAGACAACCATGAACATAGTCCCAAATCTTCTCCATTTATGACACACAAAATTTTAAGTCCTCAAATCACAAGTCATAAACATATAGCTTGAACAGTTGCCACACAAAAAATGAAGCCCTATGATATTTAGATACATACATATGGACAAAGATAAACACATATGAATTCAGGTAGAAATGGAGTTAAAACCACAATTACAGGTTGTGAGCTTATCCCTAGTCTAAGCATTGCCATATTATATACATAATTTGTTTTTATTAGGATCCAATTGTCTCACTCACTGATAAGTATTCAGTATATGGACAAATCAAGAGTTTTAGACGCTGATTAATAACAAATACTGTTTAACCTGCCCATGCGTCAAATCACAAAGTACAGTAAGGCACTCATATGACCAAAAAAACAGCAGGGACAGATTCCATTAGCTGCAAGGCCAAAAAAACCAAGAACAAAGACTTGCAGTTACTACATCAGACTTTTTACTCTTAGTGGAAAATAAATCTTCAAAGAATCAAAGATGCACACACCAAACCCCACTGTGATCTTAGAACATGAACTATTCATGTGATGGTCTAAATTACAGCAATCTTCCATTCTCTTAAATACTAATTAGGAAACAACCTTATCCAATAAATTCTTGATCTCCACAAGCCTAGAAATTACAGGGTGATCACGAACAGGCTGCCCTTCTGCCTTGAGAAGAAGATAGAATGTAATTGCCTGGCAATAGGAGAGTAAAAGTTGTTGTTTGATCTCCATATAATGCATCCCTTCTTTGATTGCATTCTTTCCATCTCTGATCTTCACCAAAGCACAAAAGATTCATCAGTATGTTAATCACATTTCAGTACTGTGCTGGTTACTATGGCTTTAACAAGCGTGGAAACAGTTTCATAAGAGACGAAGAAGAAAGGTTACTAGAGCATATTGCAATCAGAGCAGACACGAGCATGCTTTATTTTATTGAAAATTCGAACACGTCTTTGTCAGTGCTTTGTAGGAGATTCATCGATAGAAGATTTTTCAACAGCATAAGATTAGGCGCCATTCTATAGTCACACAGTATTGTTTATCTTGTATTACATAGACTTGTTACAGAATGGCATACTAATGAAAAAGCCATACTAACCACAGATGAGTCAAGCAATCCACTTACACTTCAGAATTCTAAATTGGACTGATCTACCAAGAAATTGGAGGTCAAATACATTTAGACAATATTTAGGTTCATAAAATTATAGACAAACATGCAACAGAATGAGACCTGGTACTTCCACCTTCCTAGACAATCTCAGATACATTTTATTGGTCACAAAATGGTTTAATTATACATTAAAAGACACACACACACACATATATATACATACATACATAAAAAGACTTGAAAGGAACTTAGTTACTCTACTTAATCATGATTTGTCTGCATCACAAATTTTAATTTACATTTAATAAACATCACTTCTAAAAGTTTCCAGAAAACAAAGGCATAATCTTCATTCCCTTAGGACAACAGAGAGGTAGGGAAAATTTTTATCAAGATTTGGTCAATCATGGAGATCTATTTACTGATATACAATACGCCTGTAAGACTGGGCCAAAAGTGATTATACCTTGCTTAAGAGTGGATTCACCTTGTTTTCAAGCTGCTCAAGAGCATCATCAAGTTCTGACAGTAAACCAACCAACTCTGGTGCAGAACTGTGTAAAAACAATTAATTTTGGTGAGAAACACAAAATTAGTTCTTGCAAACCTGAAAACTGCAGCCACACAACATAAATGAGTAAAAGCAAATCTTCCAATAACAGTTATCATGGATTACAATTTGAAATGCATATCCCACTTTAACCCAATAGACTTTTGTCATTAGTCTTTGTAAATAACCTCCCAGCAAATATGTTAAGATTGGCTGGAAATGATGCAGGGAATTTAATAAAAACTTTAATACAAATAGAAAGCTCAAGAAATCATTCAGTTAAACCTCATTGCAATGATTCCTGAAAGAAAAAGAGCTGCAAACAGTAATTAACTTTTTATCCAAAATGTTATCCATAAGGACCCATGAACAAATTTTTGAGAATAAAATTGTAAATTCAAGAAGGAACTACCATTTTATTCATTATGCTATGCAACGATTATTAATGGACTTTGTACCATTAGCGACCCCAGAAAACATGAACCATAGAAAGAGTTGGGATATGACAATTTAGTTGTAGCTCTATTTCAAGAAATTTTCAGATGAAATGCTTGAAACAGAAAAGTAACTATGCATCTAGAGTTGAATTCTATTGCCCAAAAAAATAAAAATAAGAAAAAGAAAGAGTTGAATTCTATCTATCAGCAAAAAGCAAATAATGGTTAGCTAAAGCTTATCAGGGCTAAGAGAAGGGAATCAAATATCCCCCTCATACTAGAAAATGCTAGTCAATCCTGCCCTTGGCAGCAGTCACAGACTGTCTTAATGCTTGCCAAAAGATTAGCAAGTAGGAATATCTTACATGGTTGCAAAATATCCCAATATAGTTATTAAATTGAGGTCAGACTTCTTCACATACCCACCCAAGAAAACAATCAAGAATAAATTAATACTGTTCAGTAATCCTTGTCAAATTATATCAGCAATTGGAACTTCTGTTATTATACAATCTCAGCAGTGTATGTATCAATACAGTGGACAATTAAAATGAGTATTAACTGTTACAGAGAGCCACTCACCTATTCAGCACATCCATCTGCTCTTCCCTGGTCAAAGCATTTATGTCTTTCTTCACTTCCTCATAAGCAGTTGCATTATCATCTTTACCTTCTTTGCTTGGATAAGGTTTAAATGCAGGTTTTCCATGGACCAAAATTTCCTGAAATAGCTAACTAAAGATGAATCAATCTGCACAATCTCCTGCAGTAACCAGAATACAATCCTCACATATGAAAGAGGGAAACCCACCTCAAATGTGGGTTCATTGTCACCCTCATTGTCAGTCATATCCTCAAGACCAAAATCTTCTGCTGTCAAAGATTTTGCCTTTTCCTTCTGCAATCTCAAAACCTCTGCCTCCTCTTCAGCAGGTAGCTCCTCATCACTTGATTGTATCTGAAATTTTAATGCGCCTTCAATGCTCAACATGCTAAGCATGAAACAAACAGAAATTCATATGCTTGCACAATATCATATTGAATATGTTATTTTTTGTCCATAAGGGCGTTCCCCTTATGGCCCTATGAACTCCACCTCATAATCAATGTTGTCAGCATCGTAGAAAGTACTCTTTGCTCTGCCCCAAACAGCCCTTTCCTTTTCTTCTTCCTCTTCAGCATCATCATCCATTTCCTCAACCCCACCAGTCTTAGCTCGTAAATATTTTTGTTGCCTCAGAACTACAATCATGAATTGAATTTTTCAAGTAAGACGACACGAAATCTTTTGGCAGCAGTAGCACTTCACTAATTAAAACAAAATAAAGATTTGAACTTCACACAAATGCCAGAAATAAGAAAAGCTAACAGTCCAACCATGGCGTCCTACACCATAAAATAGTGCGTATAATAGTATGCACTCAATCGTGCAAATGCAAATGGTAGTCGCTTCAGAATGAAAGGGTAGGCTTTTAAGTAACAATGCTTGATAAATGTCATTGTCACAAAGCTCTAAACTATCAATGTCTTCGGCCATGTTTTTCAAATGTTATTAAGTAACCAATAGCATGTAATACTTGTGTAGCATTGGAAGTTTGGACTAAAGGGAAGATGCTTTATCCTTCCTTAGATACATTTCTGAAACTATCGAGATTTAAGATTTTGAAGTTAAAAATATGACGCACTTAAAGTACAATTCCAAAGCAGCTTCATCAAGTACAAGTCCACAAACCATGTCCAAGGAACCAGCACATAATTTTTCAAAGCAAAACAACACTGTCCAATATATTACTCAACCAAAAGAGAAAACAAGATAACTCGTTACTTTTTGCAGCAAAGCCTGTAAGTTGAGAGTCGTCTTCAATGTCATCATCATCGTTGTCTTCATTATCATCCATATCATATTTTTCATCCTATGAACAGCCAATAATGAGAAATGAGACTATGAAAACTTATCCAGATAAAGTACTACTACACTTCCAAAGGAAATAAAAATCAGTATGCACCTCAAAGTCAAGAACTGGATGCTCTAAATCAGCATCAGACTCCCCTGCATCTTCATCTAAATCTAGCGGAACTATATCTCTCTGTTTGTGAACTTCAAACGAAAAAAGAAAAAAACAGTTGATCAGCAAGTACAAAAATAAACAACATCGCAACATTCTTTTTCTGTTCTCAATTTGAGAAACAAATTCAACCAAAAAAGATAAATCAAACCAGAAATTGAAACGCAAAGAAAGCTTACAAGCATCGATTTCGTCATTCATCATATCATCATTGTCCTCATCGTGATATGCAGCCTTTTTCTTCGAGGCATTATTCTCTTTCTTCTTGTACTTGCCTGCCTTTCTTCCCATTTTGCTTCTAGCTAAGCTCCTATGCTGTCGGTAACCATCAGGTTCAATATCAAACAAAAAAACTGCTCATTCACCATGTTTGCGAGCAAAAGAAAGAGGCTTAAACAATCATAAAAACTCAATTGAAAATGCAGAATTCCCTTTGCACTATACAGGAAACGCATCCCATTTCTTTTTTTTCTTTTTTATTTTTTGTGTGTTTAGCATCCCATTTCTTACAATATCTCCTATTGATTTCAACTTTATAAACCTTAAAATTACTGCTCTAAGATAGCAAAATATACTTAATCTACAGATTTCTTACATTTAATTTCTCAAACCATCACAACTTCAAGTTCCTAGAATCTCACCTTCTACTTCGAAGATTCTTAAAGCACGTAAAGCTCCACAAACCAGCCAAAAAATTGAAAACAAAAAAGGTAAACAATACTTTCCTTTGCTTCATAAATTAGACTGCAAAAATCACTTTCTTTAAATTTTGAGCCATGAATTAAACATAACAACAGAAAATAACTGCAAAAACTAAGATGAATACATCACATAAAAAGAAAAACAACAGAAGAAAAAAGAAAAAGAAGAAAAGCAAGAGAAAATTACAAAGACCAGGCTCAAAAAAAAAAAAAAGAAGAAAATTGCAAAGACCACAGAGACAGAGATAATAGATAGAAGGAAGGTCGAGTAGTTGGGCGGCAAAAGTGGGAAGAGGAGGAGGAAGAGAGAAAAACAAAGAATGGCGACGGCTATATTGGAAGGTGTACCTGGTGGCGGGTGGCGGAGGCAACGGGAGTGGCAGCCAGTGGTGGGGTGTTTCTTTCTATTCTCAGTTTTGAATTTGGGCATAGAGATGGAGTATATGCTCCGACCCGACAGATAAATAATGGTTAATCACAAAAGTTCCCCTTGAGGTTTGGTTAGAGTTGCGGTTTACGCCTAACATTTATTTCTTGTTACTTTACTCCTTATTTCAGTCCAACCAATCATGTTTATCATCAAACAATTGAGTTGACAAAAATATCTCTCTACATGGTTTATAAAGACTCTTTGGATGTTAAAATTATAAGATATTAATTCTACCGTAGAATAACTATTTTATTTTTGAAATTTTGTACATGATAAATTGGAATTACAAATATGTTTAATACCCAAATTGTCATGCATGTAATTACTTTAAGTGAATAGATTCTGAATTTTGCAAAAAAAAGAAAGAGAAATATGTGCCAATGGCAATCAAGGAAGAGAAATATGTAATTTGCTGTAAAGTTTAACTTTCTTATGCAATCTTTGACTGGAATACAAGACACATTTTCCTCCCTTTTTCTCGAAGTTCAAGGTCTACTACTTAAATTGTTGACAAACATGACGATTTTAGACACGAAAAGAAATAAAGAATATTGGCATTTCAATCTATTTTATCCCAAAAATTCAAAAAAAAAAGTTGTTCCATGATTAAAATCGAACCTTGTAATCTGAATATTGGAAGGAATCTTGCTGTGGTCTTCATTTATAAACCATAGAAATGCACATTTTTATCAACTCAAATGTTTTCATGGTCAACTAATGAGTTGGATTGAAATAGAAGATATAAAGTGAGAAGAAATAAACAATAAGCGGTAACTTGGTGACCTACTATTGAATTTTTCTTTTTTCTTTTTTTGGCTATCTCATTTCCTGGGCTTCTTTATTTTACCACATTATTGTGGTTGTTGGCTTTTGCTTTTTCCTTTAGAATCGAAAATAGGTATTTAAAAAAATGAAGATTCTCTGAAAGATCTTTCCTTGCTAGTAGTATTGGACATTTTCCACAAAAAGAAGAAAGTAAATAATTTAATATAAGTAGGGAATTAATTTCTAAGATCATTACAAAGCAGTTCCACTCCAAATCTAATTGCAGCTAATAATGCATTCCAACTCATCAAAAAATATATTTTTTCCAAGCTAATGAGTGAATATCACGTGAATGACAATGATAACCATAAATAGCTCCGTCAGAAAAAAAAAAAGGGATTAATAACTTAAAAAAGTCATTTAAACCAATGGCTACGTATTACTTTGAATTTGGTGAATGACATATCACAAGTCTTGGGGAAAAAATGAAGGTGTATTTATATATATATATATATGCATGTATGTATGTATGTGTGTATGTATATTTTTCGGTACAAACCACAAGTGCTTGCATCCATTTTAGGGGCTAAAACTAATTTGTTCAAATTACGTTGGACCCTTTGTTGGGAAACTATTCCAACTGTGTTTTTTCCATTGCCGTTGCCATGAGGACAACTAAAAATCCAACTCATCTCTTGTAATCTTTTACTTACCTCTTGAATCCAAATAGTACTTTTTAAGAATTTTAATCAGATTACAAGTTGGAGTAGAATTAGATTAATAGATACTTCTTGAATCCAAATACTTGTAAGAATTTTAATCCGATTACAAGTTGGCGTAGAATTAGATCAATAGATTTCTTCCCTTCAAATTCTAGCCTGACGTACTCAAATTGGCTAGAGCAATTTTTCTGTTCCGCCACTACAACCTAGTCGATCCAACATCAATCTTCAACAGCAACAGCGTGAGAATTAGATGCAGGAGTGGATTTTCCATGGCGAAGACGGAACGTTGGGGTGGACTATCGAAATTGCCAGAGCCCATTATACATCACATACTATATTTCCTCCCAGGAATGGTTGAGAGCATGGCGCACACACCCCACTCTAGAATTTGATCATGTATTGTATGCAGAAAGGTATGAGCACTACCCAGAAAAGAAAGCAGATAGAAACATGGAGACGGACTCAAGAGCATCTTCAACTATCTGGTGAGGTACAAATCTCAGAAGATTGGTTTACAAACGTTTAATCTTAAGATTGCTCGATTCTTTTCTGGGCATTCTATTGTTGATGAGTGTTTAGATTTGGCTATTGAAAACGGAGCTAGAAACCTTGAACTATTTATCCCCATATGCGTTTTGCCTCATAAAGTTTTGGAATCTAAATCGCTGGAGAACTTAATCTTCAAGGCTGGTGTTTTAAGGAATCAGGAAATTGCGTGTAATGGTCTCGAACGTTTAAGTCTTTCAATGGTGGAATTAAACGAAGAAGTGTTTGAGAAGATGATCTCATCCTGCAAGTTGATAGAAACCATGGAAATTTGTTACTGCAAGAAAATAAAGAATCTTAAGGTTGGCTTACTCAAAAATCTCAGGGAATTCGTGGCTGGGTTACAAAACAATCAAACTGTTCAAATGGACGCACCAAGTCTTGAATTATTTACCTATAAGGATTCGTTAAACGGTTTGGAGAAACCTGCAAATCCGCTTGATCTCAGTTTCTTTCCATATACAAATTTGAAGAGCTTACTCTTGACAGGTGGTGGTGTTAGTGATATGTTCTTCTTCAACTTAGCAAACAAATTCCAAAACCTTGAGGTATTGAAAATTGATAGTTGTCCAGAGTTGCAAAGTTTGAAAATCTCAAGTCACTCCCTTAAAGAAATAGAGTTGGAAGCCAGCAAGAAACCGAAGGAGGCAGAGTTTGTCATTCCCAGAATGATTTTCTTTCAGTTTGCAGGTATTGGAGAGAACCTACCTGAGTTATGTTTCAAAGCTAGCTCAGGACGTTGGGATTCTGACATCAATATATGCTACACCCGACATGTGGAGACTGCAGGGTTCTTAGAGTTGAAACAATTTTTGGAAAACCTGAATCAATCTCACGTCAAACTTTGTCTTAGTTTCTTAAGATGTGTGTCCTTCAAGAGGGATGACGTCGGAGAGAATGTAATATGTTCTGAACCTCAAGTCATTGAAGAATTGTCTCTAGACATTCCTTTCAAGTTTTGTGTCATCTGTAATTTCAATTCTTGATCGTGTCTTTTGGACTTGTCATCCAAAATCATCAACCGATGTTTCGATGGCTACACAGACAGGAAGAGATTCTTGAAGCTCATATATGACATGCTGACATCCAGAAGAAATCAGAACTGTATCAATTTACAGCAATTAAGGTTCTGGCAGCAAGACCTGTGTAATGTAAGCATTGAGATTCACAACTGCCGTAGGCTTCTGAGGAGGGGAAAATATGAGATCCTTAAAGAGAGACGCGAAATGCAAAATCTTGAAAATTTGGGATGGGAGAACTTTATCGAAGTATTGAAATCTCGAGATCGTGAAATGATTATCAGCTTCAACTTGGAATGGAAAACAACTCACGTGCCGAGGGCAGCAAAAAGATTGAAAATCTTGCATAACAAGTTTGTTTGAGTGGAGATTTCTAGTCGTGTTGTCTATACATAGGAATTGGTTCTGCTTGTCGTGGAATCGGGCATGTACTGGTTACGTAGTCCAACCTTCTACTCTGTAAGTTTTATTTGTTGTGTTCATGGCTAGTTTTGCTTGAGCATCTAGTTTTCTCCAAGTCTACTCAGTACCGTGTACTGGTCTGAAGAATGTACAATTTTATTTATGAAAAAGAGAATAAATTGTGGTAGAAAAAGAAACAACCCAGTGGGAGCTGAAAATGTCTAGCAACCTGATAGCAACCTAGTAAAGATTTGTGCGCCTCATAGACTTTAAATTCCATCACAGAAAGTTGTAGGAGTGCCTCAAGAATACAGTACCCCAACTAAAGTTGCTTGATTCCATTTTTTTCTTCAATATTTATCAAGAGAATTAGAAGCCTTCCTAAACACCAGACTTTTCCCAAAGAAAATATTAGTTGTAGAAATCTAGGAAAGATCAATCGCTTTGAAGATTTTACTGAACTCTTCAAGAAACTTCTGTTTATTGGCCCTTTAATTTTACATTTAAATGTCAATATACAATATAAAAACTATATATATACATATATTTTTGTAGTGATAATGATTGTAACTTATATATAGAGATGTCAAGCACAACCCATTTATATTGGCTCACCCAAACCCAACCCATTAATAATTTACCCAAATCAACCCATTAATTTTAAATGGGTATAAATTGAAACCCATTTAATTGATGGGTAATGGGTTGACTTGGCTCATCCATTTAACCCATTTAAAAATAAATATACATTTTATTCAAAGATAAATTTGAATTTCTTACCAATGTAATAACAATAAAATGCCATTATTTATTGTCAAACACCATGTGAAAAATCTTTAAAAAAATAAATAATAGTTTAAACAAATCATAAGTGGGTAGTTGGGTATACCCATACCCATTTATTAAATAGGTTGATTCAATTATACCCATTCCCAATATGACTTTTTTTTTTTTTAGTGTGAGTGGGAAGTCTCGAACCAGGACCTCTCACTTACACTCCCTCTCCCCATCCCTCCCCCCAATTATGACTTACCCAAATATATCCAAATCACCCATTTTGACACCTATATAGTAAATGAAGATCCTATTGGTGAGAATTACAAGCTTTCAATTTACAAACCCATTTTTCCTCCCTCAATGAATGCTTTTAGTATTAACAATAAATTTTGATTTCGTTATTGTTCCTAGGGGGTTTATGGATTGGATTTAACAAGTCCATTTGTAATTTCACTAAGGCCCCGTTTGATAAAACTGAAATCTGAAATCTGAAGTATGAAATCTGAAATCTAAAATCTGAAATCTGAATTCATTAAGTCACTGAATTGTTAAGTGGTAAATCTAATACAACTTTTGTCTGAATCTAAACACTAAATGTATTATGCCTGTTTGATAATTATAGACGACTGAATGCTGAATTTCTTATATTTTACAATTTTGTCCTTATATTGACTTGTTTATAAATGATCTATATTGGTATATTTTACTAGTAGTACATATGATTTAATTTTACTTAAAATAAGAATTATTTATTAGAAAAAGAATGAACTAAAAATGAATAAACTATTATCAAAAAATAAGAATTATTTATTAGAAAAAGATAAACTATTATAAAAAAAGAAAAAGAATGAGCTAGAAATGAGAATAAAATTATAATATAACAAATTTATTTGATAAAATATAAATGCTAGTCTATCAAATGTTATAAATACAATTAATTAATCAAAAATGCTAAAATGAGTATGAAACAATGATAAGGAGATATTTATACGTGTTAATTGATGATATTTGATCTTAATTTCTCCTATTTATTGTGCAAAGAAGTGGGTTACTACTTATATTTGAATATTGTGGCAATTAGGGCCTTTGGTGTGAAAATTGGTGTTTATTGATCAAAATTCCGGAAGACTTACACTAGGGAGGGTAAATTTGGGCTGAGTTGGAGTTGGTGAAGGCTGAATTTCTAAACATGGGTTGATATTTTGGAGGAATTATTGGAAGTCAGTAAGTGGGAAGGAGTAAATCTTTTGGAAACATGGGTAGTGGAATTAATTGGAAACACTTCATATAAATTGGAAACTCACGTGAAACTTGAAGAGTTTTCCTTGTGGCATGCGAAGTCAAAGCCCATTGGAGGAGATTGCACTTAAAGCTTAATAGGAATTGGAAGTTACAAGCATAGATATATATATATATATTAGTCAATAGGGCAGGGGAAGACAACAATCAGTAGCCTTTCTTTATTCTTTTTGTGGGCCGCCAGTAGGAGTACCAATCTTAGCATAGTTTACTAATTAGCTTTTGATTTTTTCCCGTCTTCGTTCCCGTAGCCAGTAGCGAAGGAGAAGAGACTAGCACTTCCATATTGTTTAAGTCTTTGGTTTTCGTTTTTTTTCTCTCTTTGTTTCGTTTTCCGTTTTTTCCGTCCTTAGCCATCAGAGTCACTCAAACTGGAACTTGGCTTAATTTGCCGTGGTTGCTCATAGTATCAATTGAAGACCCTTTTCTTTTCCTTGTTAATTCAAGTGATTTGTTCTTCCATGAGAATTACATGGAATCGACATGGTGATGATAATTCCTTTTCTAGTTGAGGAATAATCAAGGCTGGGGCATAACGTGAGATCGTTTTGATTATTAATTTTAATTTATATGTTCATGGGTATTTAATTATTCTCTATTTTCATTTAATTATTGTTTGGATTTATTGGATAATTAGGCCTGTTGTTCAATTGTCTAAATAATATATAGTCAATTAGGGGTGTTGGCGTCATTTAAGCAACCTAATTAGTGACAAACGAGACAGGTTCACCACCTCGCAAAGTGGTCTAATTTGTATCGTGGGGATAATTAACCTAGCCTCGGTAAACCCGTGTGTGTTTACCATCTAGAATTGGTCTTTCTATTTCCTAATCCGCATTAAATCCTGGCGTATCTAGGGTTGTCCAGTTCACAAGAGGGTAGTATGGCGTCTGGGCTACTATAAAATTAAGGAAAGATTGGTGGTTATAACCAATTTATTCATGAACATGTAAATATTTCCATGTATCTATGATCAGTTGTGTGCACCAGTGCCAAGATTAATTCCTTGACTAGGTTGTTTTAATTAATTGTTTCTTGAGTTACTTAAATCTTGCATTCTTGTTTAATTAGAATTTTAGCTTTTATTTCTTTTTAATTATTTGTTTTCTTCTCCAAAAATCCCCCTAATTCTTAGAGGAAATAAATCACCCAGTCCCTGTGGATACGACCCTACTCTCCATTATACTTGAATTTATATTCTTAGAGTAGGTATTTTATTTTTGGCGGTTTGACACCCACCAAACAACTACACAATAGAAAGAAAGCATATGCATAAAGTTAATACTTACCTTTATGCTAACAAATTAAACGCTTCAATGGGTAAACTTCTTAAGAATGAAGGCTGACCCAAAAAAAAATGGAGAAGAGGTTGATAATCTGCGAACGATGATGGAAAGAAAAGAATGAGAGAGAAGAAAGATGGTAGAAAAAAGAGAAGAGAAAGAAATAAGGTGATTGTGTTTTATTCGGTAAGAGTTATTTATGTCCTAAAAACTGTACTTAAACCCTAATATGTGAGCATACTTTTTATTAAGTGGTGATAAGTGATAAACTTATCACTTATTTTTTTGGGCCCCATTTTGTCTAGACAATTCAGACCCACTTAATCATTAAGATGTAGTATTTTTTGTTATCAAACAGTCTTAACACCATTAAGGTCTGAAGTCATTAAGATTAAGACCTGAATTGGGTTATCAAACAGGGCCTAAGTCTAACCATAAGTAGCAGTTTAACAAAATTTTATTCTATATTTTAATCTTATTCAATAGTTATCCAAATTAATAAGAATATTTAATCCTTCAACTCTAAAAACCACCAACAAAATAGAAAATTAAAACACAATAGACTAAAATATTCAAAACATTTGTTTTCATTTTCTCTACTTCTTGAAAATTATTAATTTATTTTGTAATTAAAGACGACAGGTTATTTCATATCCAAACATGTAAGCTCTAAATATGATAAACAAAATAAGTAAAGGTGAAATGGATAGAACTTATGAGAAAGGAAAAGAAATTTTGAAGAAAGACAAAAAATAGAGTAGTAGAGTAGATAAAATTAGAGGCAACGAACGTAGGAAATGAAAAAAATAAATTAAAAATAAGGTTAAATATACAAGTCTATAAGTTGTGAAAAGTTAAATGTGTAATGGCATGGGTCTCCTAAATTAAATTATTAGTAAATAACAAAAAAATTATGAGTTGAGATTTGGATACTAATTATGTTAACCAATTTTGCACATATTCAGGTAAGTTCAGGCAACTGCAATTTTTGAAAATTAAAAACATATTCTAACCTAATTTTTCAAGTAAGTTCGGTAACCTAACCATTTTGAAAACGGGTTGATTGTCCTATTTTTTTATTTGGATTAATTTACTTTTTCTTGATTACTTGCTTTTTCAATTCTTTTTGAACACCCCTATTTGTGTCCTTTATTTTGCTAGAAAAGATTGGTAGAAATTATGCTGATTTTCTTTAATGCTCTTATTCTAATGTTAATATTGTTGATTGATACAAAACACAATTTAATTAAAAAATATGATTTTTGTATCCATAAAATTATAACTTTTATTTAAATTATTCTTTACCTTAGGAAGGTGAATTGATGAAGTTAAAAAAAATTAGTGTTTGACTTAATTATCGATGAAGGCAACAATGACAAGACAAGTTTATTCCCCCCCCCGGCGCGCATATTTGACTTTCATTGATGAAGAAAAGCATTTTACACTTGTTCAAAGAAGGGGGACGAGACTTCACAATTTGGGGAACTCTATATTTGGAATATTTCAACTAACAAGATTAAATCTGAAAATGGAGGGTGCACATCAATCTAGCAATGCCTTAAGTTGAATGATGTCGTTAATCATGGCAATTAGGGAACATTATTGGATTTTGTCAACCTATTTAGCAGCAAATTTGAAAAAAAGAAAAACTAAAGAATAGAAGAGGAACCCGTTCATTGATTGAAAATTAAACACCACAGTAAAAAACAGAGCAAGCCAAACTTTCTTTAGAGAAGACATCCAACCAAAAGCTCCGACACTGTGCACCACCAAGTTGATGAAATTTCTAAGTTTGTTCGAGACGAAATCTTGCACTAAAGCTACCATATCAACCAATGGATGCTACTTGAAGGTGTCAAACATGAATCTTTTTTTGGGGTATGCCATGGACACTAATTTGATATTTATTAAGGTCGATGTTATGATTAGGTCTCCTTTGTATTATAAGATTGAATAGAATTTTTTTCTAGAGTTTGAATTAGTGCTACAAAATAGAGTTCTAAAAATCATGTTGGTGCCATTTGTCAATGTTTTGATGTAATAGCCCAAGTGCAGTGTATGTAGAATAGATAAAAACACAATTAGGTTTCCTTGCCTGGATGATTAAGGATGAGAGGGCTAATGGAAAAATAACAATAACCCTAATTTTGTTTGATTAGAATTGATTTTAGGACTACGTTTCATTGTTGTTCAATTGACCAAAAATTGTGTTCAAGTTTAAAGTAGTGGTTGTGTAGTTCTTATTGGAAAAAATATGAGTCTTTTGTTAGGTTTCTACATTACAAATCAAACTGCATTTAAAAATTGCAAAATGAGATTTTAAGTGCTAATTTCCATAGGCAAAAATCATAAGGAATTGAATATTTTAAGTGATAATTTTGAATATCTCAAATTGGATGCTAAAGAGAAGTGCAGGGGAGCAAAGAAAGGGGACGTCTTCTCTTAAGGGAATAGAATATATAGATCTGTATGTGATAGAAGCTTGTCATATGAATGCAGTTGATCACCTACTAACAAGGTCTTAATCTATGAGAAAAGTTGAAATAGCCTTTGGTGTTCTGTTTTAAGTACTTTGAAGATATATGTTGTATAATATTACATGTGTGTTTAAGTTTTTTGGGCTATGGTATTCTCTTGAAACTAACTATCTATTGATAGGATCTTACACTTTTCAAAAAGTTGATATAGCTTCTAATGTTTCTATTTAAAGCTTTTTAAGATATTGCTTGTTCTGTGTTGGAATATGGCCACTTAAATTTTATAACTTTGGTATTCCCTTGAAACTAATATTCTTAGCATATCCAAAGTCTTTCCAATTTTGCCTATGTTTTCTGTGAACTCCGAATAGAATTTTCCACTATTTTTTGAAATTTCGAATATATGTGGCCAATCATGAATGGCTAAAGTAATCCAATTCCAACTAGAAAACTCTGTATCGTAATAATTTCCTACTTTACAGTGCCTTTATTGAATTATACTTTTTTTTTATCTTAATAGTTAGTTGAACAACCTATGATAAAGGAAAGTTTAGAATTATGTATAAGTTCTTTTCGTGCATCAAAAAGGTTGGCTGCCCATTGATTATAGTTATTTATAGGCCCAAAACTCAACTTCAAGAATTTCTTCCAACACCATGAAGAATTTAGTTTAAGTTAGATAACGTAAAAACTTTCTACTTTGAAGGGAAAAAATAGTGAGTTCTAAGCAAGTTTCTTGTGTCAAGGTAGTCTAATCCTATGCATGTGTTTCAGATGTTGGTTCTACAAGTTGCACTATAAAAATAAATCAAAGTCAAGCAAACACATGCATGGTAAGACAATGAGCTGCATAACCTTGTTCTCCCAGAAAATGTAGTTGCACACTACCCACAAGTGCAATCCATGCTTATATAAACTCATGTTTTACCAAACTAAAAGAAAACATGAAAATGAGGCACACAAAAACTACAGAAATTACAGTGTTAGATACCTTTAGATAACAGAAATTTATTTGCTCCTAGTGCTACTTTGTAGCTTGTCTTAATACCTGATATTATTTTCTCTAGTACCATGTAGAGAGATGTCAAGCATAGTGGTCCAAAACATAATCCATCAAATCTCTGTACTAGATAAAGAGCCAACTCTTCAAGTCTCTCTTTGGCAATAGACAAATAGCCAACTCTTCAAGTGTAGAGCAAGAGTGATGATTGACTTACAATTTCAATTATTTGTTCTTTCCTGATGAAACATGGTAAAAATATATCTCCAGATGTTATTGAATAAAAACTAATGAAAACCAAAGAATTGATCTAGCCAGAGATAAAGATCTATGAAGGATGTCTTAGATTTCTTGTTTCCTTTGGAGGAAATTTTAGAATATATGGAAATTAACTAATATTTGCCTGTAATTACACTCAAAAATAGCAGCACTTATGTTTGTATTTTTCAATATCTATGTTCTTCTGTGTGATACATTCATCTTTATTCCTAATATTGCTTTAAGAAGAGTTCGGTATCGGTGCAAAAAATGGCACAAGTTGCTTGGGCAAATTTGTCACAAAGTGAGAGAGAGACATCTAATGCACAATACAAGAAGAAACTAGCAGAGCTGAAGGAAAAGAGTTCCAAAAGTTTGTGCCAAGAGGATGATGGAGAAGAGAAGTAAAACATTGCTTTCCTCCATGAGCAAATAGGCATTAGTTACATGATTTTGACTAAGTGTATTGGTGTCCGATGTCTACAGTTTGGGTCAATACAGTCTCTTGAGCTCCAAATAAGCATACTGATAATTTTCATAAAATGATATACGGATCAAATTAGATGCATGGTAAATTGTAAGGCCCAAAGACAATCTAAGAAGGGGTGAATTAGGTTGATTAAAAATAATCAAGTAATAATACCCTTTTTTCATAATGACAAATGCAGCTTCTTATACAATTAATTTGTCAAACAAATAAATAATAGAAACCGAGAAGAGTAGATGATATAGCAATAGATGAATAGTGAAATAAGTTGAAAATAAAGATGATAGTAAGCAAACCGGCCTTCTTCAATGCTCCTCTTGAGTTTGAAGAATAAATCTCAATTCATGCAACTTCAACTTGATGAATTTCAACCAATCTTGTGTACAATGGAAGGCTCACTTCCTCCTTGCCCTAAGCAGCACTTAGTCAAGGTAGAAATTTTTACAATCACTCAGATAACCCTCTCAAATCTACACTATTGAAGAATTCACTCACAATTGAAAAGCTTGCAAATGAACTAACACTTCAAGACCTATAATTCTTACACCGAGAGTATTTTCTTGTTAAAATCACTCTCAAGAACTTGTATTCTAAGTGTACAGAAGTTGCTATTAAGTTCAGACAAGACTCTATTTAAAAGGGACCAAAAAGTGCCTTGATAATAGTGGTCAACAGATAGAAGGCAGCTGAAGAGTCAACTAGCCGTTGGAGCTATCGGACGTTCGACACAATTTTGTGCATCCGATGTAAGCGTCTAACAGGTTGTTTCGATTTTTATCGGATGGCTGATGCAGATTTCTGCGTTCGATAAAGCTTGCGTCCGACAATGACCATGTCGCGCCCCATTTTTTGATGGAAAAAGGGAAAGATTTGATTTTTGAAAAAAAGAAAAGGAAAGGGGTCATGGGACTAAAGAAAATGCGACGGTTTGGACCCAAAATAAAAATCTAGAAAAGGGTTTTAGAAAGGTTTGGAGTCGCCACTTGGTATAGAGTTTAGGTGTACCAAGTCACCCAAAAAAGTTTTAAATGAAAAAATAAACTAAGAAAAACCCTTTTTTAGACGACTCCAGGTCTTTGAAAACTAGAGAAAAAGGTTCGGGGGTCACAGTTGAAAGAAGGGAAGGCAAAGATTCGATGTTACTCGTCTCTAAGGCACCCTTCTAACCTAGCCAAAGCTAGTTGCAAGATTTAGTTAAAAATTTCCTAATTCTAACTTTAAATTTATCACATTTGGATGTTATCTATATGGATGCAAAACCTAGACCTAATGTTGGATCGAGATGGGCCAAATGTCTCCTTGAGGTTTGATTGGAATTGATCACATTAGTTGTGTCATCCAAATTTGATCCCTCGAGGAGGTCACGAAAAAAATGTAAATGATGAGACTCAAAAGACTGAGAACTAGGGTTTTCAAAGAAATGCAATTTTATAAAATCTCAAGGAAAAGAAGTTGGATTTTCGAAAAGATCAATTTTTAAGTGCAAAGAGGAACTTGAATTTTCAAAGGGTGCAATTTTTAAGAAAAACGGTTCTTTGACTTTTGAATTGCTAAAACATGAAGAAAGAAACTTGATTTTTAAAAGAATGATTTTGATAGCATTTAAAATAATGCACGATATGTCCTAAAGAGGGATAATGCAACATAACGGGTGCGGGGGACTAAGTTCGTGACTTTGAATCTTCCTTTTCATAGAAGGTAATAAAGTGTGCTAAGGAGAAGCCATACTCGCTCTTTTCCCTAATTCAAAGGGTAATGCCTTAAATGCACTAATCTAAGAAAACTAAATGAGATGTTTCAGATATACCGGATGGAGAATAGTAACATGCAAAATGGGAAAAGAAACTCCTAAAAGTGAAAAGTTTGTGAGAATTTGTATCTAATGCATGAACGGCGCTTTAAGGGTCTAGCATTGGACTAGCCCTCGTCCAAAAGGTTCTCACCTAACATTGATTAGTGAGAAATCGAAAGGAAGGCCACAACTAGCGCTTGGACTAGTGTGGTGACGCCAATATATTTACACAATAAACATGTAGACATGATAATAAAAGCATAAACACGTGAAACACATAACACATAGGCATAATATCTAGATACAAGACCCTAGGAAAGCAAATAAGCACATAATCATGTAAGCATGCAAAATAAGCATATAAAACCTAATTATTACATTGAGGGGAACCTAAATACATTCTAAAGGGAAAAATTGAATAATAATCTAACTATTACATTTTCTAGAATAAATACACTTTGCCAAAATTAAAACCTATCTATTACAACTTGGCATCCAAGGCCTCCAAATGATTTACTCAAAATTAAATAACATAAAAAAGACTAGACATGAATAAAAGCAAAGGAAAAAAACTTAATTTAAAACATGCAAAATCATGCAAAACACATAATAAGCACATAATGGGAAAGAAGTTACCATCCCTTGATATGAGGCTTTAATTGAATCCTTAAATGATGGAGGTTATCTAAGACTCAATATCAATCAAAAGGATCAAGGTACCAATTTAAAGGAAAAACCAATCAAAAAATTCAAAGAGAGGGGTATCTAAACAGATTCTGAAGCAACACAAGATAATACTAGGAAATAGAGTAAGTTCGGAATAAAGCGGAAATATCTTGAAACAGTTACTTGAGAAGCTGAGCGAGTACGCATAACTACGTCCAGCGTTACAAGCAAAAATCAAAGTCCGTGGGGACGAGAACTTCGGACCAAGCGTAGCGTCGCGTCATCTCTTCATCTTCAAAACATCGAAGATTGCTTCCGTTTTTCCGAATAATAATACAAACAAAATATTGAGGAGGCAGGATCCACTCAAAGCATCGAACATCATCATTCGGTTAATGTCAAAACAAGCTAAAACCGCAGAAGGCCAAAATCGCACGATCATCAAATAGAACGAGGGGAAGCGTCGGAAAGGCTGCCGGTTAGAACGTGGGTGATTCTGTGGATCGCCTCTGTAACTACTCGCGTTTCTTCACATCTTCAAACCTTCAAGAAGAAGCTTGGACGTTATGTCGATCCAGCGCAAAGAAGTCAGCTTTCTTCACATCTTCAAAGCGGAGAACATTTTTTCCAGAAATTTCTCAATCACAACAAAACCAACACGGAAGCATCAAACGCGTCGATTTTAAACGCTGGAACAAGACTATGAGCCTTACCAAGGCTTTATAAACCTAACATGCTCACATAACAACCGATAATCATCATCAAATATCATAAACTAAAAAAAAACTATTCAAGACCTTGGTTCCACCAAGGTCCAAATTTCCGTAATTTTACACGATCAAAAACGGTAAATAAAGTAGAAGGATGTTACTCGACAGATGGAAGCTTGAATCTAAAGCGAAAGAGTAGGGGCAATTTCCAAGAATAATCTTCTCATATGAAACCTAGCTTTTCCTTTCTTCTTTCTTTCTTTTTTCTTCAATTCCAGTTTTTTCTCTGCATTTTTTTTAGCTCTCAAAGCTCTCTAATTTCCAGAATCCCCTCTCTAAAACTCCACCTCTTCTCCTTTGTTAAACCCTAACCTAGGCTATTTATAGCCACCAAACCTAGAACTAAGGGTTTGATGTTCTTGGGATGAGATGGGCTAATTTTGAACGTTAGATGAGTTGTTAGGGATTAGGAGCGAGTTGGGGAATGTTTAAATAGGTTTCTTATCGTTCAAGCATCGGAAATTACAGCTGGAAAAGGATGATCCGGGTTCTGGAAAAAATTACGTCATTTTTTTTTCGCTACGATCAAGTTATTGCTGATTCTTGAACTTATCCATAGAATCTAGACAGCGTTTTTGACTTTTCTCTTTTAAGAAAAACCTACAAAAATGAGAAAAATGTGTTAGTATATTCAAAAATAAATAACTAAACATTAATAGATAAAAACATAGAAAAACAAATGAAATAGTCAAAATTTGGTGTCTACAGACCAGAGAGTTCAAAAATTTTCTTGGATACGATCGGACGTCCAGTGAGGTTGATGCGCATCCGATACGAGTGTCCGATGGTTCCCCTATCTATTGGACGTTCGGTACTTCAAATTGAGTGTCCGATAGAGTGTTCTCGACTTTTGTCGGATGTCCGATACAAGTTATCGAGTGTCCGACAGACTTTGGTGCCCTTTGCTCCTTTTGATTGAGTTCTTCAATTGCATCATTTGCCTTGATAACCTGAGCTGCCAATATACTCAATGGAAAGCATTAAATTGATTTCTTCAATTGTTTTGTAATTGTCAAAATTTGGTATCACGATTTACAAAAATGTGCCCTGTAATCCCTATGGCGAACCATAAGTGCACTTCAAAAAGTGATTCTTTGTTGAATCACGAGAAAATGAAATAGAGTACAGAGTACACTAATAATAATTACAATAACAGGAATACTCATGTTCCAATACAAAATTTATGTGTACTAGTCAACAAATTCTAGAAATGCATGGGTATAGGTTTCATAAAGATTGCAGTCAGAAATGGTGAATATACTTCCAATACATAATTGTATTTAGGTGTTAGATTTTTTCAAAGATTAGATTTGTTAAGGGAAGTGTATATATTCCACATACATTAGGGGAATATTTGGATTAATGTTCAATACGTAATGTAATTAGAAAAATGACATAACTCACAATCAGTCTCATTTCTAGATACATGCCGGAATCTTAAATAGACCATAAGTCAGAAGAATCAGAAGTTAATGATCTTCCACCAGTTATGAAACCAATGGAGAAAATATGTTAGTCGATACGGGTTATGTCCCCCGATTTAGTAGCGGTTGAACCATGTGCAGCAGTTTTTTGAACGGTTTTGAATTCAATTTCAATGGGAACCAGTTCAAGAGACAATTTGTAGCTATATTTTGAAGATATGTAGGATCAACTCTTGACTATTTGCATAAAGAAACATGTGAGGAGGCTGAAAAAGTGGAAGAAAGAATTAAAATCTCACCATTTTTTGGCTATAAATAAGCTATATTGCAAACTTGTTTCATATAACACATACCGTAGCCTTAGTATAGCTTAGTTTCTGAGTAGCATTGTATCTAGGTTATCTAGATGCACTTTCTTCTGAGTTAGATGAGTTTTTAACTAATGTTTCTTCAAGAAAGCCGTCATAAACCCTAGTATGATTCTACAAGTTAAAGGTAATGAAGATGATGAAGAATGAAGCAATCTTGTTTTGCCATTGAATTAGCATTTCTTCCTTTATCTCTTATTAGCTTGATACTTGTCTAAAATATGTGTTTATTTGTTTTTAAACTCTTGTTTATCTAAAAATCTTTAATTCTAGGAAAAGATGAAGCTACTCGGTGCTTGACTTGGATTTGATTGTGAATGATTTTACTATTCTTGTACTTGATTGTTCATTTAATCCTGGTTTTCACATTTGTAAAAGACTAATCACCTTTTGTAAATTATTTTACTTATTGTCATTTCACAACATTGATAAACAATAATGGAAAGAGGATTAAATAGTTTTTAGGAGTAGACACATGAAAGTAATGAATCACTAGAAGGATATTTCATAACATTTCACAAAAGTGCAAGATGATTACTAGTTGATTTCACTATAAAAGTAGGTGTAACCTAGTGATCATAACAAGGCAATTCTTCATGATTGAAAGTCTTGCATACATATGGAAATGTAATCCCTTTTAAGACAAGGTTTAAGGTGAAATTCAACAACACGACAAATCTAATCTAGACCATTTAGTGGATTCAATCCCTAGAACATTATTTTGAATTGTTGTATCATCATTTTTTGTATTCCTGCTGCATTTCTTTTGTCTTAGAACAATTATATAGTGCAAATTTATTATAGTAGTTCAAATAATAGAGTTAGTTTAAAGTTTTAGCAACTGCAGTATTGCTCTTTTGGGATCTAGCGTTATACATCTGCTTTATTAAATTTGACCTGTATACTCATAGATATGAGGTAATAAGGTTAAACTTAAGAACTAAATTTGTTGAGAATTTAAACCACGTCAAACTAAATAAAATTTTGGACCAAGTTGTATAGAATTCCTATCAAGTAGTTATATTTACAAACCTATGCCAGCTATTTATTTATCTTTACAGCATTGAGTTCATTTGGAATGCAATGCCAATTACAGTCATGGAAATGTGTAAATCCCAAAATGGAGGTCTGTAGATGACATTTCCATTTTCATATGTAAAATTACATTTTTGTAGTTGAATGATTAATGTTCTAATCTCCAATGTAATTTGGGTTAGAATTTGTGATTTCTAGTTAGAATTGCTATAATCAAAGAATAAAACATTTTATTTCCATTTTTAGACTTTTAGTTGTAGTACTATTTTGAAATTTAAGTTATTAGTGTGCACATTCACATAGTAGGTTAAGAATAACTTATATGCACTAGTTAGTGTGGAATCAGCATGTGTTAGGAAAAATTTATAGCATATCCTTTTGTTTCCTTAATAAACAATTTTAAATGTACATGTATGTATTATATTTTTTCTTGTTATATTGTATTGTATTGTATTGTATTGTTATATTGTATTGTATTGTTAAATGTACATGTATGTTTTGTATTGTATTTTGGATTTATTATTTTTGTTAGAATTGCTTTAATAAGAGCTTGAACCATTCTTTTTTCATTTTTTATTGTTATAGCATCGGCAATGTTGAGCTGAATCTAATTTTCGAAAGTAATAGAGGCCATTGATTGATATTATTAAACCAACTAATCAAAAGACATTAAAAAATTTCTAAGAAATTAAAAAATTCAAAAAGTAGAGAAAAGGTCTAAGTGACCTAAACTGAAAAGTCGTAGCATTGTCAAATTTAAGCATTTTGAGTTCAATCTAATTTTTAGAAATTAATAGAGGTCATTAATGGATGTTATTAAACCAACTAATCAAAAGGCACAAAAAAATTTCTAGGCAATTAAAATTTTCAAAAAGTAGGAAAACAGGATCTAAGAGGCATAAACCAAAAAGGCATCCTATATATATATATATATATAGTACAAAAAAGATATAGTACAAAAAGATATAGTTAGAAAAATAAAAGATAAAGTACAAAAATTACCAGACTTAAAATTACCAATAGATACAGATTATTTAATTATAGAATGTGATGGGTGTAACCTAGGATGGGGGGTGACTTTGATAGCTAAACCTAATAAGTATAGTAAGAAATTAGAAGAAGAAATTTGTAGATATTCCACTGGGAAGTATAGAGAAAAAGGTAATATAAGCAGTATAGATGCAGAATTACTAGCAGTAATTTATGGTACAGATAGTTTTAGACTAGTTATTCTAAACAAGTTAGAATTTACAGTTAGAATAGACTGTGAAGCTAGAGTAAGATTTTATAATAAAAAGAATGAAAAAAGATCTTCTAGAAGAAAATGGTTAAATTTTATAGATAGAATTGTAGGAAATGAATACAACATAAATTTTGAATATATTAAGGGTTTAAATAATACAATTGCAAATTATTTATCTAGAGTCGAATGATGTGAAGTCACAAAGTATCCCAAAGGAACGAATCTTTATTTTAAAAACGAGAATGAAGGTAAATTAGAAGAAATTCATCAACATTTTCATAACAACCTTTGGACGGCTCAATAGACGTTCTAGAAAATTTATGTTCTTCATGCATTTTCATTTTACTTAGCAAATTTATTAAGACAAAGGTTTTCTTATTATGCAATAGCAAATGGTAGACAACCAGGAGTCTATTTAGAATGGACTTTCTATTGCACAATTAACTCTTGGGCTTAAAAGTCCAAAGTTTAAAGGCTTTAGAAACCTTTATGAAGCTTTAGAATTTGTTAGAGAAGCCATAGCCTAAATTTTTTTATTGACCTAGCATGTAGAAGGGAGTTAAAGTTACCAGACAATAGTAATCCAATCAATCCTCAGAATTATTGTAGAAATTGTAGCAATAATATTAGAAACTTTTATCTATTAAGTGATAAGTGCAGGAGCTACAATGAAGAAATCAACTCTCAAAAAGAGAACATTAATTCATTGTCCTAATAAGTGAAAGCAAGTGATGAATTTGCTTCCCTTCAAAATAGGGAGATAAATACATTACAAGCTCAATTGGCAGCAATCCAAGGTAGACCACCTCAAGTGATATTTGTTCAAGAAAAGCTTGAACACAACAGGCCCTTTGAATTTCTTAAATCTAGAATATTCTTCAATCTCAATACCATTCAGCCCTTCCTTCCTAGTCACATAGTCCAGATAGTAGACCAAAAAGCAGAAAGCAATTTTATAGAAACCTTCCAAACCATCCAACACTTTCTTTGGACACGGGCTTATGATAGAAACATTTCTTTGAAACCAGTATACCAGAAAAAACCCAACAAAAATTGCAACCCAAACTGTACAGCCATAAAAATTGACCATTCTACATGTAGCTGCCAGTTATCTTATTATATACTAACAGCCCAAATAAATCTAGCATATTTTCAGAATTTACATATATTTACTCTCAATGGAAAAGAACTAGCAGAAAGCAACTTTATAGAAACCTTCGAAACCATCCAACACTTCCTTTGGATACAGGCTTATGATAGAAATATTTCTTTGAAACCAGTATACTATAAAAAGCGCAACGGATCTTCTGTCCCACTCCCTGTGCCATTCTCTGTCCCACATTCTCTGCAAAAAATGGAATTCAAAAGATATATGTAAAGCATAACTCTCTACTGACAGAAGTAGAATTTAAGACAGAAACAAGATTTCCAGACCTATGGAATTATTATTTAAGACAATATGATGAGTTAATAAATGAGGAAGCTGAGTCATCAAGAATAATTGAAGATTCTCCTAATGATGGTTCAAAGACTTAATGGGTGATGAAGGAATGAACAACTACACCAATTATCTTGACAGCTAGCACCACTACTGTAAAAGATGAAAGGATAGTTGTCGGCCACAAAAAGAAAGTTGTCAGCCATAAAAATGACAAAAAGCTTCGGACCTAATGGAAAAGTAGTAAAATTTCTTACTTTCCATAGGATGCCCTTGAAGTCCATAAAAGTAAGGACTCTTAAGAGAGTTTTGTAATAAAATAGCTTTTAAGTCCGAACTTCAAATCCGAAAACATAGTCTATAAATAGGAAGCATCATTTGTATACGAGGAAGCATGAGTAACGAAAAACTCACTCCCTCTTCTTGTGAATAAAAACATAGCAATTTTCAAACCTCTTGTTCATATAAGTATCATTTCACTTATCTTAGAAACAAGTTAAGGGAAAAAGAGAACGGGAACAAAGAAAGAAAGGATTTTCTGCAACCAACCTTAGATCTAAAAGTTTAAGTGTGATACTATAGTAGCCAGAGAAACTAAAAGTCCAACAGACTTGAAGTACCCGTCAAATTGCCATCATTGGAGAAAGAAATAGGCGTTCAAAGGGAAGAAGGGTGAGGCAAACCTCCAATGAATGAACAGTCAGTCCACAACAAACTATTAGAAGCAAAGAAGGTATAATCCTCTTGATCCTCTCCTAGTACCAAGTGCCATTAAGAAAAATTGATAATTGATAATCATATATCACAGCTTTGTTTCAAAAACTAAAATAGATAAAATATATACTTCGATAGAGATCCATATGTTTTATTTTTAGAATATATTATGTACAATTCATGTTCTTTACCCCAGAAAGCATATGATGTAGCTCTATTAGATCTACATACTCCTAAATCTTATTTCTTTTTTATTTCTACATTAGAACAATTAACATCAGTAGAACTGTGTAAAGCATATTTAGATATTGTAGAATATAAACTCTAGCAAGTAGAACATCATCATCCAACATCTTATAATTTAAATATTAGAAAAGCACAAAAGGATTTAATATGGAAAGAATTTTTGAACTTAGACCCACTCAAGAACCCCAAGAGTAGGTGCATTGGATTAAACAAACTTAGGCAGCAGGGGGAATCAAGTACTCCATTGCATAGTCAAAGTCACTGTTCCGGTACTACTCACACAAATCTGAGCCTGGACTGTTCTTGAAGGCCAAATCCAAAAGAACAATCATATTCATATTCTTTAATATCAAAATTTTCTATTTTTCCTTTGCATTGTCCTAGAAATGATAGAAAACTTAGAAATACAAAAAGATTATATTAACATTCAAAATATATATAATTTATTAGAAATAGGAGTAGAAGAAATAGATAATCCTATAAGTAAATCAGAAAAAAATGAAATTATAAGAGAAGACCCAACAAAACATTGGGAAAAAGATCAAGTATACTGTAAGTTAGAAATATTAAATTCTAATTTAAAAATTAGCATTGCAAAAATAGAAACTAGTAATAATGAAATAAAGAAATGCACATAAATGACTTATTAAAAATAGGAGTAATAAGAGAAAGTATTAGTTCTCATAGAAGTGCAGTATTCATAGTAAATAAATATAGTGAAATAGCCAAGGGAAAAGTAGAATGGTAATAAATTATAAAAGATTAAATGATAATACAATAGAAGATAGTTATGATATTCCTAACAAAAATCAATTAATAAATAGTATACAGACTAAATATATTTATAGTAAATTTGATTGTAAATCAGGATTTTGGCAAGTTAAAATGCTTTAGTATACAAACGATATATTAGTCCTTTCTAAAACAAAGAAAGAACATATAAGTCATTTAAAAATAGTATTGACGAATTCTACAATCATGGAATAGAACAGACTATGAAGCTATAGTAAGATTTTATAATAAAAAAAATAAAAAAAGATCTTCTAGAAGAATATGGTTAAATTTTATAGACAGAATTGTAGGAAACGGATACAACATAAATTCTGAATATATTAAGAGTGTAAATAATATAATTGCAGGTTATTTATCCAGAATTCTTACTGACACTCATGCAGGCAGCAATGGATAAAATAAAGATCGGACGATGGGAACTCACTAAGTATCTCAAAGGAACGAATCTTTATTTTAAAAGCAAGAATGAAGGTAAATTAGAAGAAATTCATCAACATTTTCTTAACAACCTTTGGACGGCCCAATAAACGTCCCAAAATTTATGTTCTTCATGCATTATCATTTTACTTAGCAAATTTATGTGAGGCCCCGATTTTTTTCCCAATTTCTGAAAAATATTAAATAATGTTAATTATAGTTATTTTGGTTTGCCAAGGTGTTTATGTGGTTTGTTTTGCTTTTAAAAGTGTTTGGTTTTGACTCGCTTGTGTACAAAGTTTGAAAACCCTAATTTGATTAAAACCCTAGTTTTTTCGAAAACCCTAAATTGGGAGAAAACCCTAATATGTATATGCAAAACCCTAGTTTGGATTTGTAAAACCCTAGTTTTGAAACTACATTTAAATTTTACGTTTAATGACAAGTTTGTTATTTCTTGATTTTACGTGCATAGATGCATGATTAGGAAGTGAGATTACAATTCCTAGGTGATTAGTAGCCTAAGTAGGGGTAATTAAGTTTGGATGGGCTAGGTTAAATTAAGCCCTTATGGACTAATTTGATAGGAAAAGAAGTTATGAGGGAAAGAGTGGAAAAAGACCTAAGTTGCTAGGTTTTTTTTGGGCATGATATTTTTGACCAAATTTGACCAAGTGAAAAGAATCTTTTTGAGGTTATCTCTTGGCTTATGTAAGCCTTATAGCTGCCGGCCAAACCAAGGAGAAAATAGGAAAGGAAAACCGTGAGGGAAGAAAGAAAAAGAGGGAAAAAAAAAGAGAGGAAAAAGGAAGAAAACTTGGGGAATTTTTGCGACTTTCAACCGTACGATTTCGATTCGGAGTTGGGAGGAGAAGCTTGGACTTGAGCACTTGAAGTTTCACCAAAAACCACATCAAGAAAGGTTTCTCCTAGTTTCCTACAAGCTTGAATTTGGTTGGAAATTATGATTGTAGGACTTTGTGGGTTTCTTGGCTTGATTCATGTTTATTCTTAGCTCATGGAATGATGTTATGGTTTGGAATGGTTGAATTTGATGTATGGGTGCTTTGCCATGATTATGAGTTAGGGTTAGGGTTTTGGCTTTAATGTTAGTGGTAGAAATCAAGGTTGGATTGCATGTTTAGTTGTTGGTGGGCTCTTGAATTCCCACCCGCGAGTAAATTTGAACGATTACGTGGGCTCTTGAATTCCCACTTGGTGTTTTGTGTGTGTGTAGTGTGTGTATGTGCGTGCTGGTTTGGTGGCGTGTGAGGGGCTGTTTTGCGTGTTTGTAATCGCAGGCGAGCCGATGGAATTCGCATGAATGTGTTTTGCGTAAAATTCGTTTGGGCATTGAACGGAAAAACAGGATTTTGACTGCAGAGACTTTGGCGTCGTTTTTGGTGTTGTTCCTTTGTGATTTAGCTTTTGGCCAAAACACGAAATTTATAGCCCTTTGTTCTAGCTTTCCAACGCATTTGGAATTTCCTGATTTCGATTTGTGAGTGCTGAGTTATGCCCGTTTGAAGTTGGCCTGTCGAACATTCTGACGGCGAAACTTCTGAGACTGTTTTCTGCGTTTTTGACCTAGATAGAGTAAATCTGGGTTGAAGTTGTCTTCACGAAAGTTGTAGGTTGTTCTCTTAGCTTCGAAACGGCACCTCGTACGCTCAAATCTGACACTTGTAGCCTGAGATATGGGCAATGGCGTACAAGGTGTCAAAACTGTTTTCACCTTCCACTGTGTGTTTTCCGTTTTCGAGTTGTCATCGTCCGTTTTCAGTCTAACGCCCACGTATGTGCTTCTTTTGCTATTTTAAGTGTTTATAAGCATTTATGAGAGCTTAGTTCATGGGGCATATGCATGTCGAGTCGGTCCACTTTGAAATAGTTTTCTTCCAATCTTACGACAAGATTGCTTTAAATAGAAACCAAAAGGGTTAATGGTTTGATTTGCATGTTCCAGGTGAGTCCGTGGACGTTGACGAGCGTGTTTGACTTCTACATTGTCTTGTTTACGCTCAACTGTGGGTGAGTGTTCCTTGCATGTTTGTGATTAAATTGCTCTGTTGACGTGTTTAAATGCTTTTAATAATTATGTGAAGGGCGAGTGTGTACTTTATCGCACTCGGCCTACTTTGTATTCTACTGTTCAACTGTGTGCTTTTCCATTGTTTGTATATTACTTGCGCATGATGTAGGCCATGTGTACTTTACCACATTGGCTGAATAAGGCCTTTCCCCCGCCGTTCATCGGCTATTCAAGGAAGCGGTTCGGTGGGTAGGTTGGTACCAGAACGGTTTGGTATACTCGAGTATTACCACTAGGAGTTATAAGGAGGAGTAGGAGGTTGAGTATTGAACAAGACAGACTGCAACGGCTTCCAGTGGAACCTGTATCCTTTCACTGGGTATTTTCCCAGTTTATGTGTTTATACATTTTATGCTTCTAAACTGGATTGTATTAACTTACTGAGTGCTTAACTGATATATTTTTGCTCCACTGTTACTGTGTGATTTGTATGATATTAGGGCCGCTCACTGGGCTTTTAGCTCATCCCTTTCAACTTTGTTTTCCTTAGCAGGATTTGAGATCGAGAGCTTCCAAGGGTTACACTAGGTCGATTGGTTTGGAGACCTAAACTTGTATTTTGATGTAGCCTTGTATTTTGAATTGTACTAATGGAATTTTGGATGGATAAACTTTTGTATCTGTAATTATAGTTCGGGATGTTTGTGGTTTGATAAGGAAACTTTGGGGTTTAAATGTTACAGTTGACTTGAGGATATTGATGTATTTTGTTATTTGCATTTGAACTAAGGATCGGTAGTGAGTCCCGGCGAGAGCTGGGCAGGCAGCTCGCTGATACCTTAGGGTTCGCCCTAGGGAGAGGTGGGGCTGTCACAATTTACCTACACAAAGCTTTTCTTATTATGCAATAGCAAATTGTAGATAATTAGGAGTCTATTCATAATGGACTTCTATTGCACAATTAACTCTTGGATTCAAAAGCCCAAAGTTTAAAGGCTTTAGAAACCTTTATGAAGCTTTAGAATTTGTAACACAAGAGAGAAGAAAATTTTAATTTAAAAGAAATAATAAAAAAATAGATAGTAAAATTTCAAAATTAAAAATATTATATTCAGAAATTAAATATTGGTTACAAAAGATAGAAAAAGAATTACTTAGTTAATGAATTTAGAAGATAACCTAAACTACAAACAAGCCTTAGAAGAACTTAAAAAATATCATCAAGAACCATTAGGATTAACAGATTATCAAGGAACATTTCAATCACATAAAACATATCCAAAACAATATAAACTAGAAATTGCATTATTAATAAAAATATATAGAAGATTAGAAAGAATTGAACAAATCCTAGCAAATATAAGCCTAGAAAAAGAAATAGATAAAATCATAGAAAATTTTAGTAAAATACTAGTAAATAAAAATGATAAAAAAATCACAAAAATATAGCTTTAGACATAATGAGGAGAAATTAATTTTTTGAACCTAGTAGGACATTGACAGAAAATGTATCAGCAGGAACTTCAATATTAGGTAGAATAAGAAGACCTAGAGAGGAAAGACAAATAAATTTTGAAGAAGTGTTAGATATAAATAATGATTTTAAAATATATAGAAATAATGAAATTAATTTATTAAATCCTAGAAGATTGTATCAAGTAGGAAGAATAAAATCATTTCTAGGAGAAAATGCGTGACTATTTAGAACAAATAGAGAATAAACATTATCAGTAATGCTAAACTAGTAACATTAAAATTAGTGACAAATGATAATATTAAAAATCTTTAAAAAAATATAAGCATCTACATATAGGATTAATAGTAATAGGAATAAAAGGATTAACAAGACCAGAATTAGGAACAAAAATACTTATTACATTATTAGATAAAAGATTTTATATATACACATATACATATATATATATATATATTGTATGTATGAATGTATTAGACACACACACACACACATACACACCACAATGGATCTACTGTTCCACTCATAGTTTCACTTTTTATTATATTTCTATCACAGTAAAAAAAATAAATACAATAGTCTTAAAAAAGTAATATATAATAGAAAATCACAAAATACAGTAGAAAAATAATAAAAATCTCATTTTCTATGTATTTGATTTCTTGAGTTTATTAAATTTTGTGTATTACTCAGTTAATGGATATTGGATCTTAAAGAAACAAAAAAGAATTAACATATGAAATTCACATAGAAGAAACAACAATTTAATAAAAAGTGGGACAGAGAGTGAAACGGAGAGTGGGACAGAAGATCCATTGCACATATGCAGTACATATGTTCAAATCTACATACAACTTGATGTTTACATAGTAAGGTGATCCAGTTAAAAAAAGGTAAATCTGGTTTTGTTGTGAAAAAAATGAAATAACGAAAAAGGAAAGTAAACATTTAAGTGATGAGCATACTATTAGAAACTCTATTAGTCAAAAGGTAAACATGGTAGGAAGTATTTTGAAAGCAAACTAGTTTAACTCAATCACTAATTCCTTCCTAAAACCTAGGAATTCTTTCAAATGGTAAACATGGAGGGAAGTATTTTGTAAGCACAAAAGTTTAAAGTCAATCACTAATTCCTTCCTAAAAACCACTAGGAGAAGGGAAAAGCAAATACATGATCAAAAGATTGAAGCAAGTCATGGCTTTCAAGACTTTATACAACACTTTGCAACACCGGAGAAGTGGAGAAAATAGGCTTTGAATCAATTCATGTACCACTCAATTAAAAACTAGGTCCTTATGTCTTCAATTTAAAACTAGGTCCCTATGTCTTACAAAAGTACTAGACCAGCTGTATGACTACGAATCAAATATAACCAATCAATCATGCACTTACAAGTTCATTCATATTTCACAGCGGTAGAAAACTTGGATCAACACTGAAGTAGGGTTCACAATCTAGTGGAGTGATTGGAGACCTAGATACATAGCTGGTATTCCCATCGTGAAGATTGTGAAGGATGAAGTTATTCAAAGCATCAAGTTCCCTATTATTGCTTGACCTATCTTGGCCATGAAGATTTGGCTGTATATCTACATCATGAGTTGAAACTACTGCACCTTCATTGTCACCAGCTTGGGTGCATTCACTTCCATTATGATCGTGCACACTGAAGTCAGACTTATTTAGATCATCATGTTCATGTTGTTCCCTGCTGTTTGATCCATCATGACCTATTGTTTGATCCATCATCATGTTGTTCCCTATTGTTTGATCCATCATCTTGGCCATGAAGATTCTATTCTTCACCTTCATAATGCTTTGCAACTACTGCATCTTCATTGTCACCGCCTTGGTTGCTGAATTCCTATTGATTTGCATTATAATCGATCAAATTATCAAAGACATTGTTCGAGCTTTGATGAAAATTCATCCCTCATTGTTCATAGTTAAGTGCCAATCGCTCATATCATGTCCCCCTTTGAGCCATAGGAGCTTAATTGTTGAGCCCAATTGCTGCTTGACCTATCTATAATTGGGTTATAGGTAGCTTCATAGTTATCAAATTGGTTGCCTAATTGCCATTGAGATTCAATCAGATCATTTCTATCAACTTCCACAATAAAGAGCAATTCATCCAAATCAATCTCTTCATCCAAATCAATTGTTCTCTGATTTGTTGGAGGCCTGCCACCGTTACTGAATCTATCTTGTCTATGATTAGCATATTCTATGTTAGCACTAAGGGTTGATTGGACTACAGCTTCAACATTGTTCAGCTTGGTTGCTAATTCTCAATTCCCATTCAATGGCATTATTGTCCATCGATTATCATTGCGCTATGAGCCTATGAGCCTAAGTCATGAGGATTACAGGCCTGATTGTTTCTTGAACTTCTGGATGGTTTTCTTGAACTGGATTACCAATTACAGTCTCCATCTCAGTTTTTGTCTCTGTTTTAGTACAACCCTAATTGTTCAGTGTATCAATTGTCTCCACACCCATGCATGAACTTTTAGATTGAGTCCGGCTGTGACTCCTGATTGACTTTTTACATTTAAACATCTTACATAGAACCCATTCCCACTCTTTGTCATCAAGCTGCTAGAATAAGATCAAGAAGATAAATGATGACAAAAATCTTATCAAGACAAGAATATTGATCAAGAGAACTAGTAGATTGCTACCTTCTTTTCTGGTGGAGGTTCAGTAACTCTAAATTATACCATTTCCCAAGAGCTTAATGTTGCATCAGATTTGTAATACTGAAACCTCTTCTTGCAACTGACGAGGTGTATTTTGTCGATATATTTGTTCCTATTTTGCTTTCTATTTATACCAAATATTGCTTTAATCGCTTGATTCTACTTATATTTGGTATTTTGTGTTAATTGTAGGAATTGGAGTAAAATGTGCTTAATTGATGACTTTAAAGTGGATTGTACGTGGACGCGTTTGAGTTCAAGGTCAGGACCGGAAGATTCGGAGTGTACACCAGGAAGTTTTCTAATTCAAGTCGAAATCCAAGGTCTATATTTAATTAGGAAGGGTTGCACTTTGTAAAAATCTTTTGGGTTTATTTGAAAAGGCTAGTAGTAAGTGGATTAGGATTGTTATTTTTCGAAATTAGAATTAGTAGTATAAAGCAAAAGGAAGAAACGGAAAAAGGGATGATTAGTACTTTAGGTTTTCTTTTATCTTCATTACTGGTGAACGTCTTCTTTTTTTGGCTATTACTTTTTCCTTTCGTGTGCCTCGGGAACGAAAGAGACAAGAAGACGACTGAATCGTTTCTTCTTTGTTTTGTCATCAATTGGAAAAGGGCAATTGAAAAGCTTCCAACGGATTTTTCTTGCATGGATTGTTCCCCATTAATGGAGGGCTAATTTCTTATTTCTAGTCAAGGGAGCACCTGAGGATTTGATTCAACTATTACTGTGAGATCTAATCGATTTTATTTATTTATTCTATTCATTGGCATTTGTATGTTTTCTGCCTTTATTGATTATAGTCACCTGGTGTGATTAAATAGGGGTACAATATTTAATTATTCACGTGATCTATTTGCTAATTAGAGTAATTGAATCCGTAATTGTTTGATTACTCTAATCCTGGTAGCAACTGGCATAATTGGTTTTGTGTCAAGAAAATATACAATCTAATTTAAATGGACCCTCGTAGTGTGTTTGTTAATTAGAATAGGGTTTCTCTAATTTTTAATGCAACTAATTTTTAATGCAACTAGGAATTAAATCCTATGGTAGTACCTAGGGTTATTCCTGAATTAGGGAAATAGTCAATGGTCGTACCTTGACTATCGAAACATTAAGGAGAGACTGCTGTCAGATCGTATCGGCAGTGAAAAACCTATTTGTCAATGAATGTTAGAATTATATTTGCATCAATGATCAGTTATTTGAACCATTTCTGAAGTGTATCCTTGGCTAGAGTTTTTCCCATTAATTCCTTCTTTTAATTATTTTTCAAAGTTGATTAATTAGTTAATATTTTGTTAGCATTCAATTCTCAAAATTTCCCCCAATTCTTATCACTTGAAAAAGGAGTTAATTTTCCCCAGTCCCTGTGGAGACGACCCTATTTGCCACTGTATACAAATTAACTAATTTTGATATATCGGATTAAGTATACTTCTGGAATCAGGGTGAAGCCAGTAACCCATTGCACATCTGGAGTCCCTGCTCTAGTACCTGGAATTAGCTTTTGGTTATTTTTATTGGCATTAGGTCTATTGAGTATTATTGTACAGGCTCGACACCTGTCAGCAACCACTGTTCTCCCCTTCATGGGAGATATATTGATATCTATTTCAAGCCTTCCACTGCCCACAAGAACCTATTGGTCTTTCTAGATGGCTACTTGTTGCATATACCTTCCTCATTTGGGTGAAGAACCACCACTCACCCTCTTGCAAAGCTTGATGTTCCCCCACACAAATGTTGGCAAAGATTGAAACATTTGTCAAGAATTCAGAGAAATTAAAACCTGCTGGCCTAGATTAATCAAGAAACCAAGGAACTAAAGAAAGAAAGAAAGATGCAAAGAACCTGCAATGGCATCTAGAGAATCAAAGAACACATTAAACTCTTCTATCCTGGTAGGAGGCAAAGGCTGATTGGCCATCTTCTTCTGTAAGTAATTGATAATGAGCTCACTATCCTTTGGTTTGAAACAATATCCAGAGAGGATTGATAGAAGGCTAGAGCTCTCTGTTGCTACTGTTGAAGGGGCTGCTTCATTTTCTCGATGGATAACATTCATGCAAGAAATATCTTTATTTTCTTGATAGGGGAAGTCATGTCTCTGTTTTCCTGATACGGGAGCGTTATGACTTCTGGGGAAGAATCATTCAGGAGCAAGTGTTCTTTAAGACTCTCTCTGTTTTAGGCTCTATTTCTAATGAAAGTTTTGAATATTGTCGACTCTATTCTAGAGTTGAAGACTGATTTAAGCAAAAGATTTCTTGATATATAAAGAATTTTTATTTTTTTTTAAAACTTGAATTCGATGGGAACTTAAAGAATTTGCTTGAAACTCATGACACAAGAATGGGATTGAAAGGATACGTGCTAATAGGAGTACAGAATTGCTAATAGGGTAAGAAATTAATTGCAAATAGTTTTGATACGGTGTTATTCTTCTTTATTTGAAAATTGTTTATGGTAGAAATTTCACCCTAGTGCAAAAAACTTTGGTTTTTATATGAATGAAAATTCTAACATTTTATTGTAACAAATGGCATAAAACCTGATTTATCAATAAATAATTGTAATCAAATACTCTTAACCAGTAAATAATTTTATTTTTTAATATTCCTTTCAACTGCTAAAAACTTGTTCTTTTGCTTAGCCCATTTCAATCTATTTTTGTTGGTGAAGTCTACTGAAAGCTTGACATGTGATAAGGAGGTATAATTCTCCATTCACTCATTTGGGCCAATTTTCAAAAATAAAATATGTATTTTTAAAAAAAAATGAATATTAAAAAAACAAAAAGAAAATATAAACATACTATCTCCATCCACTTTTATTTATTAGAATGTAGGTGGAATAATTTCGTAATATATTCTTTAATTTCTAAATATATTGTTGTCACAATAGTTATAGAACCTGGCTTTATATCTGCATTAATTGAAACATGGCAAACATAATCACAAATTATTCTTTCTGTTGTTATGCGTACTATTATTACGATTGTAATAATACGACTAAAGTTCTTTTTATTTTTCTTAGATGGCATACCCTTACACCATGAAGACTGGGATCATCAAGCAAAATTCTTGGTTCTTTTGTTTTAATTTTCCAAGTAGCTAGGAGCATATAAAAGTTGTTTTGAACTAAATCATTAAGAGAGAGGAAAAGATGGAGATTAATGATCAAGATAGTTAAATAGATAATTTGATCCTAGTACATTTTAAATACTTTGCTGTGGAATCTAATAGGGATAACCAAATCCAACCAATTTTTGCATAGTGTTCTTGTGTAATAAGTTGTTTTTATGTGTGTGTGTAGTGGCAAGCCACATATATCTGAGTCGGTGTAGTTGCAATCCCTCAATTTTGGAAAAAAAAATTATGTTTTAAGTTTAGAAAATTTTAAAACTATTTCTTATATTTGCATCCCCTAAAATTTTTTTGAATTCTTTTTCCTATCATACATTGCCTTCCTAAATAATTAAAAGTTCAAAATTATAACCTTTCACAAGAGAGATAGACCTACAAAAGTTAAATATATATATATATATATATATGTTAATTCAAAGGTAATTTTTACTGTAAATTTTAAGCACAATTTAGATTTGAAAGCAAATTTAATATGAGGAAAAAATGAATTTTTAAGATAGACATACTTATGAGTTTCAAAATTTACTATTACTACAATTTTGTATTATCAGAATTTGCCCCCCCCCACATTTAGGGTCCTAGCTCAACTATTCTGTGTGTGTACATACATATACATAAATTCAAATTCAAATTCAGATAATATGGTATTCAACCAACTTTGGAAAGATTAATTCCCCCCTCCTACACACATACACATATACACACATGTATATGTATGTGTGTGTGTGTGTATTAAAAGGATTAATAATCATTCTCCATTTATTTTCATAATCAGCTGAACCAATGATCTCCCAGCTCATGGTGAAGTGTTTTACCAATTAAACTGTATTTTGTTGTGATATAATAAATTATGGTTTCATGCATTTGATTAAATTGTATTTTGTTGTGATGTAATAAATTATGATTTCATGCATTTGATTCTTGTAGTTATGTATATATTTCGAGTGTAAACAATTAGAAGATTAACGTGTGAAATTACGAGCAACAAAATGTGATCTCTATTCGAATGAAGAATGGTGTAGCTTTGGACATCAGATATTTGTTGGTCAACCACAAATTTCTCAGTATGTTAATATTTTTGTTTCATAATATTGGTCTTTTCCTGTATTTTTTCCCCTTCTTCATATTTTTTCTTTTATTTTCTTTTTCTCTAGAATCATAAAAATATATCAGTTGATGAATGTCGGTAAAGAAATGTTGGTTAAAATGGAAAGATGCAATCCAATTTGAATTGGATTCACTGGCTAAAAGAAAGGTTTTGGACCAGTCAATTATAAATGGGTATTTGTAAGGAAAAGAAATGAAAAGAATGAAATTGTGAGATACAAGGCAAAGATTGTAGCCCAAGAATTTTTACAAATATCTGGAGTTGATTATGATGAAACATATTTTCCAATAATGGATGGAATTACATTTAGATATCCTATGAGTCTAACCGTGCATGAAAACTTGATATATGTCTAATGTACGTTGTCACTACTTTTTTGTATATAATATTGAATAATGATATCAATATGAAAATTCTTGCAGGATTTAGCATGCCTAAAGCATGTAAACTTATTCCATCAAATTACAAAAGTGTGTATGGGTTTAAACAATTTGTACGTATATGATATAATCGCCTGAATGAGTGTTTACTGAAGGAAGGTTATGCCAATGATCTAATATATCTATGTGTTTTCATAAAGAAAGATGTCCAATTTTATAATTATTGTTGTATATGTTGATGATCTCAATTTAATCGGAACTCGTGAAGAGTTCCAAAAGGCAGTTGAATATTTGAAGAAAGAATTTGAAATCAAAAATTTTGGAAAGACCAAATTTTGTCTTGATTTACAAATTGAACACTTGAAAAATGAGATTTTTTTTATTCATGCAACTACTTATACCCAAAAGGTATTAAAGCAATTTTATATGGATAAAGTACATCCATTGAGTACTCCAACGGTCATTTAGTCACTTGATCCTACTAAAGATCCTTTTAGATCAAGAGAAAAAAAAATGAAGAAATACTTGGTCCTAAAGTACCATATTTTAGTGCTATTAGTGCACTGATATATCTTGCTAATTACATAAGATTAGATATATAATTTGTTGTGAATCTATTAATAAAATTTAACTCCTCTCCTACAAGACAACACTGAAGTAGCATTAAACACATTTTCTGCTATCTCCAAGCAATAGTTGATTTTGGCCTATTTCATTTAAATAAATCTTGACATAAGTTGCTTGATTATGTTGGAAAGAAATTCATAGGGTTAGTCAAGAATGTATTTAGCTAAAATTAATGACCCATTATATCCGAAAGAATTGTGAGTTATTATATGAAAAGTAAAATCCTCTAATTACATCGTATGAAGATAATGTAACTTGTATAATTCAATTGAAAGGAGGATATATTAAAGGAGATATAACGAAACATATTTTACCAAAATTCTTTTTTATTCATGATGTGTAAAAGAATGATGAAATTGATGTGCTGCAAATTCGGTCAGATAATAATTTGGCAGATTTATTTACCAAGATGTTGCCAACTGTAACATTTGAAAAATTGGTGAAAAATATCAGAATACATCGGCTAAAACATCTCAAATGATGTTTGAATAAGGTAGAAAAATCAATACACAAGAATAAGTACTCTTTTTCCTTCACTAGGGTTTTTTCCCACTGATTTTTTTCCTAATAAGGTTTTAACGAGACATATTCTTTATGTAATAGACATCCAAGGATGAGTGTTATGAAATAATTAAATATTGTAGATGTCTATCACTTTAATCTCATCTCCTAAATAATAGCAAATTTATCACATATTTCGAGATGATGAATGTCTTACAACTTTTGAAGTGATAAAGCTACCATGACTTTTGAGTGTACGACTTACAAGAAGATATCATCTCTATATTGATAAAAACTATAGTTAATAGATGTACTTTAAACTTCTTTATATTCCCCTATAAATAGGGGCTTCCCCCTTGTATTATAGAGAATTAAAGTTCATTTGAATAAATGAAAGAGTAGTTTACTTTACTTTTCCCTTTTCTCAAGTTCTTTATTTTTCTTGTTTTCTTGTTTTTATTGGCATAGCACCCACTATACAAAAGATATAAATCCTATAACACATACCCACCACAATATTGCATTTGTTTCATAACATGAATAAATATTTTATACTTTTTAAACTAGACTTAAAAACTAGGGATAATTTCAGAAAACTACCTCGAGGTTCCTAATAGTTTTACTTAGCTCCCTTAAAGTTTTGAAAAACTCACTAGACTCCCTTATTTGGAACTTTTGTGTAATATGTAAACCCAAATCAAAGAAAATTAAATAGAAAATTAATTGTTGGAGAGAAAATATAATTTTGTGCAAGAAATGCCCTTACTAATTGTTGCAACTATTTTTTTTAAGAAACTATTAAATAAATTAAACTTGGCAAACAAAAGCAAGAGCTTGGGGCTAAATTTCAAAAACACGTAACAAATGCATTAGCAAAGTTTAAGTGATTAGACTAACCAATAGCTAAATTTGCAAAGTATCTCAACCAAATATAAGGGCCAAAATCAAAAGGCTTAAAGAATTAAATGACATAGCAAATTTATTTTTTAGTAGTAATAACTACTCTTAGAAAAGTGTACCCTTTAGATTTTGGGAAGAAATCTATGCCAGTTTGCTGAAGACAATTGGCTAATGTTCTATTTTTTTTTCCTTCAAATATGTTCCAATACTAGTCTTTTAAGAATTGTTTAGTTAATATCACCAACAACTATTATATCAACACTAGGATTAGCCTAGTAGTTAAAGGAGGGCTCTTAGAGTTATCCTCGCTATTAGGTTCAAGGTTTAAATCCTGCACCTGATAGTTGAGAATAGAAAAAAAAAGACTGGCAATGCATCCCTAATTCTCTACTGGGAGAGGTATGTGAGATTTTCAAAAGTTGACGGGACTAAATGAAATTGTCAAAAATCTCAAAGAAGGTTTCTAAAATTATCTCTTATTGTAAAGTTCCTTAGTTTAGCTTGACACTTAAAGATACCATGAATGATTGCCTGATTGGTATGTTCTCAATGTTCAATTTTGATGTCATAGTAGGATCCCGGTATCCAATGCTCAGTATGTTCTCAATATTCAATTTTGATGTCGTAATTGGATCCTAGTATCCAATGCTCCAGATGAATTATTTGTTTTTGAAAAAATTTTTCAAAAATTTTATTATAGAGGTGTGTGTGAAAATTTTTTATTCTAAATGGTGAGGGTGTTTTTGGGAGTATTTTTTATGATGTTTTTGGGATTATTTTTGACAATGTATTTTAGAGTATTTTTAGAATTTAAAATTTTAGTGGGGTATCTTTTAAAATTTAAAACAACCTTCATCATCCACCACCCTCCATCTCCTCCCTCATTCACCACCATCAGCGCTTCTCCCATTTTTTTCCTCCTCCTCTCTCTCTCTCTTCCTCCCGCTCTTCGTTTCCCTTCCCCTCCTTCCTCCTCCTCCGTCTTCCTTCTCTCTCTTCCACTCCCTTCCCTTCCTTCCCTCCGATCTGGTGGAGAAGGAAGAAGAAGAGGAGAGGTGGTGGCAGTGATAGATGGTGGTAGTGGGTGGAAGTAGAAAACATTTTAGAATTTGGTAAATTTTTATTATTTTATTTTTTGTAAGTTGTATTTGAAATTGTGTGCATTTTTATAATTGTTTTTGGAATTGTTACTGTGAACTCCAAAGATAAAAATAGTTTCTGAAAAAAAAATGCTAATCCAAGCGGACCCATCAAGAGACTTCGTCTTCTTTGGGTTTGGTAAAAAAATTAGGTACTGACAGTTTATATATTAAACTTCTATTTATGACGATTTATACCGAAGCCTTTATAGTCTGTTAATTCTGTCCTATCAGCGATTAAGTAGAAGTTTAGTTAAAAAATGTCAGAGAAAACATTTTCAAGTGGCAAACAGTTAAATGTTCTTAATTTCAGGTGCAGGATCATGTTAATTCTTCTAATTTAAGAAATATTTCCTAAAATTGAGCAGTTTTTTATCCTTACGTGATCCTATAAATGTCTAAACCGTTCATTTCACATCAATCTTTGACCTGGTTCTTTCTAGAAGAGATTTATTATTATTATTATTATTATTATTATTATTATTATTATTATTATTATTTACCTTCCATAACCTCCCACACCCTTCTCTAACCAGGTAGTATGGAGAAGTACACTAAGAGTCTTTTTTTGGACACTGGATCAACGCCAATGGTTAGAAGAAATGTTGGTAAAGATGATTGATTAGATTCGGACTAATTATGAACCAGAAAAGTAAACAAAGCAAAATACTAGCAGCATACAACCACAAATTCAAGTGATTTACGAACACATCCCCGTAAACCCAGAGCAAAGTTGCGAAATTATTTTTGTTTTTTAAGCAAAAAAACTGTTAAGACTTGTAATGGCAGTTTCAACTTCATTTTCTTCGCAATGCTTGCACATTAATCTCACGTTAAATATCACTAACGCCTCCTTAATTACTTTCCGAGCTTTAATAAACGATCAGAAACTTAAGAAGAAAAACGTTGCATGAAAAGGAATACGCCCTAATGAATGACTTAACCACGAAATACGTTAAGATTTGCATATTATATAAATCATTTAAGATATCCTCCCAAGACAAACAGAGTTTTACAAAAGATACAACGCTTAATCCCGTCTTCTTCAAAGTGCTATAAATTCCAAACCGTACCTCCCAATTTATGCCATAACCAGAGGTCCAAAACCTCCTCGTGCCCAAATTTTCACTCTCAAGTAAAGTTAAACTAAGCCCTCCAAAAATGGCAAAAGAATTCCGCCCTCTTCTCATCGTCTTCTTCTCTTTCTTGATTTGCTTTACACTCTTCAACGCCTCGGTGACAATGGCAGCCGATGACACCGACGTGGGCCCAGGCCCTGCGGATGGTTTCCGTGAACTAGACCCCAAGGACCCTTTGGTTGTCTCCATAGGAAAATTCGCTGTGGACGAAAATAACAAGCAAAAGAAAGCAAATATCCAGTTTGACAATGTTTTAAGGGCTGCAAGCCAACAAATTGGAGCAGAAACTGAGTATGGCCTCCTTATCAAGGCAGTTGAAAATGGTGCCTCAAACACTTATGCAGCAGTTGTCTTGGACAGCAAAAATTCTGGGAAGGAGCTCGCTGGCTTTACAAAGCAAAACTTGGCACTTTAGAAGATATGATAATTTAGCAACTACCTACCACATTTAATTGGTATCATGGAGAGTGACATGACGATATATAGGTGTGAATTGTGATTATTTGTTTTTCTTTTTTGAGCCTTCTAACAAGACTGCATGTGAACTGGAAATGGAGTTCCAAGATGCATACGCCATGTCTCCATCAGTATTATCTATGAGAAACCTATTTTTTTTTTCTTCTATTAGAGTTATTTCCAACAAATTTTTCAATAAAAGTTGCCTAATTTGACATTATTGTGGGCTGACTGTGGAGCACTTCACAAAGGTGGTTATTTAGAGAAATGTTTTTCGCTTGTGTAGCAATAATTTTGGCTTGGCTCGTTACTCTTACAGTGATATTATGGAAAGTATAAAAATAGATGTTGTGAAATATTTGGAAAGACATCCAGCATTAGCTCTCCTGAAAATTTGGAGTACTCTCATCTGGAAAAGGGTAACACAAACGAACTGAATATCAAAATATTAAGATTTGGTTTGAGTTCTTAACAAACTTCAAAATTGTGCTTGATTTTGGCTTAATCACTGTCAGTCTCAAACTTGAACAAAGTTTTTAATGAAGTAAATTTTCAAGTCGGATTTGAGCAAGTACGTAAATCTCATGTTGTTATGTGTATCAAAATGAGATCTATCACTACGTTTTCTTTTTAATTTTTTTCTAGTAGGGGAAGGATAACTCAATCAGTGAGTTTGTTGATGCTTTGAGCTTCTTTTAACTGGTTATAAATTCCAATTTTGAATAATCATTTATAATTTTCTCACAAATTTTTTGTATTCTGATTATAAATGTTTAATTACTAAAAAAATTAAATTCTATAATCACTCAAAGAGAAGTTTTTACCAATTCTAATTATTCTATAATGAGATCAGATTTTATAAAATGCAAAAAAGGCCATAAGCGATTTTGAACTAACTTTACTTCAGAAAACTCAAGCATAATTCGTTTTTTTTTTTTCATTATCAAAGTCACAGAGAAACATCGTAGGATAGTAAACTTGAATGCCACCAAGTTTTGCTGCTTAAACGCCTCCCTCTGACTCACCATTCGTGCTAGGTCACTTCCGTTACAAGTTGACTTCAATATTTATCTTTTATAAGATAAAATAAATCACTGCCACTAAATCCATTTGCTGCGTTACTCACTGCATGTGAGTAGCACATTACATCTACCAAAGCATATTCATCATTTTGCATCCAAAACAAAGGATAGTAGGTGGAATGAAACTTAGTAAGGTTTAGTGAAAGGTGCCACACATTCTTGGAAACTTTCGAAAATTAATCATTAAGAAGGAAATGCAATTTCAGTCCCCATTGTCTGGCTGTTGTGCTTATATAGTTTCTCAGTCATCACATCTACTGTATTTTCTCTTTTCTCCATTTTTCTTTTTTTTTTTTGTAATTTTATTTTTAATTTTATTTTTATTTTTACTGTAAGTGGGAGATCTTGACTTCTCACATACACTTGTTTTCCTTGGTTAGCAATCAACAACATTCAATTTTATTTTATTTTCATCAACTCAGTTTCCATCGGTGCTTTTTTTTTTTTGAAGTTTATCCAAGTTATTATCGTTAATCATCTATTTCAATCCTTTTTATTCCCCCCAAAATTGGTTTGTCATTTTATTTTCATCCTTTTTATTATCATTAATCATCTGCTTGTTTGTCGTTCTAGTCATGTTGCTGAAGTCAATGCTTGGCTGCTTTCCAACTTGCACAACATCATATGATTTTGCTTATTGCATGTTTTAGTCTCCCAAAGAAACTTAAACAGCACAAATTGCTCCTACGGTTACTCATTTTATTCAGATCAGCCGTTAATTTTAATTTTACTTCTCTTTTCTTTTTCTTCTTCCCTTTTCTTAGACTTAGTCATTCAAAATTTTTGGCTTTAATCCTTCATTTGCATGTTTCTCCCTCTCTGGCTCCGTTTGGATTGTGATTTGAGAAGTCTCGATTTACCCACGAGTTTTAATTTTTTTTTTACAGTTGAAAAGTTCATTTCTTTCCAATTTTGATTTTTAAAAATCTCAAATCACAGTCTCATCCTTTTCAGTTTTAGTCACTCGGGATTTGGGGTAGCAGAAAACTTTAAGTCTGTTTGAATTCTCAGTTTTCTGAGCAAAAGTTTTTTAAGGTATTCTCGGCATATTTTCTCAATCGTCTTTTCACTTACATATATCATATCGCTATAGGTTTTTCTTTTAAACAAAAAAGAACTTCTAAATACTCCCATGCAAATGAACTTTATGCAGTTGAATATGAGTAGGCATCTATAACTTGCCAAATTATGCCTTTATGAGGTAAAAGTTTGAAGAAACCAACTGGCCTTAGACCAGTTGGCCACCAGAGCCTTTGTTTTGGGTATAGGTAGGGGATCAAATCCCCCCTCTACATTCAAAGGTGCCTTAAGTGCACCAATTCTCTTCTTAAATCCAGCGGGTGTTGTAGGACACCTGTCTGGTCCAGTGGCGGTCTAGTCCCCCTGAGTTTCCCTAGACCTCTTTAGGTCCGATCCCTCCCCCCATACACACTAGGAATAGGTTAGACTAGAATCTATCATTGCAGGGAAAAAAAAAGGGTAAAAGTTTGAAGAGTGTCAAAATGTTGAAATTATAAATTCATACTTAACGAACTGAATATGAAAGCAAAGGTGCCATAACGAATGATTGGAAGCTGGGGCTTTGGCCGGATGGGGTAATGAAGTCATGACACTCTGGTTCACTCTAACTGAAAGTTCACATTTACAAACTGCTAGAATTGGTCTAGTGGTGAAAAAAGAGTTTTTAGAGTTCTTTCCACCACTAAATTCAGAATTCAAATTCTAAGTTTGGCAATTAAAGGTGGGAAAGATGTGGAGGGATGGGAGGTTAAAGTGGAAAAAAGTAACCTGTTTACATGTAAGAAAGGTGCAGATAAAGGCTATTGTTACTTGAAAATGCGCATCTTCCATCTAATACAGGAATAATCACACTCTTTTATGCAAGGAATACATTCTTGTCATCTTTTCTAGTCATTTTTCCATAAATTCCAAATTCACGCCTTCAAAATGTAGGAAGGAAGGCGCTTCCGTCAGCAAAGCCTTGTTCTTTAAAGGTTCGGCTTTTCGACAAGAAGGCAATTTGAATGCAGCAAACAACAAAGTTCAATCTATTTTAACTGATATATTCTTTTCTTTTTCTTCTTTTTTTTTTTTAATTTTTGTTGGCTACAAAGCCCTTTTTGGATTTGCGAGCTGGCAACGGTCCACTCTGATTTGATCGTTCATATTTACGTGGACCATTGGTAATTCACTTGTGAACGTCCATCCTTCTACATGAGAGGAAAGGATTTCACAGTGCCAAAAAAAAAAAAACTTGGAGCAGAGTGCAGTGCTAGCAAACAGATTAGTACTACAAAATGCTTATCACAATTATGCTGAATTTTTGCGTAGCCTTCAATCTCATTTCTTTAAGTTCAAGCAGTTGCCTGTTGCTTGCCTGAACAACTCAGGCACTTGCTTTAATCCCTTGTCCGCAGCTTCTAATTGTTTTTGTATTTGAAAACATACTAAACTCCATCCTCCTCTCCTACCACCTACCAACTATAGTCGAAATACATCATGACAGCCAAAATCCTGAGCCTCCTTAAGAAAAGGGACAATATCAGCTACATAAGAGGAAGGGATTTTCTAATGGGATTTCACAGTGCAAAATAATTACTTGGTGCAGAGTGCAATGCTACCAAACAGATTAGTACTACAAAATGCTTATCAAAATTAAGCTGAAAATTTTGCCTAGCCTTCAATCAGGTTTCTTTAAGTTCAAGCAGTTGTCTGTTGCTTGCCTGAACAACTCCTGCACTTGCTTTAATTCCTTTTCCGCAGCTTCCAGTTGTTTTTGTAGTTCTTGGCCTACAGCATCATTATCAGCCTGAAGTTCTGCAATTCTTTTCAGCTGAGCTTCTTCACCTCCCTCAGCTAACGGAAGGGCAGCTACCAACAAATCAAACTGTTTGGCAGCCTTGACAAGTGCAGCACTCATGAGCTTTGGTTGCTCAGCAAGACTAGCTGCATCCTCTGCAGCTCCAGAAGGATTAGCAGGAGGTTCTGGATAATTAGGAGACAACCTAACTGGAGGAGCATCCCTTTGAAGTGTCCCAAAGGTATTGAAGGCCAGGCCTGCAATAGTGTTCACTTGTTCTTGCAGTTGGGTTATTATATCCATCTTGAATTTTGATACCTGCAATTCAGCCATTAACAGGCAACTTTGAGTTCAAGTCGCATTTCTCAATTTCTGTACACCTTCATTTTGAATTCGAGCAAATAGGTATTTCATTTTTTATCACATCAACAACTCAGAGGAAGAGACAGAGAGATGTATCACACAGCACTCATGATCGACAGCTGAAAAGAAAGAATCAGAGGCATCTCATGAATTCATAAGCATACTTGAAGTAGTAACAAGTGAAAAACATAAAAGAAAAATGATGACATATATGGCTTGGCAAATCATCAGTCAATCAATTTGAACATTCACAATCTGGGCCTTTCAATATCCTTCACGTGCTTGACATCAGACAGATCCTCTGGAACATGACTTAATAGATGGTAGAGGTGTTAAACTTTTTCACAAGTGGACAAAAGTACCCTCAACTAAAACAAAAGGTTTAGCACCTCAAAGAATAAATATAGACTGAGAAGTTCTAGAGAAAGTCCAAATAAGCTACCTGTCAATCCCTTGTCTTCCTCCAAATTTCCCTATTTGACAACTCCACCAACAAAATGAGAAACCATGTCTATTTTTCATACATGTATCATGAGATTACCACGTAAAAGTGTATGCTAAGTAGACATAAACTATTAATAGCAATCCTATGATCTGAATACCTCAATCCTATGCTAAGTTAAATAGTTCTAGATGCCTGAACTATACTTTTAGACTTATTTTCCACAGCAAAAGAAATAAAAAGGCTAAACATCTAGAACACATTCTTACACTTGTCTAAACCACATGAAACAATACATACTCTCCTTCATTACAAGTAAATCGATTAATTCATAATTAAGAAGCGTTATCACTTCTTTATTTTCAAGAACCACTTTTTACCTGAGGAGGCAAGAGAATACATTAGGAACTTGCACCTCATGATACTCATTGAAGCATTTATATCAGCTGCATTACGTATTAATTCTAGAAAGCGTTCAACAAAACTTATGAGTATGCAACCACACCTTGAGATGTGACAACATTTGAATCAGGGGGCAAAAAAAAAAAAGAGAGAGAGAAGAAAAAGGAAAGAAACAAATTCTGACCTTCATCATCTATCATAGAAGAATATTGCTTTAAATGTTCCAAACAGATTTTAGATACTCAGAAAGACCGGTACCCATCTGGATGAGGATAACTAACTCCAGACTTAATAGTTATGCTTTTGACTATATGCAAGCCTTGTTAAGAAGATAGGCTACAGCTAGAACCCTTATATTGGTGCCAATCATAATTAAACACCACAACTCCACATATGCTCATTTCTCTATTATTCTTCAATGGTGGCTCCACAAGAAAGTTTTTGGATTTCCTTCCAATAATCAACCATTTGAAGTAAATTAAATTTAGAAAACTGACAATGAAGAAGCTTATGCTGGATTAAGTGTCCAGAACACATGACCACTCATAGCAAGAAAAAAAATGTAATTGCATTGGTGGATTTAGATGCAATCCTTTGCATTACTAGTTAAAAGGCAACTTCTGAAGTTGGAATGTTGATGAAATTTGTGAAGGATGTTTGCAATACAAAAATGAGCAAAATGGTTGAATCCTACATGTAACTATAGTATGCTACCAGCAATCCTAAGAAGAATCCCTCTACATAGTAACAACGTCAAAACAGATACTCCTCGACCAAATACTATACATAGCATGAATATATCTGGCAATGTCTCAGTAAACCAGTTCAATTATCTTTCTCATTAGCTTCCTTGTCTTACTTTTGCCCTTCAATCCATATTGGATCCACAAAGATAAGTATATCAATTGTCCCCTATCAGTAAGCAAACAGTTATATAAAACTCCATATAACAACAAAGCACTCCCAACTTTTTTCTTGCGCTATTTTATACAGCATTATTTTTCCTGACTTAGAATTGAGTCATAAATAGTATGACCATCACAGATGTCTAACAGTGTGACCAGTCATCCCTTTTTCCAATCTAGAGGAAAACCAATCATTCATTTCCTCTCAGTTTTCCACTTTTCCCTTGGTTCTTTTATATCTTTTTTTCATTTTAGGTAAGAAGAAGAAGTTGGGGAGGGGGAGGGGGCACTGTATGTGATCTCCCTGTTAGGAGCAAGTCCACCAAAAGCTAACAAGAAAATCTCAAATTGACTAAGCAATGTTGTTTCACCAGCCATTAAATGCTCTACAGCAAGCATATTCAGATCTGCTTTAAATCTAAACTTGTGCAGTCACAATTAGATGAATCCCCCCACATATAGGATAAATGATAATAGCAGGTTAATGCCAAAAAGCCAAAACTTCACAATTCATTGACAAGAAATTGACAGACGCATTCATTGGAAGCAAACTAACCAAGGAATACAAGTACTTACCTCAGCTATATACTCAGCTATTGGTTATATCAGCAAGCACGACTAATCTAGGCTCCAACACTTTGAATTTCTTAAACACATTTTGCTGCAGAAGACAATATTTACGCCATATAAAAAAGAACATTCGAAAAGAATTTAAATCACATTTAATTCCCATAGGAATAGAATAACAAACCACGTGTCATGTTCTCAACCACATACAACAATGGATGTGCATGCCACCGTTTTCAAAGCAAAAAGACAAGGATGAATTTTCAAAAACCCACAGCTATAAATCACAGAACAATCACAGCTACACTTATAAAAGGTAAGCATAAATAGCAGCTGAGTGCCCAAAACTTTCTAGCCTCTTTTTTAAGGAAAAGAAAAGAGCAAGCACAAATAACATATGATCAAGTGCAAGATGCAACTAAAAGAAGCAACCCCCAGAAATTTAATTAGTCAAAAAATAACTTTCCAAATCCTGACTGATCTCTGTGAACTGTCCAGAAAGCAAGGGAAGCTATTAAAAAAATTCATAACAACTACTATAAAGAGTTGACCGTTTGAACCCGCTTCAATCCATGACAAATAAATAACCAATCTTGGGGTCTGGCACAAAAATCCACTGCAAATTCAACAGCAATCCACAAATTCCTTCTAGAACATAAGAAAAACGACGTTTCATCCTCCAGAATCACACAAAAAACATGCAGTCACGTGTGTGGCCATCCACAGAAAAAAGTACTACTACAGCAAGCACAATACCCCACTCCAAAATCATCCACAACATCCAAATACCTTCATTAAATCATTCATCTCCTTCAATAATCACCATTCTCCAGAATCAATCAGTACATCCAAAACCCCTTTAAAAAAAAAAAAGAAGAAAGAAAAAACTCAGCTGCTTCTAGAATCGCCCAAATGATAGATAATTCCCCCCCCCCCCCGGGGGGGCGGCCCAAAAAAAGGCATTTAAAGAAAAATATACCAAAAAAATCCACAATCATCCAGCTGGGAAAGAAAGAAAATTGAACATCAGTTCCAATCTCATTCACCACCAAAAAGTTCCGTGAAATGAGAACTTAAAACAATACAAAGAGGCATGTTTACTCAAAACGCAGATAAAGCAACCTTTTCCTTTTTAAGCAGACCGACTACGCAGATAAAATTCTAACCCTTTGTAAACAACATCACAACCCCGCTTCAAAAAATAATAATGATAAATGAACGCTATCTCAATCATCATCACATCGATGAATCAAGGAAAGGGAAAAAAAAAAGAAAGAAAGAAAGAAAGAAAACCATGATCCACATAGCATCAAAAAAAGACAACAAATCAAGCCAAACACATCTACACATGTTTTCAGGTGGTGAGCATTAGCCTATACGCGGATTAAAAAAAGAAATCAAAAGCCCAAAAAAAAAAAAAACAGAGAAAAAGTGAAGAAACTTACAGTGAAGGGGACGAGGGAGATCTGAGCAGAGGATGAAGATGACCAGCTGCACACATAAAGTAAGCAAATATTTTTTATTCAAGGTGAGATTTTTTTAACAAATTGGGATAACATAAATCTTGAAAGAAAAATGTTTTTGCAGTGGGTTTTGGCTTCTGCCACGGCAAGTGAGGGAGGACAGAAGAGAAGAGGGCAGAGAGGAGAGGAGAGGAGCGAGAAGGAGAGAGATTAGGTTTTTAAATAATGCAAGTCATGTACAATAGTTAATTTTAAGTCCAAATGTAATTATTGGATAAGGTAGTTAGAAAAATTGACTTTATATATATATGTGTATGTGTATATATCATTTAAATATTTATTAATGTGATAATTAAATACTAATTTTTAAAGATTCATAAATTTTTATAGGTAAGGAATTAGCATAACATAATTATGTGGTTTTAAAGTTTTTTAAATCTAACTTTTAATGCAACAGATAGTAGAATTTTTTATACAAAATTATGATCAAATTATTAAAATTTTTATCATAATATCTTTAAATAGTAGGATCGTATCAAAATCGGATCGAAATCGAAAGTGATAATCCTTACAATCCCATGATTCGGATCGCAATCCCGACAACTAAGGTTGGACTGCAGACTTTTGTTTGGGGAGAATTGCAGTTTTTGGTCTCTAATTTTAGCCTATGTATCAACTCACACCTCAATATTTCGCCTGAAACAAATCTAGTATCTAATTGTATTTTAGGTAGATTTAGTGATTTACTAATGGAAATGGAGCAATGACTAATTGTCAACATTAAATTGTTCTTAGTTAACAATTTTAATATTTTACTTTTAGTCCCTAGTATTTTGATTTTTGAATAATTATACTTCTCTAATTTTAAGTAGTGATATTAAAAAATTTAGCACGATTTGAGATACAATATTAAAAACTTAGCATGAATTAAGATATAAAAATATAATGAAATAGTGTTAAATGGATAATAAGAATTCTAATTAAACTTTTTTTTGTTTATTTTATTTATTCATGCTAATAATATATTATATGTTTCTTTTTGAGATTGACTATGCAAAAGAAAAGAAACCTATGATGTATTATTACCATGAATAAATGAAATAACAATAAAAAAAAAAAGAAGAAAAGAAGTTTATTTAGAATACTTGTTACACATTTACTATTATTTCATTCTCATTTCTATCTCAATTCATGCTAAAATTCTTAACATTTTTATTTAAAAATTAGGAAACTATAATGATCCAAAACCAAAATATTAGGATTGAAAATGCAAAGTGAAAGTTGTTGATTAATGGTTATTTGATATGATTACCACCCACCATCAAAGAGAGGGAGAGAGACAGGTTAGGGGGAAGAGAGGTGGAGGAAAAAGAGGAGGGGAGGAGGAAGGAGAAAGAGGAAGAGGAGGAGAAAAGGGGAGTGAGGAAGTGGACGAGAGAAGAGAAGAGGAGGGAGTGAACATGGCTGGTGAGAGAGGAAGGAGCACAAAGACGAAGGTGGTTGTAGTGGTGGTATAATATCAATGGCTCTGTGGCAATGGGGAAAGAAAGAAAGGAAAAAAAAAAACAAGGAAAACAGAAAAGAAAAGGAAATAAAAAAGAAAAAAATTAATAGATGGGTTATTAGTACCATAGTAGATAAAAAAGTGCTATTCCACATCAATTTGAAGTATGAGCGAATTATTATATCAGTTTAAAGAATGAGCAAGTACGAGTGGATTATGTGGATATTCGAAACCATGGATGCCTAGTCGTCCTTTGGCAAAACTAGAAGGGAATACTATATTTTATGGATTAACTATTTATACACTGACAATGTATTGGTTTTGCAATAATAAGGACTTGTTTGGTGAAAAATTCATCATTTACTATCACTATCACTAACTAGTTAATGGTAATAGGTTTTGAAACCCATAGAATGTTTGGTAACAAAAATCTAGTTATAAGTTTTTCATTTTTTCACCCATTCTTCTTCTAAATTTTGTTAACTCTCTCAATTTATTCTCATATTTTGTAACTTTTTTATTTTTAATTAAAAATATGAGTTACATAATAGATGAGTAAATATTGATTACCCACTAGAATAATTTGAGTCTTTGGATGTTTGAAAACTCAATATTCGACATTCATTCATTTGAAATCCTTTCTCAATTGAAAGTCCATCAGTCCAAGTCGATGCAGAGGTTGGGTTACATTTGCAAAGGTGGATATTAGGACAAGACTACACATTCACATCGAAGTGAAATGGGATGCATAATTGAGTAAGTTAATGTAAGTAATTTGCCAATATAGAGTTCTGTATCTTGGGAATTGGGATTGGTAATCAACCTCACAAAAAGCAGAAGAAAACTTTTAGAATTTAGAATAGGTGATCAAATTTGTATCAAGGGCATTGTAGATTAACAACCCTACAGTTCAATGGTTCATGCAACTTTCATGTGACTGATATAAAATACAATTTAGACGAATAAATTGCTTATTAGATGCTTTTACTATTCACAATATATCCTGCACAGGATTAGGAAGCAGGAAGCGGGAAAAATAAAATAAAATAAAATAAAATGCGCTCCGTGAAACCACGGCCATGCAACTTAGCTTTGACAATTTCCAAAAAAGAAAAAAAAAAAAAAAAGAAAAGGGAAAGAACAGAAATCCAGAAAACTATGCATAAATGTTGAGATTCAGAATATGACAATGGAACATTAATACATTAAGAATTGGCTAATTCTAAAAAACGTAGTGTAATACTCAGCTCCCAGAGGGATATCTGTTCCAAGATAAATAGGATGGATCGCCATAAGGCCTGCATGAGCGACAATGGACAAAAGAAGTACTAAGAAATTACCAAGTAAAAGGCAAAATATCAATTAACAATGGTGGAAACAGAAATTCTCATAAATTAAATTGACAAATAGGCATAGGCTTCCACAATTCACAATTCTATATGCTGATAAATCATATATAAGTGAAATGATTATAGCATCATATTTTGTTTTCTTATCTTAAAACAAAGGCTCAATTTCCACTGACCCTAAAATAATTCATCCAATGAGTCTGGTCTCAGTTGTTTGCATTATATACTCATGAGGGTGTACAGTAAATTTAAACAGATTCACACTACCATAAATAGAAGAATTATATCCATCTGATCCTAAAGAGTAAATAGAGAATTGATAACTACTAATGAGAATACCTTGGCTTGATAAGATACATTACTATGAAAGTTGTTGCAATGAATAAGCACAATCCACCAATAGTGATGTATCCCAAGCCTAAGAAACTGTTTTTTCCTCCAATCCAAGTTGTAGTAGAAAGAACCAGCTTCTTTTTGCCTCCAAAAGCATAAGCATTATAGTTATTCTCTATCACCACTGTTATCTTCTCATCAGCCTCAAGATCCTGTTCAATTCTCCCGTACAGCTTTCGGAAGCTCGGCAATGCTGCAGTGCGCATCCAGACTAGAAGGTCCTCTTGCTCGCTCAACTGTTACAAGGCAATAAATCAAGTGGAGTAAACAAATACTTGGGTTGGTAGACAGGAAAAAGTAAAAGGGGAGATTTCGAAAGAGGGATGGAGAAAAGATAAAAAGCAAGAGATGACTGCACTAACCGGTATTTTCTCATCTAGTTTTCCTCCTCCGATCAAGCTTCCCTGCTGAAAGTTTTTAGGATAAACTTTTGATCCAAATTTATAGTTCTTGTCACTGTCCCATGCAATATCTTTCTTGTTTACAGATAGATTCATGCCCTTAACAGAAAATCCATAAGTATCATTGAACAAACTCCAAGCAACAAGGCCACAAGGCACAATGGGCTTATTATTTATGCGTGCTTCAGGTTCACAGGGTGATGTTATATCCTCCTTTTCTGGGCTTCGCAACTGTTTGTCACTTCTGCTTTTGACATATCTGCCAAAAAAAAAAAAAAAAGTCAGAAACTGTACATCACACTTTGGTTTGTAATAAACGATCAGAAGCTGGAAAACAGAGAGATTCTCTCAGTGGATTGCACACAAGAAGTCTCAAATTTGCAATCAGCTTTCTGTAATTCAGGGTTCCCTGTTATGGCAATGAGCAAGACAACTACAAAAATTGCCACCAATAAAGAAGATATTACTCACCCACAAATCAAACTATATCAGGAGTAAAATTATGAAACCACACAATCTATACTTGGAAGAACAAGGCATCTCCAACTGCACCAAATAAGAAAGCCACTCTGATTCCAGGAAAATTTCATCATTAAGATCAAGTTACTGATTCTAGGTGTTTTCAAAAAACCAATGGAAAAAACACCCAATAGACAATTCAAATAAATAACAACTACTCGATCCCATTGGAAACAACATCAGAAAAAATAGAAAAACATACCGACGATGGTTTTGATAGAAGTTATCAAGTTGGTAGTAGATGTAAACCGGATGCTGCATTTTCTTTGGGACCTGAACAAACATTTTGCAAACTAATATTTTCAAGCAGGAGGAAGAGGAGTGGAATAAATGAAACAAATTCTTTCCATGTTGTATCTACAAACATCAGTACTAAGAAATTGCACCTACTGTCAAGTTCCTGACACAGGTTTTGTTGGACTTGTCATTCTGAATGAATGCAATTTTCTCTTGATTGGAAGGAATGCAATCCTCGTCATAGCGGTCTACAATTTCAACCACCTATATATCAGCAACAGCATATCAGACCAATTAAAAAGGTTATTTTTCTGAAAGACTCTAGCAGATGGATCATCTAAAGCTTTACCCTCTCCGATGCAGACAAAGAGAGAAGGCCAATTGGTATGAATATAACCCCTACTAGTATAAAAGTTGTAACCACCTGAAACAATAATAGAAGGCAAAAGAGAATCACAAAAGAAAAGCAGAGGAAATGCGATCAAATTTCATAGATCAATATCCAATTGCAGAATATCAAGAAAACATACCAATCCTGGAGTTAATATTGGTTTGCATGCAGGAAGTTCTTGTTGTGTAAACCTAGAATCTGAAGCATAACAAAGCCGCAACAATTGGATACTTATATTGACAGGGATGACATATAAGAAAAGCAATCTCAACGAATTAATCATTCATTGAAAAAGGTTATCAGTTCTACATGCCAGAAACCAGAATTCAGAAACTACAATTGCATATTGATCAGATGCAACAATGAAGCAACCAGAGAACAATCCTGAATTCTTCACCATAAATCGTCATTTCTTGTGGGAAATTTACGTAATTGAATCAATCACGGGCTTTAACCTGTATTGATACTCGATAAAAAAATAAAAGTAAAAACAAAAATAGACAGGGGATCTCGCAACAGGGCTTTCATAAATCCGAAAATTCAGAAGCATAATACCACTGTTAATCACCCAGCACTGCCAAAACTTATGGATTAACGATCAAGAACCAAGAAAGGGAATCCCAAATAGCACTTGAGAACTATTCTCATTCTTTTTTGTCTAAAAAAATTACTTATTATGATCACACCGGCCTACGATGGTTCTTGAAAGACCATTTCTTGTTCCATTACTAATCTGAAGCTAATTGTTCGAATAATTATCATCAAAATGCCCAAGAAATCCAAAAATAAAATAAAAAACATGCATTTTAGGAAATGATTAACCACAATCATCCCCCACAAATTAGAAAGAAAGGAAATAGAAGAATGAATTCCTGCGTAAAGCAATTGACTAAAGAAAATTAAAAAACAAAGAAACAGAGGGAAATGAAAAAATTGAAAGAGAGAATCTACACTTGGGTTGCTTTGATTTCTTGGAAGAAGATTGAGAAGGACCCTCCCCAGAGCTCATCTTTTCAGATATGTGATTTTACTATACCATTCTCTGCAGATTGAATAAAAATGCAAAGAAAAGAAAAGGGCCAGGGTGAAAGAGGGCAAAAGTCCGAAAAAATGCATATAATCTGTAGATTTGTAGGAAAGACGGAAGAATCCGATCCAAAAATAATTTTGGTTTTCTTAGGGGGGAAAAAGGAAACCAACTTCCTAAAGTAGTTAAAAATTGTCATATTGTCTTCCCTTCTTCTTCTTCTTCTTTTTTTCCTTTATTTTTTTTTTAGTTTTTATGTTTTGGATTCATTTAGAAAATATGGAGAAAAAATAAATTCTTGTCACAACATTTAATAATTTAAACTATAAAATTATTTGAGGGCTGAGTCTCATTTTTACACATTCAACAATAAAATGTATAATAACAATTGTAAAATTCCCCGTTAATTTTGTAATGGCCAAAACACAGAATTTGCAAAAATAAGTCTTTTGATTACACGTGAAGTATCTTACCAACTTGACCATGCTTTATTGTCTTATAGAATAACATAACATAGGTGAATGGTGTACAAAAATAAGGAAGTATCAAGGTGATAAAACAAAAACTTGAATAGATGCGTGTTAGATTTTAGACCGTAATTTAAATGTTTATAGGGTACTGTAAAAAAAATCTACCAAATTAAACCAATTCGAGGAACATGATGAAGAAGAACATATTGTGTAGAGAATCTCATATTCTAAGTCTTAGATTTCCAAATATACAAACCACGTGTCTACTTATGGAATATACAAATATCACTGATATTAGCTGCATTAGTGTTTCTTATCTTTTGGTGGAAAGGAGGAAGTAATTCAACACGTTCCTGAAGGTGTAGCACTTGAAAGATTGGAAATGGATATATGACTACTTTGTAAGTGAAGATTTCAAGGTCTGATTGCTCCCTTGAGTCAGTCTTATTTATCTGTCAAATTTAGTTCAAGTATTTAGTATTCTCTTGGCTATTTAACAATTACAGGAAATCAGTGAGCGTAACAAAACAGAATGAAACTCATACTACTGTAGGAACAAAGTCATTTGCAAGAGTTGTTGAAGAGAAGGTAATAAATTATGTTCTTTAGAGATGTTCTCAGTTTTCATCCTTATGCATTTCCAAGTTGAACATGAGTTGATTATTGTGACAGAAAAGCAAGGAGGATGTTGAACTTTCAGAGATAGATGTATTTGAGCTCAGTCTACACCCAGGAAGACAGGGGGATTAATAAATGACCTAGCAAAAGAGACTTTGGTGAGATATTTCATTGTTTCTTTATCCATTTTCACCTGCTTTGTGACATGTCTTTTAGATACCAAAACTATAATGTTTTGCTTCGCTAGACAACAAAGAAAGAGTTGGCAGCTACAACTTCAATGAGTAGCAAGGAAATTTGTCAGTAGCAACTTGGTTATATTCCTGGACAGCTCCATAGCCACCGCGCAGCCAATAACCAAGCAGCTGAGCGTGAACGTTTGAGGACTAAAATTGAGGAGCACTGAACAAAGGCACACGCGGTAGAGGAACGAGCTACTCAAATTGCTGAAGAATTCAATGCCCAGAAGGAGGTGATTAACAACTTGCAAGAGTAGCAACAAGAAACAAGAGGGCTATACGAGGAGTTGATTGCCCAAATGAAAGAGTTATGCAAATGACAAACTTCTATATAGGTTACAAAGTTTAGTGCCCTGCATTTTCATTCTCTATTGCAGCTACTGCCTTACTAGAAATTTTTGAACCTTTTGAATATCTGGCTGTGGTACATTAGCGTGAAAAAATCACAACGCAATGCCTTCGAAATCTGCCATTATTTATGTTATCATTAGCAATAATTTATTTTCTCTGGCTATGCAAAAGAGTCAAAGAAATTGACTATTTGGTAATATTTAATTATGTAGTTTTTATTTTGGCTGAAACTCTTTTGATTGATTCTTTTATCTCTTCTCAAATTGACTTCAGTCCGAGTTTTGTTAAGTATAATTACTCATTCAAAGTTAGCAGTGTACATATGGTTTTGCACTTCTTCTAAATAAACTATATTCTAATGCATATAATATCTATCGTTCAATGCAGTACACTGCTGTTAAGTGATCGTTAGGAGATGAAGAAAGAGTTGGCTTTTGGATTTGCTAATGAAGATGGCTGAACTTTGACATTATTGGTTTAGTCAATGTTTTTGTTCAGAAATCCAGTACTCTATTTTTGGGGGGATGTTTAATGGCTATTAGCTACTCTGCTTTTTGGTGGAAGTTTATTGGTTAGCTAGTAAGCAAACTGGTGATATGGGCTTTAGGACCCATTTTGGCTGATTTCTGTTTTGATGAATTTAGACAAGTTTATGACCATATATATATATATATATATATATATATGAGGCTTCCTTGCGCATTGCTTTTGGCTATTGTCAACTATAGTTTTTGTCTATACTTGTTTAAAATGCCATAGGAATGCAATAGAAGTACGCTCCGAGTGATGAACTTGGAGACTTTGTAAATATCGCTTAGTGACAATAGCTCTTGTCATTGATTCAGAGGACTGATAGTGACAACAGGAAGTCATCAGTGTAAACATGAAATTTTTTGATGACTTTTACCTTATCTATGACAAAAATACAAGTGAAAGATGACAAGAAAAGTTGTCACAAAATTGTAATAGTTAGTGATGACTTTTTCTCACCATCAATTAACAGGTTTTAGTGACAACAGTAGGTTGTCACATGGGCCCATTTGTGACATAAAATCTGTAACAACCGAAAAAGTCATCACTGTCTCCTATAATGACTACTTTTTTCCTGTCATGACAACTTTTTCGACTTCTGTGACGACATTTGGTTGTCACAAAATACTGATTTTCTTGTAGTTAGGAATGAAAAATAGAAAAAATGCTATCAGATGAAGTCCGGTGCTATAACCGGCGCTGGACATAACGCAGGTTATGTTCTGGAAGTTGGCGTGCAAAGTCCTCTTGCTTATCCTTCACATAGAGCAATTGACACCAATGCTAATGTGTTCCACATCATTACCACATTGTAATCCCCCATAAAACACAAGAAGGAGACGCAATAAATGTTCTTAAGAGAAATCAATTGCTGACATAACCATCTCTTGCTTTCCAAGTCACTAGTAGCTAGCATAAATTGAAAGAAAGATAGAGCTCCCCTTCTAAATTTGCTATGAGACAATCAATAAATTGCACATAACCTTGCTAGGCTTAGCTCAAGCATGCAGAGGATCCCAACAAAAGAATATCCTTCCCTTACTTCATGGATGACATTATGAATATAAGACCACTGGGGACAACCAAAATGCATCACCTTATCCATATTATATAACCTTATTTTGGTTTCAACTGCACGAATAATATGAAGCTTACAGTCATGTATAAGTTTCTTACTTTCTGTGTGCTTTAGAGGCTTATTAAAGCCCCGGCCTTACATTCCAACAAGCAATATTCATGGAAGAAAGGAGATTTACCTCCACCCCTTTAGCTCAATTGCCACCCAGCCTTCTAAATCCTAGCAGATTGAAGGCAGAGTTAGTAGCGGCTGTAGGGGCAGAATTCGTAGAGGCTAGATCACCACAATGCTGCACACTATGTGCCTGAGATGATTGCTCGGATAGTTGCTCATGCTGACTCCTAGGGACCAGATCTTCCTGCACCTACTTTGAAACCCAAACTCAAGTAGATTTAGGCTTCTGAGGACAGACTCTCCAGATGGCCAAACTTGTTGCAGTGCTTACTGTGGTTCGCCATTGTGGTCGCGGTAACACTCATGGACACCACAATTTCACATTGGTCACTAATCAGATGATATATACATTTGACAAATAATGTTTTCCAAAAAATTTGAAAAAATTTATTAAGGGTAGGAAATACCATAAGAAGCACAATGATGAAATTATAATCGCCAAATATCTATACTCATATAACCAATCACTAATTTTATTATTTTGTGAAAGAAGTTGACGTTGTTTTGGCCATTAACACCAAAGGACAACATATATGTATTGGTTTTAACATCAAATACAATTTTCATTCCTACTTGGGTGACACAAAATCCAAATATAAGATTAAGATTACCATCTCCATTGTAATACAATAAAGATAGTCCTAGAATGGGTCAAATGAGTTTGTAATAACAATAACTACCCAATTAAAAAGCAACTATCCAACAGCATATTAAGATTATAGAACTAATTTAATCCAAAAGAAGAGTTAATTATTATGGAAAATTTTACCAATCAAAATTTTTTTTTGGGTTTTTGTTTTTTTTTTTGGGGGGGGGGTGCAGCTTTTTGTTGGAAAATTGGCAAACAATGTTAAAACCAGAATAACGAAACTAAATAAATAATGCTTGAGTCGTGCTAAGTAGCACTGTCCTAAGAAACTATTTCAGGGTAGTGAAATGTTTCCCCAGGATTAAACAAGCCTTCCTCTATTTTAATAGAGGGATGTAGAACCAGCAAATTTTCAAGAACCAGCAGAATGAAAAGATTAGTAGAAAGAGTAGATAGAGGAGAGGGAGGAGAGAATTTTAGAAAGTGTAGACTTAATGAAGTGCCCTAATGAGCCTGATATATGGTACTATTTATAGGCTTTATGAAACTGATATCCCGTAACAAACAATAAGCACGCTTCCTGGAATTTTGCAACAGCCAAATAAGATCAAATAAACTCTATCCTCTGTTGTGTCACAACGTAAACTTTGGAGAGAGTCAAACCCACGTGGGAAAAAGGAAAACAAATTGACTGAAGCTTCTCAAACATCCGGTGAAGCCTTTCTGAACTTAACATTTGGCCATTTAAAAGAATATCTTCTCGGAATGCCCCCCTAACAAATAGGAACAAGACGTTGGTGATAGAACTTCCTCAGATAAAAGTTGAAAGAGTCAAACTCTTATCCAATCAAAAGGAAAACGTGATGAAAAAATCTTTTGAAATATCAGTTATTTACAACAATCTCCCACCTATTTCAAAAGATTTTTAGACAAAAGAGTAAGAAAAATTCTGCTGGATATGTCTGGATTCAATGTAATCAGTTTGGTGTCTTTTGGACTATGAACCAAACTTAGATTGATGAAACATGTCCTCCAGAATTATTGGTGAAATATGAATTTCTATGAACCAATAACTCTCTTTGTATGACAGAGATTTTACCAATCACATTGTAATCCACAATTTGCTGTTCAATGCGGTTTTGCGCATATAGGCCGTGCGCTTGCCTGGTTATTCATGAGAGCTCTAAAGATTCGGCCAAGAAATCTTATAGGAGCGCCCACTCCACTCTCATATAGGTGAATTTATCAAGTGTATACGCTCAAAATACACCTCCCTAAAGGGATATAAATTCATTAAGAGTATTTATACTCAACCTCACAATTACTAACAGTCAAAGCACTTATCTCAGAAGGGACTTAAATTTTAAGTGCTTCACAGTCAATATCGACTTGTTATTACCCATATGAACCTACTTCATGGGGTCACCAATCACATAGGTTGGGTTACCATCTCTATTGACAATCATTGGCCCTAAGTCCCATCTCCCGTGTAGTTTGAAGAATTAATTTTCTTCCTACAGGTTTAGTCAGAGGATCGGCCAAATTCAACTCTGATTTCACAAAATCTATGGAAATTATTCCATCTTTAAGCAGCTGCTTTACGACATCATGTCTCAATTTCATGTGTCGACTTTTACAATTATAAGATTTATTTTTGGCAATAGCAATAGCCGCTTGACAATCACAGTGTATGGATACCGGAGGCATCATATCCTTAGTCGAAGGAATATTAGCTAAGAAATTTCTTAGCCAATCAGCCTCAGAACCAGTCAACTCTAGAGCTATAAACTCTGATTCCATGGTTGACCTGGCAATGATTGTCTGCCTAGCTGATTTCCAAGCTACTGCACCACCACCAAGGGTGAACACATAACCACTAGTGGATTTTGTATCATTTGAATCAAAGATCCAATTAGCATCACTGTATCCTTCTAATACAGTGGGAAATCCACTATACAGGATACCAAAATTCATGGTACCTCTCAAATACTTCATTAGTCTGACTAATGCAAACCAATGCTCACGATTGGGATTGTGAGTATATCTACTCAATCTACATACAGCATAAGCTATATCAGGTCTAGTGAAATTCATCAAATGCATCAGACTCCCAATAATCTGAGCATATTTAGACTGAGCAACTGGGTCACCATCATTTTTCTTTAATTGAGTGTTAGCATCATAAGGAGTGCTCACAGATGTCACATCATAATTTTCAAACTTCCTAAGAAGTCTCTCTGTATAATGTTCTTGTGACAACATTATACCATCATCTCTCCTTATGATTTTAACACCCAATATCATTTTTGCTTCACCCAAATCTTTCATATCAAAATTAGAAGACAAAAAATGCTTAGTATTATTGACAATACTTAAACTCGTACCAAATATAAGCATGTCATCCACATACAAACTAATTATGACATATTGATTGTCTACAACTTTAATATATACACATTTATCCACTTCTACAGATAAAAATCCATCTTTATCAATACTTGATCAAATTTCTCATGCCACCTTTAGAGTTTGTTTTAGGCCATAAAGAGATTTAATTAGTTTACAAACCTTATTTTCTTGTCCGGACACAATACATCCCTCGTTGAAACATATAAATTTCTTCTTCTAAATCACCATTTAAAAAAAGCTGTTTTGACATCCATTTGATGTACAAAAGTTTGTAAATAGAAGCTAAAGCAAATAAAATACCTAATAGAAGAAATTCTTGTTACTGGTGCAAATGTGTCAAAATAGTCAATATTTTGTTTTTGAGAAAATCCTTTGGCTACTAAACGAGCTTTGTATTTATCTATAGAACCATCGAATTATATTTCCTTTTGAAAATCCATTTGCAACCAATAGGCTTTGCACCAGGAGGTAAATCTACTAAAATCCAAGTTTTATTTTTCATAATAGAATCAATTTCAGATTTAATTGCTTCTTTCCAAAATTTACTATCAGAACAAGAAATAGCATCAGAAAAAGTTAAAGGATCATTGTCAACAAGAAAAGTTTGAAAATCATTTCCAAAAGAAAATTCTTTTCTTGGCCTTTTACTTCTTCTCAATTCCTCATTTGAGCTTATTTCTCTATTTATTTCAACAGGTGCATGAGAAATTTTATTCGACAGTTGGAAAATATATTCAAAAAATTCAGCATTTTTTGTCTCAATAATTGTATTACAATCAATCACATCACTTCTTAAAACAAGAAATCTATATGCAGCACTATGTTCAACATATCCAATAAACATACAATCACAAGTTTTAGAACCTATTTTTCTTTTCTTAGGTTCAGGCAATAAAACTTTAGCAAGACAACCCCATACTTTTAAATATTTCAAATTTGGTTTATAATTTTTCCATAATTCATAAGGTGTTTTGCCAGTTCTTTTATGAGGAATCCTATTTTGTAAGTGGCATGCAGATAATATAGCTTCTCCCATAAATTATCGAGCATGTGAACCGACTAACATAGAATTCATCATTTCTTTTAGTGTTCTATTTTTTCGCTCACCCCCTGCTAGACTCGTGAATAAGGTGGTGTTACTTCATGTATTATGCCTTCTTGTTCACAAAAATTATCTAAAGACAAATATTCACCTCCTCTATCTGATCTAATTCTTTTTATCTTCTTATTAAGTTGATTTTCTACTTCAGATTTATAAGATAAAAAAGCATTATGAGTATCATCTTTATTTCTAAGCAAATAAAGTTTAGTATATCTAGAATAATCATCTATAAAAGTAACATAATATCTTTTACCACCTCTAGTCATAGTTTGTTTTAAATCACCTAAGTCTGTATGAATTAAACTTAATAATTCGCTTTGAACAAGCATAATAACTTTTCTTTGTTATTTTACTTTCTCGCACATATTTCACATTTGTCCATATTGTCATTATTAATACCAAAGTAAACCAAGTGATTGCATTTTCTTTATATAACTTACATTCACATGTCCTAATCTTGCATGCCATAAAGAAATTGAATCAACAATATAAGCAGAAGAAGAAGCATTTTCATTGATCACATTGGAAATGTTAAGTACAAAGAGTCCCTGGTTACAATAGCCTTTCCCTACAAACACATTATTTTTGGTCATTACAATCTTATCAGATTCGAATGACACTTTCACCCCAACTTTTCCTAACAAAGCTACTGTAAACCAGATTTGCAATGTTTGGCACATGCAAAGACATCATTCGTGGCCAAAGTTTTTCCTGAAGTGAGTTTCAAGAACACTTTGCCCTTTCCAAGAACTTTAGTAGTTCGTGAGTCTCCAAGGTAGACCACCTCTTCATCATCCCCTATTGGAGTATATGAGGAGAATGCTTCTCGATTTGCACCTATGTGCCGAGTAGCTCCAGAGTCTACGACCCACTCTTTTACATTGGCTGCAATGTTCACTTGTGAGATGACTGCAACAATTATTTCATCTCCTTCGACTAAATTAGCCTTAGGAGGATTTCCAGTTGCATTGTCACCTTTATTATATCTCGACCGAAAAGATGGTGTCCTGGTTTTCCGCAACTGTAGCAATTGCCTTTTCTTTTCTTAAAATTGGGGTTCTTTGGTTTGTAGTTGGGATTTCTAGGCTTATTAATTTGGGACTTATTACGCATTTTGTTGTTGTTTTGTACCAAGTTAGCTTTGAAGGCCATCTCCTTTGCTTTGGCAACTCTCAACTCCCTTTTGTTTGAATCCTCAATGATGATGTGCTTGACGAGCTCATCCATAGTGTAACTTTTCTCCTTGTGCTTCAAGTTGTTTTTATAGTCGGCCCATGACTCGGGGAGCTTCTCAATCAGCATGCCTGCAGCAAATTTCTCAGGTAGATTGATGTCTTCATTTTTCAAGTCCTCCAAGGTAGCATTTGATAATGATTTGAATTTTCATCTCCTTGTCGTCACCATTTGCCATTGGTTGTATTTTCCTACCATTTTTTGCTTGGTTGCATCTTCGGCAAGAACTTTGTGACCAAGGCTTCCCATTGCCTTGGCTTCTTTGCAACTACAGTAGACATCAAATAATTCATTAGACAATGTTTGTAAAATAGTGTGTCGACATACCTTATTGGCATATTGCCATGCTTCTTGGATCTTGGCATCCACAGCTGTATGGGATTGATTGAGGCTACTCCATGGATGTCGAAAGCGAGAGTGCACACGTTTGTTATCTTTAAAATTTTCATTGGCTAAAATTTCAATTTTGGAGACGTCTGGAAAAGGCTTGGCGAATGGCAAGGTAACGGCAACTGATGCAGTTGATTGTTGTTGAGTGGTATTAACATTGTCAGTGGCCATAGTTTCTTAGATTGTTGGAAAATTGGCAAACAATGTTAAAACCAGAATAACGAAACTAAATAAATAATGCTTGAGTCGTGCTAAGTAGCACTGTCCTAAGAAACTATTTCAGGGTGGTGAAATGTTTCCCCAGGATTAAACAAGCCTTCCTCTATTTTAATAGAGGGATGTAGAACCAGCAAATTTTCAAGAACCAGCAGAATGAAAAGATTATTAGAAAGAGTAGATAGAGGAGAGGGAGGAGAGAATTTTAGAAAGTGTAGACTTAATGAAGTGCCCTAATGAGCCTGATATATGGTACTATTTATAGGCTTTATGAAACTGATATCCCGTAACAAACAATAAGCACGCTTCCTGGAATTTTGCAACAGCCAAATAAGATCAAATAAACTCTATCCTCTGTTGTGTCACAACGTAAACTTTGGAGAGAGTCAAACCCACGTGGGAAAAAGGAAAACAAATTGACTGAAGCTTCTCAAACATCCGGTGAAGCCTTTCTGAACTTAACATTTGGCCATTTAAAAGAATAAATCTTATCTTCTCGGAATGCCCCCCTAACAAATAGGAACAAGACATTGGTGATAGAACTTCCTCAGATAAAAGTTGAAAGAGTCAAACTCTTATCCAATCAAAAGGAAAACGTGATGAAAAAATCTTTTGAAATATCAGTTATTTACAACACTTTTTGCCCAAACAAAGATTCATTCAGAATTCCTCTGGGCCATTAAATGATTTCTACAAATGGCCCTCTCCTAAGGCGGATTTTGCCATGGGCTGATACATTAACTTTTTTGGTTTCCTTTTAAATGAGTCTGGTGTTGCTAATGCTTCCTCCTCTCGGCTTTCTCCACTCTATTTTTCCGTTTCACTTCCATCTTTAATTGAACCGAGAAAGACCCTTTCCAAATTTCAATTTAACTTACAGATTAAAGCTTTTCTTTCCTCCCAAGGAGCACAGCCTTTAATTTGCTTTCGCAAAAAAATCCAAAATAAATGAAGTTAGATGATTTTGGTGAAAATACTCATCCCTTCCTCTAATTTTGGTGGGTTCCAGCTATTGACTTTGATTTCTGTTGTATGTCCTCTGTCCTTTAGGTGTTGAGTTTTCGATTTCCTACCATTTGTTGCAGTCTTTAATGGGAAAAATTTGATTCCTGAGTTGATAAAATAATACCCGAGCAAGTTTCAGTAATTCTGAGTCAAGTCGATGATTGCCCGAGTCTATCCAAGTTATTGGTGCCATGGTTGCTTCCCGATGAAGCAGTGTTTAGGGTGTCATTTTCGTATTGTTGACAACTATTCTCGATATAAATGACTAACAATTTGGCGAGCAATGGTGCTCACCCCATGGCAGTAGCAATTCATATAGGCCTGTAAACAGGTTCGGTCTAGATTCGAACCCGACTTGAATCTGCTATTTCTCGGAATCAAAACTAGGTACAGTTCCATTTACTCAGACCTGAATTCAGACCCTTTTTTTCAATAAAAAAATGGTTCGGGTACGGAATATGGAATTCTAACCCTTATCCGATCTGGACCCATTCAAATAAATTAATAAATATAAAATAGATATACATATTAATATTCTTACAAATATAATATTAATATTCTTACATTTATTAAAATATATAATACATATTATTGAAATATATATATATACATGTTAATACTCTCATAAGTATAAAATATTTATATATATTAATACTTTTATAATTATAAAATATATACATATATAGTAATATTTTTTGTTGGGTAGACCCAACCCATCGAAACTCGATAAGAGCCGGATCCGAACTCGATGGGACCCGGATCGAAATCCGCCACTATCGGACTCGTCGAGTATAGAGGTCTTGAACATGTAAATATAAATAGGTCCGGGTTCAGAATATTCAATTCTACCTTAGAGCCGACCCAACCCGTTGACAGGTCTACATTCATACTTAACCTCCTGATGGCATTGATTTCCATTAGGAAATGGAACACAATCAGGCCACCAGTGAATTGCGATCGAGAGCCCAGCAACAGACACACTCCTGCCTAGTAGTCACGTTATCAGTATACAAAGGTTTCCCTATATAACTAGCCAATTTTACTGATGTCTCGGGCTCAAGACCCAACAACTTTTGTGGGAGCCCACCGGTTAAAACAGTAATCTCAGATTATTAGGTAGCTTATGGGCTTAGGTTAATAAACCAATCATTTCCTATTCTTCCTACTGTTATCACACTCATCCACCCTTTTAGCCTTTGTGTTCGTGTGAAGCTCAATCAAAATCTACAGACTCACAATCATACTTGGCATAGGCTCACTTCTCATGTCTCAGGTCAAAGGTTGACCTAACAAGTAACAACCTTCGAGCAAATTTACAAATTCAAAATGATTAACATCCTCCCCTCTTTCCAACTGATATCAAATTTAGGGGTATAGTTATGAAGCTTTAAACCAGGAAGATGCACCTACATAGGAATAGTGTCAAAACAATCTCTAGTAAGTGCACCCAAATAGGCATAGTGTCAAAAGAATCTATAATAAAATCCATATTAGGGGTCAAGACCTTAAGAAATAGCATTTTACTTGTGAAACGGCCATGGGGATTGATCAAGAATTCTAGTACTTGTTTCCTAAAAACAGTTGAATATGAAAACACAAGACTTCAACTTGGTGCAGTAGACCAAAACTCTTGCCACTTCTGAGTGCAAAACCTCTGCGTAGCTTGGAATGGAAGGGGCCGGGCTTCCCAAGAACAAACCCAACTACTGCATGTAGCTACACATCTAAACAGAAAACGACTTGATTTGACAAACAGGCCACGTCAAAAGATAGCCCAACTTCCTCATCGATATATTCCTTTGTTTTCACCAAACCAGCCCATGCAGAAGCTTTCGCTTCAGCCTCAATCTTGGTAGGAGACTCACTGAGAATTAGGCACTTGGGGAGTAGGTTCCAAACCAACAATTATAGAATCACCAAGCTGCATGCTTCAGAGCATGTAACTGACAGCAGTTGCAACTGAGAGGTAGTAAGCCATCAAGGGACTTCAATCTCAAACAACTCTTCAAATTAGAGCTATATTCAGAAGCCATTTGAAATCCACAGTTGCAGCAGATTTTCAAAGAAATACACTTGGAGATGTAGGAGTCAGTGGGAAACTATTAAAAAAAACTAGCGAAGTAAAAAAAAAAAAAAAAAAAACACATACACACACACACAAGACAGAGTAACTAGCGTAGTAAACTTGTGCACAAAGAAACGACAATCTAACGCAGAGTCGTAGAAAGAAGAGAAAACTAAACTGAACAAACTATTGCAGAGGACAAGGCGATCAAAATAACCTGGAATACGCAACCAGAGCAAGCTTGAAGGCTCAATCATGGGCGGAAGTGGAGTTAGGACCTTGTTTAGGGGGCGCAATATTTTTAGTTTCAACTTACATGGCAAGGCTTGTGAATTTTCGTGACAACTAAGTATTTATAAAAAATTATTATAAATAAAGAATGAGATGTCATTTTTACCAACAAAAAAAATTTTTATTGCATCAGTTTCTTCAACATAGACTAAAAAATTTATAAAAATGAAAAATTATTATAAATCATATGCACTGGTCTCTTCGATTACAAAAATTATAAAAATGCAAAATTTATACTGTTTGTGGAAAACAAAATAGCAAAATACTCAAAAATATGCATAAGGTTACAAGATATACAATCCCGTATATATAAGATTCATATAGTGAGTACATGGTCAAATTTTAACAAGTCACTTGCAATTTTGTAGTCGGACACATAAAAAATGTTTAATATTAAGAAAACAAAATTTAGTAAAAGTAGTATAACAATATCATCGTGAAATATATTTTATCCAAGCTTCTATTGTAGAACTGATGGAGGAAATTATAAATAATTTTAACACTTTTGGGGCCAATTGTGGGTTTAAATGATAGATTTTCAAAACTCAGGTGTGGGGCAAAAGTGAGGGCAATGTTTAAAGGCTAAAATTTTTTATAGGTCATTTTATAGTTTTCAAAAAACTGAAGGGGTGCAAAGGCGGCTCCGCCCCCAACCATGGATGCACGAAATTCAGGTTGCGGATAATAGAGTAGCCAACTGCCTCATGCGCACGTCAGTAGAGGTAACCACCGCAGCAAAAGTGAGGGCAACGTAAAATAGTATAAAATAAATTTTATGTTTGTTCATATATGTAGCTTTACGAGTGAATGTGCTCATTCCGTATGCTAATACACAATTGGATGTTGAACACATTTTTTAATTTTTGGAGATGAGAAGGACGTGGAGAGGGTAAAAATGTTCTAGTGTACGTGAAACTAGAATTAATATGCATGATTTATTCAGAAATCAATTTAAGCAAAAAATTCCGAATACGCCAAAATTGAGAAAAATGGAAAGATTGTAGTGACCAAAATGATCTTCATACCCATTTTATGGGTGGTAGTTTATCTGCAAGGAGTAAAGACTAATGCCGAGGCTCACACGAAAAGCAACATTTTTCTATTTACTTCGTGTATTAACACCCTGCCATTTTCATCTGTAATTGCGTCAAGAAAGCTTGTATTGATTTTGATTGTTAAGATTCACTTCAGTTGGTAGGACTATAAATTAGGTAATCGGACCCATCTCTTCTTTTTCTTGGTTGCATCCTGTAAGATTTGAAGTCTCCCTTGAACCAAAATTATTAGGGTAAAATACACGTTATTCTCTTGTGGTTTAGTGATTTTTCACATAAATCTTCTGTGGTTTTAAAAGTTATGCATAACCTCTTCATAGTTTAGATTGAAATGTCAAAGTGATGGAATTGGTTCTCTGTGATGAAATGCACAGGAACATCAAGATTACCCTTATTTAAAAATTAAAATGATTGAAGTGACCAAATTACATAAACATAACATGCATGATATATTAATCGCTTATAGTTTTGAGTATTACTATATAACCCCCTCATGATTTAGTACTTTATCATATGATCCCTTATGGTTTTCAAAATATATACATAACCCTCTTGTAGTGAATAAATAATTTTTAGATAGAGGTACTTTTGATATTTTAATTGATTTCCTTATGGAATGCAAATTTTGTTACTTTGACACTTTAATCTAAATTATGAGGGGGTTACATATACTTTTGAAATTTCAAAAAATTATGTGAAAAAGTGCTAAACTACAGAGGAGGTAAAGTTTATTATACGCGAATTATTATGTTGATATTGGACTAATCTGGAAAATCAAATTCACTAAGTTTAGATTACATTAACCGTCGCAATGACTATGCCTTTAAGTTAGGTTACAGTAACCATTCTTAGGAATCGATTCGAACTTATGAGATAGTACGTTGATTCTGACGTAGTTGTTAAAACTTCCCCCTTCCCACCCCCCCCCCAAAAAAGGGATAATTTCAGAAATCTCCCCTGAGGTTTCTCATAATAGCACTTAGCTCTTCTGAACTTTTCAAAATCTCACTTACTTCATTTGTCAAATTGATAAGACTAGATATTCTTATAAAAAAATCACAAATTGACAACATTACCCTTGATCTCAATAACTATTTAACTAAAAGCCAAACCAAAAAAATATATTAAAAAAATTACTATCTAATAATGGTCCATATTTTTCTAAATCAAGGTCGTGTTAGAATAACAAAGGATGTGAATAAATTAAATTTAGTTAAAGGCAACCACTTAGGAGGATTCGGTGACTAATTAACATGTAAAAATTTTTTATGAACAGTTATAATTAAGGAATTAAAGAAATATTTTTAGAAAATATGTTTTAATGCATGATGTGGTTTAAGTTTATTGATAACTAATATATTTCTTTGTACATACAAATTTTTCATGTTGTAATTTTTTCAAGGTGTAAATTTTGTATTTATTTCAATACAACTAAAATAAATAGTTTAAATCAAGAAATTTACTCCTTATAAAAATTTAGCCTTAATTTATTTTTTATTGTTGTTGTAAACTTCATAATTAGGATAATACAAGGGTTGTATCGGAGCAAAAATTTTATCTTTCTTGCATTTCTTTCAAAGGGGGTAAAATGTTATAAGAAATGTCAATCCAAAGGAGGTAAATGAGATTTTGAAAACCTCAGGAGAGTTAAGTGATATTATGAGAAACCTCAAGGGAGGTATTTGAAATTATCCCAAAAAAAAAAAGCCCACAAAGATCAGTTGCAACTAACAATATCAATAGTAGCAGAAAAGGAAAAGTTGCAATTGAGACTTCGTGCTTACAGCTCATAAGCACAATAAGAAAGGGTGATTTTTAAATTAGACATAACATAGATAATGCACAAAATTAGGACCATAGCATAAACAAGTTCAGCATTTTAACGGGAATAAAACCACTTTAAGCTTCATAAAATGGACTTAGACCCCACTCACTTCTATTTAGTGCCGATAAAACTATTACTGATGGTCCCAAATTGACACAAGAAGCGAAGGCAAATTTTCTTCTACTATTCACATGGAGGCTGCGGCAACTTTTGATACATAGAAACTCAAAAACCAAGGCTGCTGCTTATTTTAAAAGCCCTATGCGGCTGACTTATACATCTGATTTTTTAAATTTTTATAAAGTGGTGTTAACACAAAAAAAACACGCAACACAAGTAATATTAAAATCTTACGAATAACAATTTATTCCAAGAAACTGATTTTTCTCAACTACAAGTGTAGGACTTCAAGTCCTTAAATAGAGGGAAAAAAAAAAACTAGGAATCTTACCCTAATTATGATACCATAACATGGCTCAACCCTATTTTCTAAATAGACTTTGATATCTAATTCTCACCTACTTACTAAATAAAAAATTAACTTCTAAAACTAATAAACTTCTAAATACGTTTGGTTTAAAATATGCCAATAAGTGGAATGTTTTAAATGTAAAATCTCCTACTTGTTATTCCTGCAACTTTACTATTGAACCAACCTTTTCATGTACATCCGAACTTAAACTCAATCACGGCTCTAATTGCCTTCAGCACTAAAGGGATTTAATCCCACGCAACTAATCAAAATGGACCCAATAACACTCACATAGATTAACCAATAACAACAATCTAAACCTTTAATTTATCCCACTAAATGGGATCGGCTATATTGATCATATTTCACTGTTGTGTACGGTCTAGACAGACTAACCAATAACAACATGACATGTAAATCACCACTTAATTAATAATATTAAAACATAAAGGTTTGATTTATCTTCCTACATAACTTTTTTTTTTTAAACTAAACTCCTTAAATCTAGACACGCCCCACATCTTCTTTAATTTCATGAATGTCTCCATCCTTTGTAAAACTATCTGCCACTTCCACTTCAATCTTGCAACAATTAATCTCAATCTCCTTTTCTCGAATCAATTCACGTATAAAGTGATACTTGATATACTTGATATCTATGTGCTTGTTATGCCCATAAATAATTGAATTCTTGGACAACTCAATTGCCTACTTATTTACCTAAAAATTTTTGTTTGGATTGTGTTTATTTGCCTAAAATTTTTGTTTATATCATCGACACAATTTCGAACTACCTTTTTATCTTACATACATCACATCAAAAAAGTGCTATAGTATTTTTTTCACAAAATTATCCCAAATAATCTTATATCCAAACACATGTCGCAATAAATCTTGTCGGATCAATCTGCTTGTGTTTTATGACATTAAGCATGCGATGCAGCCATAATGCTTGGATGGTATTGTTAGTTGTTCCAAAATATTCCCCTCTATAGATAATACAGTCACTTGCTGCTTCTTAGAATTCTAAAAAAACGCTCTGAAACCAATAGATAATGCATAACCACTTGCTTAGTACCAGAACTACTATATATACAAGATTAATTCATGAATTACGGAGGAGATCTTGTTCTTGAGGTCAAAATTGAGATTTCAAAATTTAGAAACTTTGAGTTCAAATCTTCCTTTGCCTCCTTACTTTGTTAAATCTCATGCCTCCTTTAAAAAAAAAAAAGATAAATTCACAGATAAATTTGAGCAAACACTTTCTCTGAGACCAAAGCAAAAAAGAAGAATTATGGTGACCAAAACAAAATTCACTCGTTCTAGCAAACCAAATTCTCCTCTTTTATTTGCAACGGCTAATTTAGTATCTCAAGCCAAACGCTGCCACCGCTAATGTTCTCTTGTGGCATGCTGCTTTTTTATATCCTGAGGCAACAAATTTTAATTGGATCCACTACTTGTATTTTCACTACGCAAGTATCGTGCTTTTTATTTTATGCTTGTCCCAATTTGCATTTTCGACTACCTCTGGAAAAGAATATAGTTAACAACGACTATTCGTGATTCCTCATTTTTCTCGATTATATTTTATTTCTTCCAAAGCTGCTTTTCTTTTCCTTTATTTTCAACAAAAAAAAATTTCTCCAAAGCTGCTTTAACACAATTTTTATTTTGTGGATAATTGTTCGACTTTTTTCCCCAAAGGTATAACTTTTTTTGTTAATAAAATATCCTTTTGTGCTGCTAAAGTGAATAAGTGTAAGATTCGTTTTACATTCTATATACATATTTAAGCATGTGGCTCCTATCATATCAAAAATATAAAATTTGTTCATCGACATCTTAAACTTTCTTTTACAATGAAAATCAGTCAAGATCATCACTATAAATTCAGCCAAATTGTGTTCCACAGCATCCCACAGTATTCTCCAAATATTATAAACAGAAAATATGTCAAAGACATCAGCCACGTTCATTCTCTTCATGGTTCTGTTCACCTTTGCAACTTGTAAGTTTTTTCTTTTTCAAAATAAAATAATCAAGTTAAAAATAGGTCGATTGCTAAAATCTTTTTCATTTTATTTCCTTTTTCTCCTATCTTCAAACAAGTTAAGCCAAATTTCATCATCAAAATTTTTTTTTTCCCTTGGTATATGTTACTATATGCAGCTGATTTTTCCATGGCAACAATGGAAACAACAAAAGCGGAAACGCTGAAGACAACAATCTCCAGAAAACTGATGCAACAAATCCAGTGCAGTCAAATTGCTTGTGGTTTGGACATAGACTGCAATTTTTACGGATGTTATGGGTACAAATGTTTGGGGTATTGGTATAGAAGCTGCACTTGGGTAAGGGCAAATGAGGACAGTCTCCATGCAGTGGAGTAATAAAAATTGTTCTAGCTAGTAAATCTGTATGTTGTTTCTTCAATAACACCTTTGTGCTCCCTCATGGTCACGAAGGTGAAACGTGTTTAATGTTTTTAATTTAGATTTTGAATGGGTTTGGAGTTCTCTCTCTGTGTGTGTGTTGCACTGGAATGTTTTTTTCCCACAAAATTAACTAAAAGGAGTGGCCATTAATTACAATGATTACCAGCACATTCCGAATCCCACATTATGGGACACTTAAGTTTTTTAATGATGCATAAAGTTGTGAATTACTAATAACTTGAAGTAAGTATTTTTTACTCGTGATAAAGAGTGTTAAATGTAAATAGAAAAAAGTCTTTAGAAGTCTTTTGTGTTGATCTAGACTTTTATATAACACGTGCTAAACACAACCAGTCCAAGAACATTTACTATCCCATATAACACTATAAACATTTACAGAAAAATCATTTGATCTAGGTTCCATACTACCCTTAGCATTGTGTGATGGATGACAAAGCATCAGCAAGTAAAAAGTAGTCATAAAGACGATGTTATTAGATTATGAAATAGTGGACATGGCTATATTGCCTTCAAAATAAGACACTGGTGGTTGTGGTAACTGGTATGCTCAGACAGTGGAACACGGAATTCATTGATTTACGAGCTAGTTACTACTTGGTGAAGGAGTTTCCGAGTATAAATTGACCAACAACTCTCACACTAACAGGCAAAAAAGGGGAATAGTTATTTCCATTTCTTTTCATAACAGATGACCGTTATAGCAAAATCTTATTATAGGAACTTGGTGTGATAACTGACAAGCATAGAAATTGAACTTCATATAATTAAAAAAAAACTACAATTTAATGGAAGATCATTTTATTTAGTCCCAAAAAACAAGCTAAAGCTCAACATAATTTCACACTCATATAGAGTATTTAACTACGGTTGCGTGATTATGAATTTAGTTGACTATGTCATTGTTAAGAATAAGATTGTATTATTCAAACACCTTATAGTTTTTATTTGGGAAATCATGCAAGCATTCAATAAAGACACATAGAAGCCTCGTCCGTGTCCAATATGTAGAGAGAAGAAAAGAATATCATTGTGTGCCTGACTAATTGTGATCCAAAAAAATATTAAAGATAAAAAGGAGACTTTTTGAAACCTCGTTGATATTCTGAAAATTTCACCTAATAAAGGAGTATTATTAATGGCAATATTGGCCATAATTTTTAGAAAGAGAGAGGACGGGAGGAGGAGAGGGGTCGGCCAAGGAGGCGTAATATTGGCCATAACAATCAAATTTATAAGGCTTATTTATTCTTGGCTTTGCTACTTTGTTTATTTCATTTTGAGTAAAATACTTTTTGCATAATTTTTTTTATAGGAATTCTAAGGATAACTTGGGAATAATATTTATTGTTAAAATTTTTAAAACTATTTTAGATCATTTATCTGATAAGGGCTGACTTTGTTAACCAAAAAATTTAAGTAGTGGATGTGTAATTTTAGAATTGGAGAAGTACTAAGTGAAATTGTTAAAAACCTTGGACAAGATTTCTGAAATTATCTGCAACGGATCTTTTGTCCCACTTCCTGTGCCATTCTCTGTCCCAAAATTTATGATATTGCTATTTCTCCTTCATAAACATCATATTTTATTTCTTGTTTGTTCCCTTGTTATCAAATGAAGGAGAATACAGCAATACACAAAATTTAACAAACTCAAAAAATTAAAATACACAAAAAATAAGATTTTTATGAATTTTCTTATGTATTTTTGAACTTTCTATTATATAATGCTTTTTTTGAGATTGTTATATTTATTTTTTATTGTGTTGGTAGTTATTTGATAGCAAGGGAACAAAAAAGAATTAAAATATGATGTTTATGAAGGAGAAATAGCAATATAATAAATTGTGGGACAGAGAATGGCACAGGGAGCGGGACAGAAGATCCGTTGTTGAAATTATCCCAACATAAAAGGATGCTTATTCTCCAATCCCATATCTATTTTATCTCACAAGGCACAGAAAAGCCACAATCATTAAGCAACTTAAGATACATATTTTTGTATTTTCCTTTTTTGAACAAAATTTTTTTATTTTGTGAATTTTCCACGTAAAATTGAATAAATACTATGCTAATCAAATTGATTTGTACATGTGAAATTCATTATGAATATATTTTCACGTCCATATGAATACCAGTGTCAAGGAGAATGTTCATATAAAAATTATATTTTCTGCAAGAAAACAAATGATTTATAAAGAAAAACTTTGATATCATGTCCCACTAAAAGGGCATAAATCACCTTACAATCAATCAGCCACACTTGTAAAACATAAATTAAATGAAACACTCGAGTAAAGAATTAAACAAAATAAAAATGATAAAAATATATATATAATACAATAATGAATAATTTTTCGTAGATCAAAAACACCTGATATAAAGTTGCATTCTCGAGAATGATCAACTACAAATCTTTCTTTCTCCAAATAATCCACTTTTAATCGGACTAAACTAGACCTACTGATGCTGTATATGACTTGAAAAGAAACTTAACTAACGCATTAAAATACGTAATACAAGGAAATAAGGCTGATGCTTTTGCCTGGAGAAAGTTGTGCGTTTTGGGCTTGTTCATCTCCTAATATCCATCAATTTATTAATCAGTCCAAAAACCTTATCATGTTATTTGGGCCTTCTTGCATGTCCTACTCTTCCTTTCTTGCGGCACTCTATTTTGTGGCCCAACACTGAGTAACGATTAGTAACTCTAATTCTGATTAGCATCGCAATTTGCAGCCTTCTTAATTTTGGTTTTCGCTGTCAATTTGTTATATTTAATATTTAATGCACTTTATACGGTAGACGTTCTACCAAATCGGCGACCACCAGACAATTGGTCTGGCAGCCACCAGGGGCGTCCCGTAGTGCACCCGTGACTCGTTTGTTCTGAGGATATGATTTATCTCTTCACATGATTTAGTTCTATGTACTCAACAGGTGATCAAATTGTATTTTTATAATATGGAATTAAAAATTAAAATTTACAAACAATTAAAAAAATATGGATTTCAAAATAACATTAATTAGCTTCGTTTGGATTGAGAATTTGACGAAGAATTTGAAATCTATCCAAATCACTCTAATTGTTTGGATTGCTTAATAAGTGTTTGGATTTGTAATATACCAATTATTAAAATATATTTTAAATACTATAATAATTAGTAACTTATAAATTCAAATACTTTCTAAATAATGTAAAACAACTAGAGGGATTTGAGAAGATTTCAAGTCATTCGTCAAATCTCTCAATCTAAACGCAGCGTTGAAAAAATTCAATTACTATTTTCAAGCAACAAAAATAGCAGGCAATAAAGTTGCATCATAAGAAATATGAGCTACAAGTATAAAAACTTATTGTTTAATTCTATTTTCTTGAAATACTATAACCTAATATTGTGTTTGGGTAAGGTTTAGGTTTGGGTCTAAACCATGGATCTACTCAAACCAATATTGTCTTTTGGCGACAAGATCTCGATAGAGTCTGTATTTTTTAAATTTTGGATCAAAACCCATTAAAAATATGATGGGCATGAGCTAGGCTTAGGTAAGACATAACATATTGACCTACCTAAATTTTTATATCCATTGAGCAATCACAACAAAGCACTTTGCTAGGCCTATACTTGCAACATAACTAGACTCAAACCTTTTATAAGGACTTAATACAATTAATGTTAGGGTAGGAGATTATTTGAAATAATTATTATAATATTTTTACAATGTAATGTATATGAGATAAAATAATTTTTTTTGTGGTTAGATGGCAATATTTTATAACTACTTCAACATCTACTTCTACTATACGAGGGAACGGGAAGATCCAACTGGCCCATATGGGGTTACAGAGACTGAACCGCTTTTAGGCCAGATGGGTGTCCTACAATACCCCTGGTTTAAGATAAATTGGTACACTCAAAACACCTCAAATGCAGGTGTAAATAAAAGTAATGAAGCCAGTTTCTAGACAAGTCATATCTGAAAAATTAACTAAGAAAATGTAACGGATCGACCGGCATTTGAGCCATCGATTGATGCTAAGGTGAGAGAATCTTGAGCTATCCCTTCCCCAGTGGCTGTGCGACAGAGAGTGTTGTCAGGAAAAATGAGACAGGTGCTAGGGAGTACTAGGCACTGCGGCATTTGACAGGGCTGTAGATGGAGGAAATGTAATTCTTATCACAATCAACCCACAAGAATTAACCACCAAGTATCAAGAGCGAGGCTCAGGGAACGACCACACTCATGTCGTTGGAATGGAGTAGGTCCAATTAGGTACGTCTAGTCATGTTCAACCCATAGCTCGAACAACGCATGAATAGGTTTTCAAAGTTTCACCGAAAAAGCTAGATGTTAAGGTGAGAGAACCAAAACCATATAAACTGCATACCAGAATTCCATACTGATAATGTGGGATCCAAGTATTGTATGATGAAATTGCATCACAACAATCCACCACAATTTTGCTGCCTCGGTACCCGTGCAAGGTAGCTTTGCACTAGACATCTGGTTTCGGGGTAAACATTGCAATGTTGGCACCAACAGGCTAACACCATAATTTTGGCATCACCATCCATTCACGGGCTGGCTTTGAATTAGTCTGTCTAGTTTCCGGCTAGCACTGCAAGGCAAGTGTCACTACATGTATCATACTTTTACATCGAAGGTGGTGGTGGATGGCTCGATACCAATAGATATGAATTTTGGGTGAACCCGCCTCAAAAATTGGCTATTAGAGTGAGAGAATTTAAACCCATATAAAACTCATACTAGAATTCCCTACTTCTAATATGAGATTCAAGTCTCATATCTAGTAATTGAATCATAATAGTGCCCCATGTAATTGGCTTTCAAATCTAATGAATTAATTCAATTCGGCCTATTCATAGAGCTTCCCTTTATAGACATGCCCACAGTTCAAATTTCAATCAGAATTGGACCGAAACTAGATTGGGATTTGTTGAAGTGGAACAAGAACCGGTTTTGGCTAACTGGAACTAATTTTGGAGAACTGAAATCAAGACTAAAACTACGGCTAAAGGTTATGATTTAAATTATCAAATATTAGAACAAGAGTTCGAACTGGCCATTTGGAACCAAAACCGTCTACGTTAAGAATGTGTGTATAGTATATACACATATTTTATGTATATAAGTATATATAAAGCCCCAATTTAATGAGAAAATTGAGATATTTTTCCTTTTTCAATTCATTTCCAACAAGAAAAATATTGATATTTTGTTTTATTCAAAGTGTTCCATAAATGTGAGGTATTTTCTGATAAAATTTGTATCTTTTTTTCAATCAGCTAATAATATAGTAAAATTATATATATATATATATATATATATTTATATATATATATGCATGTATATATACATATATGTGTGTGTGTGTGTGTGTATATATATATATATGTATGTATGAATGCATATGTATATGTATACATGAATCTTTTAAAGATGAAGGTATGAGAAAACACTATCAACATGAGCATTAATGTAGCATACTTTGTCCAAATTTTAGTAGTAATAATAATAATAAATAATCAAACCAATATTATGAATAAAGAGCATGAGATGATTAGAAAAGGAAAGATATGACCTGAATAACAAAATAAAAGTATAATTAATATAAATTTATATAAGGTAGGTCATTAATAGATTTGTTAAAATTGACTATAAATAAGAAACCACGCTATAAATAAGGAAGTAAAAAACAAGACGAGAATCAACTGTTACCAAAAAAATAGAAAAAGACTAAAATAAAAAAATATAAAATATAAAAGATGTCCATGTAGTGAAAAAATAGAGAGTCCACTTAGCAACAGAATGTTAAAGTAGCCAACCCAATATCTTACTAAAATCGAAACTCAATGTTGTTATATACACACACACAAGTCTCTTTTCCATGCATTTACAAAGGCATTTTTTTATTTTCTATTATTTTTATTTTTTGAGCAAAAATTGTTATAAAAAAATTTAAAATGCTATTTTATAAAATTTAATACACTAATTGAAAGACAAACATTAAAATTAAACATAATAAAAATAGTTAATTTATCACAACTCAATAATTTGTTTCAATCAAAACTTATTCCACAATTCAAATATATTTACTCTAATTTATAGTGGCAAGTCAACATAAAAGAAAAGAAGATGCAATGAATACAAATTTAGACAAAGTTAGGTTGTTAACAGATTTGCTGAAATTGACCATAGGTAATAAATCATGCTATAAATAAGAAAGTAAAAGGAAGGGAATTGGTTATTATCAAACAATATAAATGGAATAAGGATAAAAAAAATACAGACATTAAAGATGTCCACATGACGAAAAGATAGATATTTCACCTGATAGATGATTAGAGTAACTAAATCAGTAACCTATCAAAATCGGAATAGAATATTATTTTAGACACACGTACGCACATACACATGCAAACACACACACACACACACAAATCAATAACCTATCAAAATCAGAATAGAATATTATTTTATATATATGTGTGTGTGTGTGTTTATACATGTATGTATCCATATGCACATACATATATACACATATATTGATATATATATCTATGTGTGTGTGTGTGTTTGTGTATATATATTTGTACACATGTATATATACATACGTACATACATATATATACATATACAAATATACATGTGTATGTGTGTGTGTGTGTTTGTGTATATATATTTGTACACATGTATATATACATATGTACATACATATATATACATATACAAATATACATGTGTATGTGTGTGTGTGTATGTATATATATGCACATATACATGTGTATGTATATATGTGTATATACATATATAGATACACATCATCATCATCATCATCATCATCATCATCATCATATATATATATATATATGTATGCATATACCAATACATATATATATACACGCATTACACCTTGTATATACACAGAGAGAGAGAGACATCATCAACACATATATATTACATACCTTGTAATGCATGTCCCCCAGTATACGCATATACATACAAAAAGATGTATATATGTGTACGCACATATATATGCGTATGTATATATTATTTATATATTACATATGCATATATATATATATATATATATATATATATATATATATATATAGATATGTATATATGTATGTGTGTAATATATATATACATATATGTGTACAGATATATCTATACATATATATATATATATATATATATATATATATATGCATATACATACATACACACACATATATGTATATAAACTTGTACATATACATATATACCTATATATGCATGTATATATATGTGTGTGTGTGTGTGTGTGTGTATGCATATACATATATATTTCTCTTATTTTATTTTGAATCCCTTGATCTTGTAATTTTTCCTCTATTTTGTTTATTTTTACTTCTTTTAAAAAGTATATTTGTTTAGAAATGTTACATATAATTTTTTCTTTTATCTTGAAAGCAGATTGACAAATATTTACTTCCTTTTTTTTTGAAAACCTTATATTATAAAAACCTAGAAACCTAAAAACATATATGCATATACATATATGTGTGTGTGTGCGTGCGCCTGATGTGTGTGTGTGTGTGTGTGTATATATATGTATGTATGTATGTATGTATGCACATGCACACACACACACATATATTTATTTATAGTTATACACATGCACACACACATACATATATGCATACATGTATATGTATATACGTGTCTTTGTGTGTGTATATATGCATGTATATGTGTGTGTGTGTGTATAGACTGTCGGCTGTATCCCCTAAATCTACTGAACTTTGAGCACTCTATTTTGCTTCGAATTCCTAAAGGTCCTCATTTTTCAACTCCTTCAAAATATTTTTTTTTTTGGGGAAGAAAATCATACAAGTTTTAATGTTTCATTCGTCCTCTTCTGATTCGCGATCACTGAAAGTTGAACCAAAAAACAAAAACGCCAATTCTTGACAGCCATTTAGCAGCACCATTCATCATCTCTGATGCTGAAAGATTGTACAAAACCTGAATCCTCATCTTCTTCACATGGTGTACGTGTTGGAATGTATGCCCTGAGAACAATTATTTTGTTTAAATACATTCCTAATTAAAGTTTTGTATTTTATGAACTTTCAATTTTATCTGTTTTAATATTTGATATAACTGATAAAGTCCTTAGAATATTTATTAATGTGATGGTAGTCACAAGAGTTGTTGACTATGAGATATCAATCACATTTATAATAAATATTCTTAAATTTCCCTAGTCATAGTATTAATGAGACGGGACATCATTAATACGGATAGACTAGTACACAGTTAGCCCCTACTTAATGTAAGTAGTGGTTGTTCTCATCAACCATGGTATGGAGATACCTAGGCTAATGTGTAGATTAATTGTAGAGTACTAATTCATTGGAGTGATCCACACAGAGATCCCATTAGGATATCTAGTGCCAATGGTTGAATCTCTTATGAAAAATTGTGTAAGTGATCCTAGACTTGAGATCACCATAGTATCTTGAGTGTGAATCACTACCTTTGATTCTGTTTTGTTACTCACCGTGAGTGACTTAAAGGATAGAAATTGGGGTAGTGTGAAGCATGGAAAGATAGTGAGTGATCAAGAGAGGATTCACCACCCGATAGTGGGAGTTGATATCCAAGAACTAGTTGGAATGTAACCTTAGTAGTCGACTACATTAGGTTAATTGAAGAGTGTCTTCAAAGCTAACCTAATCCTAAGGTTAATTCGAACTAGAAAAATAATTAGTCATTAGGGAATTGGCACTTGTTCCTTATTCCCCAATTGGATATCAATGGTGAAAGGATAATAATTACACGGTAATTTTCCATGAAAAGGTTAGGTCGGAATTTCCTGATCAATTCAATACCGGGTGGTTGTGATGTGTTGCTAGACACCGCCACAATTTATAATTATGAATAATTAATTATTGTATTAATGATAAAATAAAAGTGTTTATTTTATCTAATTCTTTTAAGAATTATAATTCATAATTATTACTAGTGTATTTGGGACCTATTGGATCACACGCATAGAGATTGGGTTCTAGATTAAATTGTGTGTCCAAGTAGGGACTTGGAAATAAATACTCGGGTTTAATTATAAAGATAAATAAATTAGTCATCCGAATGATAAGATAAAAGTGTTATCCTTATCCGCCGATAACGTAAAAGATAGAATCTCATCGATAGTTACGGTGGTTTGATTTTGAATCAAACCACTGCATTTATCCTTCTGTTTCTCTCATCTCTCTCTATCTCTCTCCTATTAGTAGTATCAGATACTACGATAGGCAAGTAAGAGTTCAGATCACTTCTGATAGAAAAGAAAATAGAGAAAGAAGAGTTCTCCAAAAAAGAAAACTCACGTAGAGAGAAAAGAGTCTGTGAGCTAGAAGAGAGAAAGGCTAGCACCTCTTCTCCATTCTCACACACACACAGATCGTAGAGACGATCAGGAGTAATCCAGGAGCACTCTCGCGTGGATTACAGTAGAGGCAGGACATCTGCACTACTGCTCAAGGGATTCTCATCACTCTCAGACGATTCAGAGGTTTCATCAGCGGATTAAGGTAATCCCCTAGAACTCCCTTTGTAAGTCATACGTAGAACTAGAGTGAATCCTGGCAGGAATCTGGGGCTAAATTTTTATTTTCCGCTGTGCCTGCTACCCCAGTTCCTAACAGTACGGTTCTCCCCTTATATTTCCAACTCAAAGAATAAAAAAAAAAAAAATGCAGGAAAGACAAGAGGAAAGGCTGTGATGAAAAGGGCCGTGGCAAGAAGCAAGATGCTCGGTGCACATGGATTATCCGCACAATGCTGTTTTATTGATTTGTTCATTGCATGAAAGAGGTTGTCGGCCTCTCGGCATTACATGTGTAGAACTAGCCGCCACCTATCAAATTGTCTTGATTGATTTTGTAAGTTGAATTCAGTGTGGCTATCAAAATCAATTGGTAATGATCAGCAGCAGCCAAAGAAGTTCGCTCGTTGTGGAGAAAAACAGGGCCTCATGATCAACTAGTCTGCCTTCTTTTTCAGGAGAAGATTAATGGATGCATTGTCATGGAATTTGCTCGGTGATTTCTGAACTCAGTTAGTACGTAGTTGTCCTCTGGAAACATGTGAATTCTTAGGGAATTTTGTTCAATTAAGGAAACATGACCAGCTTGAACATCCCGCGGCTAGGCCATCCGATGCTGGTAAGGAGCGTTTGTCTGATTGGATTAACGATTTGGAAGATGAAGCTGTTGAGAGTGATTTGAGTGATCAAGAAGATCTAGCTGAAATCAAAGAAGGGATGAAAGATTCTATCCAGGTGATGATATCTTCAATCATATTTGTTTTGGGGACGAGAACTGTTAGGAAATTGGCTTAATTTTTTTAAGCAGGTTTCTTGTTATGTGTGTGAAGTAATTAGTTTCCTAATTGGTTTAGTTACTTGGAGTAGTAGTCAAGGAAATTCCTATTTGTATGAGTTTAGGAATTATAAGTTATTTCCTATTCTGTTTAGAATTGGAAACTAGCAGTTATTTCCTATTATTACTTGTATTGGTCAAGTAATATGATCTATAAATAGGTGGGGTTTGGCATACTACAAGGAGACACACAAGGGGGCACACAAGGGCAACATGTAGCCTTATACATGGGGTGAGAGAGGGTTCTTGGGAGGTGAGAGAAATTATACAAGGGATTGGGTTTGGGTTCCAATTGTATTCTTGTATGGGGTTTTCTCTCATAATAAAGAACGGGTTTTCTCTTCGTGGATGTAGACTCAATGGTGGAGTCGAACCACGTTAAATCTTGTGTCGTTTATCTTTCATGCTTGTAACTTATTTATCATTAAATTGTTGTGTACTTGATTTCTCAATAGTCGTATATTCCGCGTCCGGATTCCCAACAAGAACGACACGATTCTAGAGAAACATTGCTGCATTGAGAATGGCGTTTTCAAGTACTTCAGAACCACAACCAATCCTATGAGTTTGCAATGGTAGTGGAGGAGTAGATTGAATATTGTAATTTCATGATTAGTTATTTGAAGATTGTAACTTCAGAATTAGTTATCTTTTATTTGGACCAAGAAGGGGTTGTTTAGATTAATGATTAGGAAAATTCTACCGTGCCTTTTGGGTACCATATTTATTCTAATCCAATAAACTGTTGCCACGTCATTCAATAATTTAAATTTCTAAAATCATTTAAGGGCTGATATATCTTTTTACATATCTGATGGTGAATTGATACTCATGATTTTGGTACCCAAAAGATACGGTAGAACTCTTTGAAGGATTAATGCCCCAGAATTAGTTGAACAAGTAAAAGCCTGCTTTTTATTTACATATCCAATGGTGAATTGATACTCATGATTATGGTACCCAAGAGATACGGTAGAACTCTCCAAAGGATTAATGCCCCATAATTAGTTGAACAAGTAAAAGCCTGCATTTTAATTTCTATTATTACTCTAAGGTTTAAACAAGTCGAGTCCGACCTTTGGCCTAATCGAGTTGAGGTCGACTCATTTTTCACTCGAGCTCGAGTTCGAGTTCGAATTCAAACCTAATCGAGCTCGAGTTAGAGTCTACTTGAGTTTGAAAAAATAAAAAATAATTATTTTATTTTTTAAAAATAAATAAAATAATTAATTTTCTTAATAAATAATAAAATATTAGGGATATACATATCTAATTTCACTATTAAAATAAAACAAATAAAAAATAATATATATATATTCGAGCCTATTCGAATTGACTCACGAGTTATCGAGTTTGAGAAAAGGTTGTTCGAACTTGACTCGAATATAAAAATAAAATGCTCGATCTTGACTCAAACTCGATCAACATCGAGGTCGAGTCGATCTCGTTCTCAAGCCGCTCATGAGTGAGTTCGAATCGTTTGCAGCCCTATATTACTCTTTTGTTGCATTCTTTTCTTTAGTGATTAAAGCTAATGAAATTATCAAGATTGTTCTCTCTCTCTCTCTCTCTATTTTTATTTTGGTTGGGGGGTGGGCAACATGTTTCAATTTAATAAACGGGCTGCAGATGGACCATGTCTATGTTACTCTGTTCATATAGCCCGGCGATTCCATCATGATGGATAATTGTTATGTCCTTGGATGTAAATCAATGCAAATTGGACCAATCCACGCCTTTCCTGGGCGGTCCGTCAGACAGCTACACGCCTTTCCAACCCAAACACAAAAAAACCTTCATAATTTAAGAAAGGAGAATCTCAAGTATTTCCTTCACAAATTTAATAATACTAAGACAACTTTTTTTTTTTTTTTGGTTATTGACTCTATGGTTTTCATTTTTGAGGAAATTTATTTTAAATTTTAACTGTTATTTCCATGGACATGAAGACAGTATAAATCTTTTTTTTTTTGTTTAAGACTAAACTAGAAAAGAATTTAAAGAATTATTTTTATGGCATCTAACCATACGAATCCACTCTTAATTACAGCTAGAAACTGGATCACATTGCTCAAAATTTGTGCCAAGCATGAAAAAAGCCAAGCCCTTTTACCTAATTAATTGTGTATGGTACTCGCATCTCCATGGAAATTGCTCTTTGGTGTTGTTATAATAATATGGCACCGGAATTAATTATTATACATATTACTGATCAACCGATACAATATGTTTGCGTATTTGTTTAATTTTATTGTGTCCTAAATTACCATTCTCTGTCAAAAAAGAATACTACCACAATAATAGTATAGCTAGCAATGCAATTCAGAATGAACTTGTGAAAAGTTGTTTTGGTAACTAGAGGGATATCCTGATTCTGTTTTATGCTCTATCCAACCATCCACGACCACAACAGTTGATTCAAGGGATAATTTCAGAAACCTCTCCTGAGATTTATGATATTTTCACTGCTCTCCTTTAAGGTTTCTAAAATATCAGAAACCTCCCCTGAAACTAAGAACCTGGTAACAAAATAGCCTAATTCAAAAACACAAATAATAAAAAATTAGTAGCAAGAGAGAGAAAACAATCTTATTCCACAACTACCCTCAAGTTTTGCTTTATATTTTTAGTTTACCATGAACAATGTTTATCTATTTTAATTTTATCAAATGTAAGGGGTTTAAGTAAAATTGTATACAGTAATTTTAACTTTGTCTATTTTAACAATGTTTATATGTTTTAACTTTATCTTTAATATGAAAAACATGACTATCATTAACAGGTTTAGTAGTCGTACAACCACCATTTCTTACCTATATTTCATATGTTCACAACTTCTTTTATTATTATTTCACGTCATATATTGGTGCTCTTTTATGATTCCTTATTGTTATTGTTAACAAATTTCTAAATTGTTGTTATTTCTGTTGAACATATGTTAATAATGAATTAAGAAATTATATCAACATAACTACAAAATATCTCATAAATTGTGAGGGTAAGTAAGTCATTTCCCCATAAGTGATGCAATAAGTGGGCCCTAATAACATGATAGAGGAGGATGATATTTTGGAAACCTCAGAGGAGTATAGTGAGAATGTCAAAAACCTCAAGGGAGGTTTTTGAAATTATCCCTTGATTCAAATTGTGCAGTCCACGAAACAGAATAGGACAATATATTTGTGGAGTTGCTATTTTCCTTGCAGAAAGAAAGTGGCGGGAATTAAATTCTGAATCAGCCTAAACAGAAATGCTTTTACTATCATGGGAGATTTTAAGTAATTGTTTTCCTGATTCATTGATGGCTATTTATCCATCCATCCATCCATCATTGACGACCACTCCATTCATGTGCAGTATATTCTGGCCCACTTTTGGACTATGCTCAAATTCCTAGAACTTATTTGTTAACTCAATTTAGCGCTTAAATTTTAATGGATTTAAATGTTAACATATTCAAATGCATTTTAAAAATTAAAAATAGAACGTCTCAATTAATTAAGTGGTATTAAAATTTTTAAACAAAACTTGCTTGCAAAATAAGTGGTAAACTATTTGCATATTATTTAATATGATATACACTCAAATATATCAAATTTAGTATTTAATAATTTAGTAACTTAACAAATTTAGAGTTCAAATTTCAAATTTTAGTTTTATCAAATGTAACCCTAGTCTTTTGCATTGTACCTTTTTTTTTTGACTTTAAATTACAATAAAACCACACAAGATGAGATAAGAGAAACCTTGCCAGACAGAGTATTGTCTGGCTAGTCTTAAGAAACCGTCCATCATCGATTTGCTCCAATGTCTTCTATGGTATTGAAACTTTCAAGAGGACAAGGATAGGAAACTAACCAGACAGTTGAAAGTACTGCAAAAGTTGTGGTTGTGGGCTTAAAATATGAATGGATGGTTACTTTTCTTTGTTTTTACTTATATGGTGGTCCAATTCAGCAGCATTTAGCCAAAACGGTAAATTTCCTCAGACAATTATTTATAATCGTGCTAGCTGTCTGAAATCTGTACAAGTGTATATGTATCGTAATAGAAACTTAAAAAATCTTCCCTCTTTCTCTATAATTTTAAGGATTAACTTTTTATACACTGTCAGTGTAATGTTTTTTTTACACTAGCAGCTTTGGATGCATGCCACATGTGCATGATTTAAATTTCAAATTTAAATTTGTAATATGTGGCATAATCCAAACCTGCTAGTGCATGAAAACTTATACACTGACAGTGTATAAAAAAGTTATTCTAATTTTAAATACTTAAACTTCTGGTGGACTGAGCCACCAAATTATCTTTTAGCAAAATTAGTTTGCTAATTCTCATATTTTCTGGGCAATTAAGGGGTACTATCAATTAGGCATGTCATACAATGTGGCAAAACATTTCCAATACTAGAACCAATTTTTTTGTTTTGGAGCATAAAACAGATCCATTGATTGGGAAATACTTTTTCGGACAAATAATGTTTTTATATTCATATAATAGGATGAAAATGGCATTTAGATCTTCTTGTCCTGAAGGGGTTCTGTAGACACCAAATTTTGACTATTTCTTTTGTTTTCCTATGTTTTTATCTATTAATGTTTAGTTATTTATTTCTGAATTTTCTAATATGTTTTTCTCATTTGTGTAGGTTTTTCTTTTAAAAAAAAAAAAAAAAAAAAGAGAGAAAGTCATAAAACGCTGACAAGCATGGAACTAGTCCTGTGAACCATCGTTTAAAAAAATGACGCTGATTTTTTCCGTAAGCTTGGATCATCCTTTTCCAAATGTATTTTCATGTTTGAACGATAAGAAACCTATTTAAACATTCCCCAACTCACCCCTAAACCCTAACAACCGATCTAACGCTCAAGATTAGCTCACCTCATCCTAAGAACATCAAAACCTTGGTTTTAGGTTTAGGTGGCTATAAATAGCCTAGACTAGGGTTTAACGAAAGGGGGGGAAATCTGAGAGAAAAGAGAGAAGAGGAGGTCGAGAGAAAAGGAAAAGCAGAAAAACGATCGAAAATCAAAGTAAAAGGAGAAAAGAGAGAAAAGAAAGAACTAGGGTTTCTTTTTTTGAAGATTTTCTGAATTTTTGGTGATTTCTTTTCGCTCTTCTCAAGCTTCAATCGTAGTCTTCCCATACTCTATCTATCATTTTTCCCGGTCGAATCTTGTTGAAAATGTGACCTTTGGTGGAACCAAGGTCTTGACTATGTTTTGATGTTTTATGATAGTTGATGATGCTTGTTTGTTGTTATATGAGCATGTTACGCTTATATAGCCTTGTTAAGGCTATTAGATTTGTTTTACGCTTAAAATTAGACGCTTGATGCTTCGCGATGATGCTGTTGTGATCCCCGAGAAATTTCTGAAAAATGTTCTTCACGCTTTGAAGATGTGAAGAAATGCGACCACTTGCTGATGAGTCCGCGCTTCCTCTTGAATGTTTGAAGATGTGAAGAAACGCTGACCTCTTTGCGCGGATTAGTTCGCGTAACGATCCGCTTCCTCTTGAATGTTTGAAGTTGTGAAGAAACAATGTTTACGCAGTAATCCCCGCTTTCTACCCCTTCTTCCCCTTCCCTTTTGCCTATTTGATGATGCGATGCTTAAGATTTGGCCTTCTTCGATTTTATCTTGTTTTGACATGATCCAATGCTGATATTTGATGCTTTAAATAGATCCCTTTGCCTCGAGGATTTTGTTTTGTGATATTGTTCCAAAACTGAAGCAATCTTCCGATATTTTGAAGATGGAAGAACGCTGGACGGTTACACCTACCGCTTTCCTCTCTCGATCTTTGATTTTTGCCTCAGAACGCTGCTGGTTACGCTGCTGGTCCGCTTCCAGTCCGCTTTTCTTCTGGTCTTTAATTTTTGCCTAACGCTGACTGTTATGGTTCTTCCCGCTGCTTCCGCTAACCTCTCTTTTTTGTATTCGTTGATATTTCATGCTCTTTGTTCCGTAATCTTACTCTACTTCCTATCATTATCTGCTTGCTTGCGTAATCTGCTTAGATACCCTTTCTTTGAATTTTTGATTGGTTTTCCTTTAAATTGGTACCTTGATCCCTTTTGTTGACATTGAGTCTTAGATAATCATTTCCATCATCTAAGGATTCAATTAAGGCCTCATATCAAGGGATGGTAACTTCTTTCTCTTATTATGTGCTTATTATGTGTTTTGCATGATTTTGCATGTTTTAAATTAAGTTTTCCTTTACTTTCATTCATGTCTAGTCTTTATTTATGTTATTTAATTTTGAGTAAATCATTTGAGGCCTTAGATGCCAAGTTGTAATAGATAGGTTTAATTTTGGGCAAAAAGTGTATTTAGTCTAGAAAATGTAATAGTTAGGTTATTATTTCGAATTTTTCCCTTAGAATGTATTTAGATTCCCCCCAATGTAATAATTAGTTTTTATATGCTTATTTTGCATGCTTGCATGATTATGTGTTTATTTGCTTTCCTAGGGCCTTGCATCTAGATATTATGCCTATGTGCTATGTGTTTATGTGTTTTATATGTTTACTTGCTTTATTATCATGTCTACATAATTATTGTGTAAATATATTGACGTCACCACACTAGTCCAATGCTAGTTGTGGCCTTCCCCTTCGATTTCTCACTAATCCAACGTTAGTGAGAACCTCTTGACGAGGGCTAGTCCAATGCTAGACCCTTAAACGCCATTCATGCATTAGATACAAATTTCACACACTTTTCACTTTTAGAGTTTCTTTCCATTTTGCATGTCACTATTATCCCATCCCGTATGTGAAACATCTCATTTAGTTTTTCTTTTATTAGATTAGTGCATTTAAGGCATTACCCTTTGAATTAGGGAAAAGAGCGAGTATGGCTTCCTAGCCTTAGCACGCTTTTATTTCCTTCTATAAAAAGGGAGATTCAAAGTCACGAACTTAGTCCCCGCACCCATTATGTTGCATTTTCCCTCTTTAGGACATACATATGCATTATTTTAAACGCTATCAAATTCATTCTTTAAAAATCAACTCTCTTCTTCATATTTTAGCAATTCAAAGTCAAAAAACCATTTTCTTAAAATTGCATCTTTTTGGAAATTCAAGTTCCTTTTTTGCATTTAGAATTGATCCTTTCAAAAACCCAACTTCTTTTCTCTTGATATTTTATAAAAATTGTATTTTTTGAAAACCCTACTTTCCATTCATTCGAGTCTCATCATTTGCATTTTTTCGTGACCTCCTCGAGGGATCAAAATGGGATGACACAACTAATGTGATCAATTCCAATCACACCTCAAGGAGACATTTGCCCCTCTCGATCCAACATTAGGTTTAGGTTTTGCATCCATATAGACAACATCCAAATGTGATAAATTTGAAGTTAGAAATTAGGAAATTTTCAACTAAATCTTGCAACTGGCTTTGGCTAGGTTAGAAGGGTGCCTTAGAGACGAGTAACATCGAATCTTTGCCTTCCCTTCTTTCAACCGTGGACCCCGAACCTTTTCTCTAGTTTTCAAAGACCTGAGTCGCCTAAAAGGGTTTTCTTTGTTTGTTTTCATTAATTAAAACTTTTTGGGTGACTTGGTACACCTAAACTCCATACCAAGTGGCGACTCCAAACTTTCTAAAACCCTTTTCTAGACTTTGTTTTGGGTCCAAACCGTCGCATTTTTGTAGTCCCATGACCCCTTTCCCTTTCTTTTCAAAACCAAATAAAATCGGAAATCCTTCCTCTTTATCCACACCATTATCATCAAAAAATGACATACATGACTCGGGACTTTCCTAAGAGGGTCCGAGCACTTGATTTAGTTGATTATTTCTTTTTCTAACTTTCTTATATATCACATTTGATGTTTTAGGTTGCATTCTTTTCTTTTCTCTTTAGGGTTTTTTCCCGCAATCACTCCCACACATCGCAGTACATGATGAATGAATTATTGTTTATTTATTTACTTGTACCGCCTTGCATTTGGGTGGGTATGCATCTACTCTAGAGCCTCAAAATGTTTGATGTTTGAATCCTCCTCTCAAAGGGAATCACTTTCATAATGCATATGTATTTTACTTTGACCCTACTTTTTTTACTTTTAGTGGCTTGTCACGCCACTCTTCCCTATTAGGATTAGGATCGATCAACTTGGACATGTGGTCAACGACGCGTAGCAAATGTCTAGGGGATCACTCAACCACCACTTGAGGCATTTGGATTGATGACCTTTTGCCTTTGGTCTCAAGGTTTGGGAGCTCAGAACCTTTATCGAAGTCTAGATGCATTAGTGAGCTCAACCTCATGCATCCATGTTAGAATTGCCTGGGGAGAGTCTACCTACCCTATTAAGGATCACTAGACACGAGGAGGGATTCCACCCCTTTATTTTTGTGCAATTTGTTGCTCCAATGTGTTATGTGATATCTCTGATTAAACTAACCTTTCGTTGTCTTCCCTTTTCTTGCATTTCACAAACTCTAGAAAATAAGAGTCTTGGCACTCTTTTAAGACAAGCCATCCTTCTAGATAGGCCATTGCACGTTTGAATCTATTGCATTTAAGTTGTAAATGCATATCACTTTTAGGCCTACCCCGGCATTCAAATGGGGCTCCTATAGGCCATGTTTCATTTTGCATCCTTACTTGCTTTAATAAACTGGCATCATGCATAAGCCATAGAGGGAATGCCGCATAGGGAATCCCATGTTAGGAATAAACCACCCTTGTGTCTCGGATATATAATCCAATGAGACTTGCATGTTTATATTTTCAGTAACATCCAAAGGGGTAATGCACAAGGTAAGGTAGGGTCCGATCCCTTCTATAATGACATCCAAAGATATGGAGTGACCTTCACATGCTAGAATATAAACCTCTAATAATCATTTTTTGGCCATTTTATCAAAGTTGGTAAAATCCCATGCATAAGGACACTAAATCGAAAAAGTCACAAATAATTTCTCATTGTTGAGATAATGATTTTTATCAAGGCCAAATCTTGATTTTAGAAGGCTTATGAGCTAGTGTGTTGCAAATAAAATGGAGATGTGGAGTTACAGGTAAGCAATGAGCCCAATCGACTTTTGGGTAAACCATCAATCCCATCCGATCCATTTGAACTAGATCCATATTTCCCTCAAAGACAAGTCAAGGCACTACAATTCCTTCGAGAATAATCCTTTTCATGCCAAATTAACCTTTAACCTCTCTTCACCTATCAATTAAAGTAATAAATCCATTCGGACTTTGTCCTCGTGATACATCAAAGATCACATATTCTTTTGGTCGATCCTCTAGATTGTTTTACTAATCACATATCAGGGAAGTGATCGGACCCATCAGGTATTGTATGGTGCATACCCCAGAGGATTGCATTTTTCATACTAGGCCTACCCTTGGCATAAAAGGGCCCCCCTCTAGGACATGCATCCGAATTATATAAGCAATCACTAACTTCGTTCTTTTTCCTTTTTTTCAAATAAATCTCTGCGGATCCCCTTTGGAATAAGCTTAAAGTGTGTATTTTCCCATTCAGTACCTTTAAAAATAGCTTCACGCTGAAGCCCCATCGTACCCGCTCTAAAAGCAAAGCTCAAAGCAGTCCGTAAGCATGAGTTCTGCACTGTAAGGCTCGATAGGAATGCTTTGGTCACTCACCTGATTTTGCTGCCTTGGGAGCTCCGCTAAGTGAAGTACCGGGAAGGTTCAACGAGATGAGCCGAGATGGTCAGCAAAAGGCGTAATTGACCAAATGGTGGCCAACAAGTGGAGGTGGTACCTCAATGATCATGGACACTTTGTTAGCATTCCCCAATGACAAGTAATCCACCCCTTTTCTCGACCAATATTCAAACCACTCTTGTTCCACCTATTCCTAACCTTCATGAGATTGCTTTCTCTCACCATAACACCGGTTTTCCATACACTCACCCTGACTATGTCTTACTGAGCCCAACCAAAAAGGCAAACCCTCATACCCAACCCCAGGTTACCTTAAACATACCTCCCAGTCATACCAAGCCTCACCTTCATACCACGGAGCCCTTTGTATGGGACATTGCCTCCCAAGGAAAGCCAAAGATAGAGGAGCCTGTCATGCCAGTCGACAAAAATCTGATGAAGAGATTGGACAGGTTCGAGGAGTTTATAAAGAAGAACCAAGGTCCGAACCGACACCTGGATTGGATTACATGATCTGCGTGCCTATTTCCCGACGCTCACTACCTATGGGTTTCAAAACCCCTGTTCAGCAAGTATGACGGAACCGTAACCCCAAGACGCACTCTCAAGATGTTTGCCAACAAACAAACCGATAGATGATGAAAATTTGCCCATGCTCTGTTCTCCGAGAGTCCGGAGGGATGCTTTGATTGGTATTCAACTTGAAGTCGAGTGAAATTAATTCTTGGTTGGATTTGTCAACTGCTTTTGTGAAACAATACGAATACAATTGTGAACTAGCACCGACCAGAACCACGCTTGAGGGGACCAAGAGAAGGCCCTCAGAGGATCACAAGTCATATGCCAAGCGGTGGAGAAAGTTGGCCGCTAAAGTTGAGCCTCCCATGACAGAAGAGGAGATTACACGTACTTTCATTAAGGCTCATGATCCGCCTTATTTTGAGGAGATCTTCCGAATGACTGGGAGTTCTTTTGCCGCAATTGTCAACAAGTTGGAGGAGTATGATGAATTTGTTAAAGCTGGAAAAATTGTCAATGTGACCGCCCTGAAGCAGCAATTGGAAGCATTGCAAGGGCAAATGGCGTGGGATAAGCTCCCGCTTAGAAAGAATGAAGGAGAAGCTCGCTTGTGTGGGATCGAACCCACCTTTAGGCCCGTAACTCTGAGCCACCCCACCAATCCAAACTCATACTTACCATACCCCTACCATCATCTGCTTATCACACCGCCACCTGACACGCCTCGCCTCTATTCATTTGGACCCCAACCTTGTTTTCAACTTCCCAACCTATCTCCTACCCCTGCCGAACTATGCTCCTAGACCTGCCCACAAAATCCTGCTCAAAATTCTTTTCCACCTAATGAAATGCAAAATCAGAAAACCTTTCAACTTTCACCGATCCGCCCATTGACCAATCAGATGAACAAGGTCATGGAAAAATCAGCACTGCCCCTCCTGCATCAGATCCCCGAGGACTCTACTGGTATGATCCCCATGCTATTCAAGGCCTACCATTCTGGAAGTCCGGGTCATTCGACGATTAATTGTTGGGCCTTGAAACATAAAATTCAAGACATGGTGGATGCCGGGGATATAGTTCTGAAAAGAAAGAATGAGCAAGGGCCGAATGTCAATAGAAACCCTTTCCCGGAACACAAAGACGTCGTTGGAATGATCAGTATGGAGGAGGAAATTGTTGACCATGCTCAGTTCATTAAATAAGAAGGCGAGGATGATGGTGGATCATTTAAGGAAAGGTCTGATGGTGATATAGAGACAAGGTTATCTCAACTGTTTGTCGGGATCACCCTTGACACCAATCCTATGGAGAATGTGGAGTTTTCTTCGATTCCTTAAGAGGCCACACAAAATTGGCTACCATTGTCTCCGCCGAGAAGGTTTTGTAACTGAGGGTTGTCCTTGAAAATGAATCATGCTTTGACGTCAATCATTTCTTCAAAAAACAATACACTTGTTATTTCACCTTTTTGCTTGTTTAAAATTACGCTTTTAATTATGCTTCCATGGTATTATCTGTTATCTTGCTCTTTGCCAAATGAAATGAAATTTCTCTTTTGTCCTTCGCCATGGTCCACTCATTTTATTTTCACACATTTATTTTATTTGCTCTTGGATGATCATGAATAAAACCTTGACCCTTGGACGCCATCATTTTGGAATTTAGTGGACAAAAATTTGATATCTCATGAACTTGATGTCGCCATTTGTAACACACCGAGATTGGCATGAGAAACTACCCTTTGGCATGGAGAATTGCAATCGATTTCTACCGGGCAACACCTTACTCTCTCATGTATGGGACTAAGCGATATTACCCGCTGAAGTTGAAACCCCATCTTTGCGCTGCTCTAATGGAAGCTCGCTTGGAAGAAGTTGAATGGATCAAGCAACGTCACGAGCAACCGCCTTTGATCGATGAAAGAAGGTTGAATGCCATTTGTCATGAGCAATGTTACCAGCAGAGGATGGCTCGGCTTATAACGAAAGTTAGACCGCAGTTTGAAGTGTGGGACAAGGTTTTGAAACGAATCCTTCCAATACAAGAAGAGGCTAAGGGAAATTACCGAATTGGCAAGGGCCGCTCATTATTCAAAAGGTGCTATCCTGAGGAACATTGGTCCTCATGGAGATGGATGGACAGATTTTTCCTCAACCAATCAATTCACATGTGTAAAAGATTTTTCATATGATTGAGCAAAGTTTTCTTTAGAAATTGCCGCAAAAGGTGGTCCAAAAGCCAACATTTTTTTCCTTTTCGCTTAAACACTGATCCCCGCCTCCGTTTGAGCCTACAAAAGAACAGCTTAATTATTTAGCAAACCCCTTGAGAATCACAAACCCCACAATTTTTTGTATTTTTAAAAAAAAAAACATTTTAAGGAAGAAGAAGACCAAACTGGGGCAATTTTTGTATTTTTGAAGAAAAAAAAAAGAAAAAAAAAATAAATAAATAAATTTCAAATTTAAACCTGCCTCTACACCACCCTCAAACCCCCTTGCAAAAGCCTAGTGTTATAGACCTCCACCTTTTTGTAAAAATTTCTGGAAAGAACTTTCTCAATCAAAAGGCAAATGATGCCAATACATTCTATCTGAATTTTGTCGAAGGGATTGTCTCAATCGATGCCACCATTTTAACAAACATGTTTAATTTGACAAAGTTGGGTTTTAAATCTGTCTATTTCACTATCAGTCAACTTCAGCGCAAATCTGAAAAGGGTACTAAGGCAAGTTTTGAAAAGCAACAGTGCAAGCAGAAAGGAAAAGTTCATGGGACAAGGGAAGCCGGTGATTACGTTCATTAGGGTTTATCTTATATCAAGCACTCCCTTGCCGTCAGTAAACGCCAAGGAGATGATATCCAAAAGGGTCAAGTGCGACGCTTTTGTGTTAAATAATTTTCCTAGCATTTGGTTTTATTGATTTAAAATGTCATGTCTAGCATTCATTCTATGGTCATGATGTCATTTTAAAATAAAATTGTTTCTTTGCACAAACTTTTGCACATATTTTCATCAAAAGGGCATTTTCATCAAAGGACAATCCTCTTAGATTACCATGAAGGTATGGGTGATATGGATTCAGAAGCAAGCGGAACGACAGAACAGATCTGCACTGGTCAAACAAAAGGAATTCAGTTGACACCGCTCATCGACGTCCAAGAACTCATGTTTACGGGCTATTTGAGATAAAAGGGGAGAACGGTGGCGGCGTTATTATTACTGTTCACCATTTCTTTTCTTTTGCAGAGAAGCAGGGACAAGTGACTGATCGGTCAAGTCAAGGAGACCAGCTTCATTTTGAGTCATGTCTAGATTGTATGATTAAATCATTTTGAAAATTGATTAATTGCAAAATTGAGGAAAGACAAGTGCCTTTTCGAAAAATTTGGAAAACGGGTTTTCATACGCACACTACTAGGTGTTATAACCCACAATTCTTTTCAAATTCCTTTCTTCAGAAATGTGGCGTGCTTCGACATTCCGTATGAGCAGCCTGTCCAAGAAGCCACCGGAGGCGATGGTGGAGCTGAGGGGGTCGATAAACCCACTCCCCCCTGATTTGCAGTTTATTCTATTCTTGCTTTATTTCTCTTTTTTGTGTTTGATCTTGTGTTCTGTTTTTTTTTTAGACATAGGTTTAACTGTTAGAAATACTTTTGATTCATTTGCTTGCATCAGAATGTGTATATTTGTTTAAATTGGGCTCTTATGTGCTTATTTATGTTCGAGAAAAAAAAAAGAAAAGAAAAAAAAAAACTTTGTCTGAATTGCACATTTCCCCCACAAATTGATTTGTTTTTCAAAATTTGATTCAAAAAGGGTGCAAATGTCCAATTTTGGTTGCAATTGCTTTCATCCTTCTGAAATAAAAGCCCGTGTGATGCGAAAAATCCTTTTTTCCATCTTACTCGGAAATAATTGTTATGTGATTAAGACATTGGCATTTTAGAAAGTATGTTTTGTAAAATAGGGAAAATTATGCCTCAGTATTTTCCTATTGAATGAGATTTCTTCTTTTATTGGATTTTACAAGAAAATGATTGATATTGTTGGCAAATGATCCTTTTCAATTGAAAAAAAAAAAAAGGAAAAAGAAAGAAAGAAAGAAAGAAAGCAAAGCAAGAAAAGCAGCAAAGTGAAAATCAAAGTTCTACTCCAATGATTCTAGTACTAAGTAACCGGAGGTTTAGCATCTACAAATGTTAACTTTCGCGTAAAACGGTGCTTGAACTATGAGTATGCAAAGCAGTTTGAACAAGTAAAATGTTGAGTAACCGGGAATCTTCACCTAAAAATGTTGATTTTCGCGTCAAAAGACATCTTTACTATTTGAGCAAGAAAGCATATGTCGAGTAACCGGGAGTTTTCACCTAAAAGTGTTGATTTTCGCGTCAAAAGACATTTTTGCAATTTGAATAAGAGGATGTGTTTCAATAAATCCTTTTTAGCAGTAAAATCTGAGAAAATATGGAAAAGGCAAGCTTGAATTGACTATATGAGTCGTTTGATTGCAAAATTTGGTGGAAGTGAGAAATCAAGTTTGAATTGTTAAAATTGAGGTATAATTGTCTCTCTTTTGCTTGACATTATGAGTACTTGATGCAAATTGAGTAATTGCATAATAATGTTTTGCCTAGTTTATGAGGATTTGGATTTCCAGGATCACATGGTGTATTTCAATCCCATAACTTACTTTTGATGAATATTCCCTATCACTTGAGAACAAGCAATGCTTCATAAACATAAATATCTCATGAATGTGTTTTATTGCATAGTTCTGATACATTTTAGTCATTCTAATGGTCAACAGCTGTGATCACAAGAGTTTTTTTTTACACTTTATGAAAAAAAAAAAAAAAAAAGAAGAAGAGAAGAAAGAAGAGAGGAATTGAATTTCCATGGACTAATTGGTTAATATTTCATGACTTCTGCAGGATTAACGATGCAATTGACACTGGGGCAATTTTGTTTTGAGAGAAGTGCTCTCCAATTTTGGATAATGCATTCGAAATTAATTTTTGCCAGGAAAAGTTTGCAGATCAAGACGATGGCAACATATGTGGATTTGTTCCAACCCCTCAGTAAGAAAGGGTCAGCTTACACTCTTCAATTTTTCAAAATTTATCAATTCTTGAAGAAAAAAAAAAAGAGAAAAAAAAAAAAGAAGAAAAGAAGAAAAAAAGAAGAAAAAAAAAAAGAAGAAAAAAAAAAGAGAGAGAAAAAGAGAAGAAAAAGTCATTGTTCCTATCAATCACTTGCTTTTCAAGTCAAAAAAATCAAAAATCAGAATTGCACCATTTCATCGAGGGCATCATTACTAGCATTCTACATTTATCATGTTTGAACAACTTGTGTTTTATTTTTCAAAGTCTGGCAATCCAGCATTTATAGTATATCTAGTCATTCAGGCTCGGGTCCAATCCCACTGAATCGTGTGTTTAGTCATTCAGTTCGAGTCCAATCCCATCAATAGTTTATTTCACCATTCGTGCTCGGGTCCAATCCCAATCAATAGTTTATTTGTGCATTCATCGGGTCCAATCCCAATCAATAGTTTATTTCGCCATTCAGTTCGGGTCCAATCCCATCAATAGTTTATTTCCCATTCGTGGGTCCAATCCCATTGAATAGTTTATTTCATTCGTGCTCGGGTCCAATCCCATCGAATAGTTTATTTCGCCATTCGTGCTCGTCCAATCCCACTGAATAGTTTATTTGTTCGGGTCCAATCCCATCAATAGTTTATTTCAGCCATTCGTGCTTGGGTCCAATCCCATCAATAGTTTATTTCATCATTCGTGCTTGGGTCCAATCCCATCAATAGTTTATTTCGGTCATTCCTGGGTCCAATCCCATCAATTATTTATTCATTTCAACTTGGGTCCAATCCATCGAATAGTTTATTTCATTCGTGCTCGGGTCCAATCCCACCGAATAGTTTATTTTAGTCATTCTGGTCCAATCCCAAATAGTTTATTTCGATCATTCAGCTTGGGTCCAATCCCAATAATTTATTCGTGCTCGGTCCAATCCCATTTGAATAGTTTGTTTTAGTCATTCGGCTTGGGTCCAATCCCATCAATAGTTTATTTCGCCATTCAGCTTGGGTCCAATCCCATCAATAGTTTATTTTAGTCATTCGTGCTTGGGTCCAATCCCACTCAATAGCATATTTACATTTTCCCATCTAGTCATTCGCTTGGTCCAATCCCATAGTCTAAATTTGGAAAGAATTTAATTTCGTTGGTCACTCCCTCGCCACCCTTCTACCTCCCATTCTTCAAAATTTAAATTTCTATTGGTGAGTCTCAGCCTCCGCCGGGCACCCTTCTATCTCCCGTTCTTCAAATTTAAATTTCACAGGAGTCTCAGCCGGCACCTTCTATCCCCTTCAGAATTTAAATTGGTGGTGAGTCTCACCTGCACCCTTCTATCCCCCTTCTTCCAATTTAAATTTCTGTTGGTGAGTCTCAGCCTCCGCCGGGCACCCTTCTACCTCCCGTTCTTGAATTTTACAAGTTTCAATACTCATTTCATTTTAGCTCATTTGCATTGGAACTACGTTTGACCTGATTCTCATGTCGAGATACGTAGGCAACTCTACACGAGTTCGGTCACATTATGCATTGTTTGTTTGAAAATTGGCAATATAACTTTCCTGTTGTTTACAACGGTTCAGATACAACCAAAGAAACTGTATTTGGTGTCACGTTTGTCTAGAGTTTCTTCAAACTTCGCACAAAGAGGGCAAGTCAGAGACACCAAATTTTGACTATTTCTTTGTTTTCCTATGTTTTATCTATTAATGTTTAGTTATTTATTTCTGAATTTTCTAATATGTTTTTCTCATTTGTGTAGGTTTTTCTTTAAAAAAAAAAAAAAAAAAAAAAGAGAAAAGTCATAAAACGCGACAAGCAGGCGAGTCCAGAACTAGTCCTAACCTGAAAAAAAATGACGCTGGATTTTTCCGTAAGCTTGATCATCCTTTTCCAACTGTATTTTCGATGCTTGAACGATAAGAAACCTATTTAAACATTCCCCAACTCACCCCTAAACCCTAACAACTGATCTAACGTTCAAGATTAGCTCACCTCATCCCAAGAACATCAAAACCTTTGGTTTTAGGTTTAGGTGGCTATAAATAGCCTAGACTAGGGTTTAACGAAAGGGGGGGAAATCTGAGAGAAAAGAGAGAAGAGGAGGTCGAGAGAAAAGGAAAAGCAGAGAAAACGATCGAAAATCAAAGTAAAAGGAGAAAAGAGAGAAAAGAAAGAACTAGGGTTTCTTTTTTTTGAAGATTTTCTGGAATTTTTGGTGATTTCTTTTCGCTCTTCTCAAGCTTCAATCGTAGTCTTCCCATACTCTATCTATCATTTTTCCTGGTCAATCTTGTTTAAAATGTGACCTTTGGTGGAACCAAGGTCTTGACTATGTTTTGATGTTTTATGATAGTTGATGATGCTTGTTTGTTGTTATATGAGCATGTTACGTTTATATAGCCTTGTTAAGGCTATTAGATTTGTTTTACGCTTAAAATTAGACGCTTGATGCTTCGTGATGATGTGTGATCCCCGAGAAATTTCTGAAAAAATGTTCTTCACGCTTTGAAGATGTGAAGAAACGCGACCACTTGCGATGAGTCCGCTTCCGTCCGCTTCCTCTTGAATGTTTGAAGATGTGAAGAAACGCGGACCTCTTGCGCGGATTAGTTCGCGTAACGATCCGTGTTTCCTCTTGAATGTTTGAAGTTGTGAAGAACGCGGCAGCCATGCTGAATCCCCCGCTTTCTACCTTCTTCCTTCCCTTTTGCCTATTTGATGATGCTGATGCTTAAGATTTGGCCTTCTTCGATTTTATCTTGTTTTGACATGATCTGAATGCTGATATTTGATGCTTTAAATAGATCCCTTTGCCTCTGAGGATTTTGTTTTGTGATATTGTTCAAAACTGAAGCAATCTTCCGATATTTTGAAGATGGGAAGAAACGCGACGGTTACAGGCCAGCTTTCCAGTCCGCGTTTCCTCTCTGGATCTTTGATTTTTGCCTGCTGGTTACGCTGGGTCCGCGTTTCCAGTCCGCTTTCTTCTCTGTCTTTAATTTTTGCCTGTACTGTGTTGCGCGGTTCTTCCCGCTTCGGTCCGCGTAACCTCTCGTTTTTGTATTCGTTGATATTTCATGCTCTTTGTTCCGAATCTTACTCTACTTCCTATCATTATCTGTTTGCTTGCAAATCTGTTTAGATACCCTTTCTTTGAATTTTTGATTGGTTTTCCTTTAAATTGGTACCTTGATCCCTTTTGTTGACATTGAGTCTTAGATAATCATTTCCATCATCTAAGGATTCAATTAAGGCCTCATATCAAGGGATGGTAACTTCTTTCTCTTATTATGTGCTTATTATGTGTTTTGCATGATTTTGCATGTTTTAAATTAAGTTTTCCTTTACTTTCATTCATGTCTAGTCTTTATTTATGTTATTTAATTTTTGAGTAAATCATTTGGAGGCCTTAGATGCCAAGTTGTAATAGATAGGTTTAATTTTGGGCAAAAAGTGTATTTAGTCTAGAAAATGTAATAGTTAGGTTATTATTTCGAATTTTTCCCTTAGAATGTATTTAGATTCCCCCCAATGTAATAATTAGTTTTTATATGCTTATTTTGCATGCTTGCATGATTATGTGTTTATTTGCTTTCCTAGGGCCTTGCATCTAGATATTATGCCTATGTGCTATGTGTTTATGTGTTTTATATGTTTACTTGCTTTATTATCATGTCTACATAATTATTGTGTAAATATATTGACGTCACCACACTAGTCCAATGCTAGTTGTGGCCTTCCCCTTCGATTTCTCACTAATCCAACGTTAGTGAGAACCTCTTGACGAGGGCTAGTCCAATGCTAGACCCTTAAACGCCATTCATGCATTAGATACAAATTTCACACACTTTTCACTTTTAGAGTTTCTTTCCATTTTGCATGTCACTATTATCCCATCCCGTATGTGAAACATCTCATTCAGTTTTTCTTTTATTAGATTAGTGCATTTAAGGCATTACCCTTTGAATTAGGGAAAAGAGCGAGTATGGCTTCCTAGCCTTAGCACGCTTTTATTTCCTTCTATAAAAAGGGAGATTCAAAGTCACGAACTTAGTTCCCACCCATTATGTTGCATTTTCCTCTTTGGACATACATATGCATTATTTTAAACGCTATCAAATTCATTCTTTAAAATCAACTCTCTTCTTCATATTTTAGCAATTCAAAGTCAAAAAACCATTTTCTTAAAATTGCATCTTTTTGGAAATTCAAGTTCCTTTTTGCATTTAGAATTGATCCTTTCAAAAACCCAACTTCTTTTCTCTTGATATTTTATAAAAATTGTATTTTTGAAAACCCTACTTTCCATTCATTCGAGTCTCATCATTTGCATTTTTTCGTGACCTCCTCGAGGGATCAAAATGGGATGACACAACTAATGTGATCAATTCCAATCACACCTCAAGGAGACATTTGCCCCTCTCGATCCAACATTAGGTTTAGGTTTTGCATCCATATAGACAACATCCAAATGTGATAAATTTGAAGTTAGAAATTAGGAAATTTTCAACTAAATCTTGCAACTGGCTTTGGCTAGGTTAGAAGGGTGCCTTAGAGACGAGTAACATCGAATCTTTGCCTTCCCTTCTTTCAACCGTGACCCCCGAACCTTTTTCTCTAGTTTTCAAAGACCTGGAGTCGTCTAAAAAGGGTTTTCTTTGTTTGTTTTCATTAATTAAAACTTTTTGGGTGACTTGGTACACCTAAACTCCATACCAAGTGGCGACTCCAAACTTTTCTAAAAACCCTTTTCTAGACTTTTGTTTTTGGGTCCAAACCGTCGCATTTTTGTAGTCCCATGACCCCTTTCCCTTTCTTTTTCAAAAACCAAATAAAATCGGAAATCCTTCCCTCTTTATCCACACCATTATCATCAAAAAATGGGGCGCGACAGGTTCTTAACGTTTCCACTGTTTAACTACTGGAATGATGGAATCCTTTATATTTAATATTAAGGACTATATGTTTTGAGAATGAGGGATTAAAAAGGGATAATAATAGAAATCTTCATTGACGTTTCTTTTAATATCACTTGGCATCTCTGAAATTTCAGAAATATCACTTGCTTCCTCTACTAATCATGAAAAGACTATAATAACCCTCACTTGATACATAATTTACATATCAAATAAATGGAGCTCAAAAATTAAAAAAAAGAAATAAAAGTCACTTTCTTCTTTTTCTCTTTTCTGCAACATTTTCTATTACTCATTTTTTTGGATGGCTATGTGATTTTTTATTTGTAAGTTATAATAAATTTAATTTTGTTTGTCTTTTATTTTTTATGATTATAATCGAGTCAGGTATGATTTTTTTTATTTATTTTGTGTTGATTTTTATAATAATGAGTACAATTTAAAGGCTTGGGCACGAGTTGAGAAAAAGGTGAAAAAGATATAAAGTTCATAAGAAATTGATTTTGAGCATATAGTGCTAAATTGGTATAAGTGTATTTCTTTACAAATATCTTTTTTATTTTTTAAATTTGTATTTTTATGGACTGTAGCATTATGATGTGGTAGTACTACTACAGATTATTTTTGAGTGATAGTTTTCTTGAAATGAACAAAGTGGTTTAGGAGTATTTTTCTTCAACAAATAAACGGGTAGTTTAGAGTTTTTTAAACTTTTGTTACACAAATAACAAAAGGGGATATGTGATATTTTTAAAACTTTAGAAGCGGTAAGTGATAGTAAGAGAAAACTCAGGAGAGGCTTTTGATATTATCCCTAAAAAAAAAAGTGTCCAAACACTCACCAAGAAGTCTCTTTCAACCAACCGACCACCTCCAATCCGTTAATCTATTAACAGCTTTCAATTCCATTTCTTCGTTACCATCATCTTCTCGTACTAGTTTATAGGAATGCGGCAATGAGTGCCAATATGGGAAAAGCAATTGTATGAGAAAATCCATAATAAGGACTGTATCTCATACTTTCCAATGATTAGAAACTTTGTTTTGCATGTGCATGATTAAATCGCAATAAAGCATTCAAAATATTAGTCTACCCAATTCTCTCAAAACAATTACCTGAAATCCCTTACGCTTAACCATCACTTAGACGCATAACTGTACGTGCGGAAAATATTTGATTCGTAGTATACTGGAAAAGATTTTAGAGTAAAGATCTACACGTTGTTAATTATGACAAACTTCATTTTGTCATGGAAGCAAAGATAAATGATAATATGTAGAGGTGAAGGACAAGGCAAAATCTCTACTTCATTCATACAGAATGCTTATGAATCATACGAAAAACTAAATAGTATAACATGAAGTAAGAAACTTAATATTGGTGTCTAAGTATGTTTATCACGTCCTTTGAGCTTGCGGGGATATAAAATTGAAAAAACTTGGAGGCCATAATTTCTAGCTGAAGAAACAAATCCATCATTTCAAATCTTTTACACGGTTGCTGACATTGTCTTACAAAATACGAGTAAGAAAAAAGATGAAAGCATTTTATATTTCCTCTTTGGACAGCCGAATTGTAGATCAAGGACTATACCTCCTTGATGACGTTGCCTGGGAGATTGAATCCGCATGGTGCATCTGCCTTGATGACGTTGCCTGGGAGATTGAATCTTCATGGTGCATCTGGATTTCCTCAAATCTGTCAGACTGGTTTCGCCAGCCAGGAGACTGATGACTCCCGTCATCTCTTGGTGCATAATAAGCAGAAGGTACTTCTTCCCAAATGAAACAACACATCTCCTTTAACTGCCCTTTAACATCATCAGGTAACTCCAATAGCTCCCACCAGCTCTCTTGGCATTCAATCTTTCTTAAATGCTTTGCTTTGTACATCCCTTTCGACCAAGTATTGAGCTTGAAGCAATCAATGATCCCAATTTCCTGTAACGAACTCCAATCTAGTGAGTCATTCTTACATATGCTCGCAAGAAGTGGAAGATTCTCGAGCTCCAGACGCTCCAAATTCTGCATAAAGCCAAGGTTGCGAGCTTCACCATTGGTATGTGTCTCCTCGGTTTCGAACAATCTTGAATCTTCAGATGCTTGAGTTTCTCTAAATTTTTAACCATTCCAAGTGAAATAAGCTTCTTCAACTTGTGACACTCGTGAACTATTATGCTTGTCAAATTGGAGAAGCTTTTAGGCCCAAAAGAGCCATCCAATATGCAGCACAAGCTCTTGAGGTTGGCCAGATGTAGCTTCTCCAGGAACGGAAATACAACGCTAGCAGTATCAGAGCCACAACTGATGATGGAGCTGATCTGATCACAACCTTCTACTACACAAACTGCCAAAGACTCCAAGCAGTCAATACCAATGTCTGATAAACTTTTAGTGTCTTGGTTACCAATCAATTCAAAAGCACTAGACCTTCTGAGAACCTTTTGAATTGCTTCACAGCAGACATTTTCACCTGCAGAAAGTCTCAGGTGCCGTTCAGCTGGTCCTCTAGAACTTTGTAACTCCTTGTTATGGTTCTCCCCATTTGAGCCAACTATGATTCTGAATGCTCTGAAACTGTTATCTTGTCGATATCTCCTTGCATTTGTCCAGGAGCGACTTTCGTCTATGAAAGCAGTGAGGAATTCTACTTTTGGGAAGTAGAAGAAAAGGGTAGTCAGACTTTCTAATTGTGCAATCTCTTTCACAACACTTGTGACAATGTCATTCCAGCTTTGCTCTCTAGGATCGACAATGATGGTCAATTCTTCAAGATGATAAAGTAGGCCAATCACGTTACTTGGAATAATCTGTCGTGCCTGATTAACTTCATTATTGCGATCCCCACTAGCCCTTGCCATGAGAGGATTGTAAACAAAGGAAACTCTCAGGCACCTCAGGCTTACTAAATGTGCAACTTCGGTTGGCAAGCTCTGCAGGCCTGTGTCTCGGATATCAAGAATCTCTAGATTGGTAAGTTTTCCAAGATGTTTGGATAGTGAAACCAAATCCCAGCACTCATTGAGATACAAGGATTTCAGTTTAACTAACTCGGTGATAGATGGTGGTAGTGACTGTATTTTGGTGTGATGGAGATCAAGAACTCTGAGCTGTACCATGGAAGAAAAAAAGTAATCATGAATTGTCACCAGCTGTTTATTTCTCTGGAGCAATAGTGTTGTGGTTGTCGGACACTCAGGGCATTCAGGCAAAGACCTGAGTTTGTTGCACATTAGCGAGATCCTTTTTGTGCCTATCCACTGTTTCTTCTCTGGAGGACTAGTCAATTTTTCTTGTGCTCTCACTAGTAGGCTGCTGCCTCCTTCTTGTGGGTAGGCAAATGTTAGTGCAATCTTCCTAAAAGGAGTGGGCATGGTGAGAAAATTTGACGTGGAACGCCACTCAAATAGAGATGCTTCTGTAAGAGCTTGCAGGATTCTGTGCCCTCTGTCTCGCGATACTCTTAATTCTTGGACGTTAGTTTCTGCTCCAGCTAGCTCAATGGCAGAAATAAATTGCTCAGATATCCAACATTCGGTCAAGTAATCCTTGTCAATTTCATAATCCGGTGGAAATAATGCCCCGTAAAGTATGCACTTCCGGAAATCATCCCCAGGAAGTTTGTTGTAAGCGAACTCAAAAGCCTTGAAGAGTTCCTCAAATTGATCACCGAAGTCCTTCGGAGACTGCAACTCCCTCAATGTATCATACCAAACAGACCCGGGCTGATCTTTTAATCTTATGGCGATAGCTCTGATTGCAAGTGGGAGACCCCCTAGTTGTTTGAGTATTTGCTCTTTTATTCCTTTGATGTGAGGATGATCTGCAAAAGCACCTGTAGTTTTCTGAAACAATTCCTCAGCATCACCATCAGACAACTTGCTCACTTTGAATATTCGATGAATATCCATTGCAGCACAGTCAGGTTTGTCACGGGATGCAACAACTACCTTTCCTGTGTGATTGTGACGAATTCCCACTTCATTGAGATTGATATCTCTAGGACATTGGTCGAGAAGCAATAGATAGTCAAGTTTCTCCAGGGCCATGGATATTTTGTGTGCAACATGCGCTGTCCTGTCCCTATGTTGAACGTCTAGCTTTAACCATGCCAAGATATCCGATTGAATGTTCTTGACAGTATCTTCGTTCAGAACTTTTACCCATATAATGGGATTGAGTTTACCCAGATGGTATGCTTTGTCATTCAGGCGCATTAAGATACGGGTTTTTCCTACTCCTGCCATTCCCCATATGCCAATCCTCCTCACCTCTTTATCTCCCAGCCACTTCAGCAGCACTTCCACCGTCTCAGAAATTGATATAGGGATATGATCTTCATCTCCAGCAAGCTTTATTTCCACTGGCTCGAATTTCTTCTCCCTCAATGCATTCTGCAAGTCGATCTGGGCTTTTAACTCTTTCAGCTCATCCGTTTTCTCGACTAGATCTTCACTGAGCTTCAAAAGCTTATAGAATGGCCACATCCCGCAAAGGCACATATGGATACGAAGATATTTGTTTTTCAGTTCTTGGACTTCTTTTTCCCTCTTCTCTTTCAGATCAAGCGAAGTATTGGCTATTTCGGTTGGCTCCATGTCAATACTGTTCCTAATAATTGCTTCCTTGAATGTTGATTTGGTAGCACGAACCAATTTCTCTTCGTCTTCGAGTTCATCGAGGTTTTCCTTAATCTTCTTCACTTTATCATATTTGTCTTTCAAACACGTGCCTGCATCTTTAATGGCTTGAACACCAGGCGCAATTAGGCCCCCAATAATGTTTGGTACACAGGACGGCATCCTGAAAAACCACTTGTTAAAGAAAGAATTCAATTTGGAGTAAAGCATAAACTGAGTTGAAATAGCACATGATGGATGTAAGAAACTTGAATTGTGCTTAGATTTTGAGAAGAGCAAGACTATTGATTATTAACCAAAATCAAACACACTATGTGAACGGTTAAATTATCAATTCAGTCAAAAGTTTCGGAAAAGGTTGATGATATTTCTTATCTTTTCATCTGATCTTTTTAAAAGGAATTTAGTAATAACACATCAATTTCTGCTGATTGACTCCATATTGTGGGACTCCTCCAAGCATAGTCAAGCCCGAGCACTGGCATGTCGAGCTCGAGTTCCAACAAACATACTCAAGCTTCAACTATCACTTGACGACACTCATCCTAGCTGCTGGAGGTCGATTGACCAAAGCTATGAGGTGCTCAAACTTGCTCGAGATAGCATATTGTGCTTGGATTGAGCTCAAATTTGACACAAGCTTGGGTTCAAACTTGAGATTGTGTTGGTCCTTGAGCAATACATTTTGTTTCTTATTCATAAAAGGATACAAGTCCCCCCCCCCCCCCCAAAAAAAATCACATATAAGTTGGTAGGACTGGAAATATACCCTAGGGCCTAAAGACATATGAGTAATTCACAAATATAAAAAAATAAAAAAAAAATGTGCAAACAAGGCGTAACATTTGCATCATTCCAGGGAACACGTACACATTTTGTGCTGATGTTTTCTTTCACCACAATAATGGTGTACATTCACCTCCTGATGGAAATTAAGCCCTCTTCATGTATTTTGAAACCACCACAACCCTAATAGAAAATTTTCGACATCTTTAAGAAGGGCATCATTCGAATCTTCTGTTTGTACCTTTCATCACCAAAATGTAGAAAAACTTAATAATAACAAAGTTTAATCCGTCGAAGTTGATGAGCAATGTCATACATTTTATATGGACTAGCATAAAAGAACGTGCTTTGCACGTTGATTGATATCTTGCTTATGGTTAAGGTTATAATTTAACAGTTACTAATTTAGAAGTTTATTGTGTACATACAAATTTTTAAGAGATGCAAAAAGAGATACTTGAATTATAAATTCTATTTTATAACAACAAAAGCAAAAATAAATGAACAATTAGTGTGTAATTAGCTCATTTGGTTTTTTTAACTATTCATATTTTCTAAAGAAAATATGTATGCAGGTATTGTGCATGAATTAAGTTATTAAAACATCTCAGAAGGCCAAAAGAAAGTTATGATTATGCTATAGATGTTATGTATATATTAGGTTGGATCTTAACTCTCATTGATTTCATATTATTAAAAATGATAAAAAGTATTAGTAGAAATAATTTTGTAAAATCAAGATTTTATTGTGATTTAACAATATCTCAGATAAATATATGGTTAAGTAATGAATATTCTCATATTAATCCACTTGTTTAATTCTTGTTTTAGATTTTAGTCTATAGTTTGTTTTGAGGGACAATGTTATTCATTTTGTAACCTATATCTGTCAAATGTAATTATAATTTTAATTAGACATTTGTTTAAAACTAAACAATGAACTTCATTTTTGTTAGAAGTCATATATTAAAAATCTAGATGCCAAACTATAGGTCATATCAGATTATAATTTCTTAGTAAACCATTCTAATTTTCTGATGACTAAAAGATAATTATTCTTAAAACATTCTTTCTCGTAGCTAGATTTTTTTGTTTTTGGTTCTTTGTTGCTTAAAAAGTAAAACTAGATATTTTACCTAAATTTAATCTAGGTTCAACATCCATACCAACTTCAATCTACTGATACCTATTTTGTACTTTTATTTGATGCATGATTGCCAATAAATTTTACTATTATATTTAATTCCTTAGTCTAAAGAATATTGATTCATTTAAGAATCTTTAAAAAATTCAGTGTAGATTATTAAGGAATTGGGAGTTTCTTATTTTGACTCGAGTGCTCTTTTTTTTTTCTTTTAATTTTTTGAATTATTCTTCTGTCATGACTATATTATTACTAAATAATTGTTATTGTTTATATTAATAGCTAGTGACCTATGTTGTCGATATAGAAAAACTATTATATTTCACACTTATAATTTGATAAAGTGTTTGTTCTACGATGGGCAAGTGCATATGAATGGGTTTACCATTAGTTGTTGTGAAATTAGATTGAAATATAATTTATAATGTTTATCAAGTCAAATTTTTTGGATATAGAGAGGTGTACAAGGAATTTTCTTACTAATTTCTTTATTTTGCTTGAGATTTGGAGCATTTTTATTATAAAATGAAATTCACTATTTTCAATTAATAAAAGTGAGAAATTTTCTTTCTAAAAGTCAAAGGTAGCTAGCTTATTCTTAAGAAAAAATTTTCATATTGTTGTGTAATTTGTAAAATTTGTAGTAAGAAATTACTTTCATAGTTGTTTTGTTTTCAAAAATCATTACATTTGAAATTTATTCTGCATGAATTTTTGTATAAAAAATGTTTTAATGAAATTATATTTCTAAAATATATCTCAATTCTCAAAAAATTTTTTAAGCAAAATGTATTTCAAAGTTGGTATTACCTTACATAAAAAGATCAAAGAAATAATACCAAATATACTCTCTTGTGTATCTCCAAGGAGTTAATTTATTTCATGAATATTAGATTTTTTTCCTGTTCATCTTATATTTTAAGAGAAATTCAAAGGAATCTAGTGGTTACAATAAATAATTTTCCATTATAATTGCATACGTCCATTCTAGACCAAATTCTATTAGAGGAAGTTTATGTTAATGGAAATTTAATCCTAACTAAAACATTAAAGTCTATATTACAAGATATCACATCATAATTAATTGTGATTAGAGTATATGACAAGGATATTGTTGAAAAAAAGTTTCAATCACTAAATTACCAAATCATATTGGTAATTCGTTCAATCTACCTTTCTTTTTTGTCATTTTTTATTTTTTCCTTTTTCTTTGTTCTCCACAATTGGAACCTATTTTTTCCATGTAAAATTAATTCACATAAATTTTATTTTCCAATTTGTGTTTAGTTTCTAAATTATCCAGCCAAAGGTTTTTTTGTTCTTCACTAATTCTAGAATCTATTTTTAAAACAAGAGGGGAATTTATATTAGCAAGTTTAGTTTCCTAGATAACATTTGAAGGCCGATATTATATGAATAACTGCAAAAAAAAAAAAAGGAAAAGACCTTAGGAATATAATATAGTCATTAATGTTCACTTATTCTGTTAATTTTAATCTAGAATTAGATATATATCAGCAATGTTCACATTTGGATGTATCTTTTGGAATTAGTAACATCGCGGAAACGGAAAATCAAAATATGATTTTCAGGGGTTTAACTAAATTCAGCCATGTTTACGTTCTTTGTACAACTATCTCATGTATTCAGACGTGTATCTATTGATATAGTGATATGCAATTTGTTTAATGTAATGTTATGTAATCAGACATTGAATTCATAAATTTTTCTAATCAACTTGGTAGGAATTTATAAAAGTTTAAGAACATTGATATACATGAAATTAGTCAAGATTTTTAAGAATATAGCCTAACTAATGTCTCAAATCAATTAACCTATGACCTATTACCTTTCCAAATCAATTTTTACTCCATAAAGGATTATACTTCTAAAATAAAACTCAAACATTGGTAGTACGTAAAAATCCCAAATAATACAAAGAATTACATTTATGTTGGGAAATAGATTAAAGTCATTAATATTACTAATAAGGGCATAATTGGAAACTGAAAACTAAATCACTAAATCACTAATCTTTTCATGAGTTATATATATGATTATGAAACGTCGAAAACAATCAAACCAACATAACATATTCACCTTATGACAGTGGCCCATAGACCAATTTTCAATACCTATATAGAAGGGAAAAAAAGATATCTAATGCATGACTAATCTTTTCATGAGTTATATATATAATGATGTGATGCCATTTCTGAATCCTATTCCTAAATATGAATTTTTGATTTCCTTTTAGTTTTCATTTGACAATATGGTTTTTACTTTTTTTATTTTACTTTGTTTGGAAGTTCTTTTCTTTTAGAGTACCATTAATTAGAAGACAGTAATTATATCAACATGGAAACCGATAAATATCCCTCCATCAATTTGGATTTGGAGTTTAAGGAATATTTCAATATTTAGTTATACAAGGGTATTATTGGTACACGAAAACTAAACCACTAAATCACTAAATCACATTGGTATTTTTAATATAAATATATATATATGATACATGATATATAATATGATGGACTTGGGATCTAACAGATCGACAAGGTTATCATGCACTTCTCGTGATGGACAAAAAAGGTGTGTGTTTCTGGTGATTAGGTTTAGGTATCTCCAGTAGATCGGACACTATGTTCAAATTGAATAGGCCTGAAATTCAAAGTTTAAGCCACAAAATTATATACACTTCAGCGATCCGCAACACCTGAGGAAAATATCCAATTATGTAGTTTTTCTTTTCTTCAAAAAGTTATAGATATTATTGTTCTTAAAGTAATAAAGCAATACATATTACTGCTCTTAAACTTACAGAACCAAATAGTATTCTAAATATATGTTAAACAATAGAGAAAAAACCTATAAAATTATTCTTATACTGCCTTAAACTTTAAATCAAAATTGATGAGTTTGTACTACATTTTTAAGACCTATTTGACAAAATATGTGAAACGATCTACAAAAATTCACGAGAGCATTTATAATTGTCAAAATTAGTTAACAGAAATTAATGGAAAGTTTGAAAAAGTATAAAGGTAAAAAAAAAAAGAAATTAAAAACCAAAAAGATTGAAAATTTGATTTTTTTCAAAATTTTCTATTTTCTTCTGATTTTGACCAATCAAACCCCCCTTTTGACTAGATCTGACCAAGTAAGCTGCTTCCTGATTTAATTTGTTGACTCGAATTGAACTGTTATCCAATTTCGAGTAGGGTTGCTATTGAGTCAAATTGAGCTTGAATAGTGCATTGCTTAAGCTCTTATCAAGTAAAAATACTTGAGATCAAATTCAAGTTTGAGCTCATCGAGTACTTCAAAGTTGAGGTTGAGATTGAACTCAAGATTATTTTGACTTACTTATTTGAGTTTAGACTCGTGTCCGACTAAATCGAGCTCAATCGAGTTTTCGAACTTGATCTTTTAGTAAATTTCATAAATTTACAATAAATAATTAAAAATATCTATTCAAACGTGACTCAATTTCCTTATCAAATAGCTCAAACTCAACTTGAACTCATTCAACATCAAGTTTGAGTTGAGCTTTTGACCTAATTACTTACGAGTTTGAGTCAAGTGATTTGGTTAATTTACACCCTTAGTTTCTAGTTCAATCAATTAAATCAACTGTTTCTATTTGAGTTTAAAAATACTGATTTAAGCAGATCATTGCTGAAAATAAGTGAGACTCCTAAGTAACTAAAATCACTAAAATTGCTAAAAATAGTGCTTATACAGGTACGTACAAGCACATGTGCAATCTTTGTGGATTAATGTAAACGTTTATTAACCTGACTTATTTTAGTAGCATGAGTACAGAGTACAGATCGTTTGCTAGTATATTCAGGTATTCAGGTATCGATTCCACGGAAAAGGGAAATTAATTACATAAATAACTCAAATCACTTTAGTATCTCGTAATGTATTTCCTATCTCACTCTTTGTCCTACTTATTATTCTATTACTATTTCTCTATTATAAACATCATATCTTAGGTCCTTTTTTTTTCCCTTACTATCAAATAACTTTTGATACAGTAAAAAATGAATACAACAGTTTCAAAAAAGTACTAGATAATTAAAAGGGATAATTTCAGAAACCTCCATTGAGATTTTTGATAATATCATCTAGCACTCCTGAGATTTTAAAAATATCATTTAACTCTCTTATTTTCAAAATTTTATAACATTTTAAACCCAATTCAAAATATACTATTAAAATACTCATTTAAAAAAGAGAACATAATTTCTTTTCAACATTACCCTTCGGTTGCTTCACTATTACAAATTAAAAAGTATATTAATTAAAAATTCAAAACTAAGACAAAAGTATGAAGATGTAAATATGATGGAGCACAATATAGCAGCCGCGACCACAAGCAAAAATTTTTTAAACTGTTAAAAAAGAAAAATTTATTTAAAATATTTTCAATCTAAAAAAGGAATTTTTTTTTTATCTTTTTTAGGATTCAATTATTTGCTACTACAATAAGTGGTCGATTTTTTTGGCACAACGGTAGATTTTTTCTACTAAAGTGTTGCAATTTGGAGAATTGATAATGGTTTAAAACTTTGATGTTGGGTCCACATTTTTTTATATGTTAGTTAGGTGTCATTTAGGTTTTTTTAGGTGCCTTTTAGATTACCAAATAAAGAAATTTTTTATTTTATGTAAGTTACTTTGAGTGAATTTAAAAAATTTTAGAAATTATTTAACATTTTTATTTTTGGTCTATAACAAAGGCTTGAAAATTTAAAAAAGGAAAAGTGTTTAAAATTGTGTTTACAACTTATCTGAGGTGGCTAAAAAAATTTATTTGTAATCCTCTCAAGATGCAAAAAAAAAAGTTATTTTATTTGTAGAGTATTATGGATGGTTTTTATGTGTTTTTTAAATTATTCTTAAGTTTAAATTTTTAATATCTTTTGTCCATATTACAAAATAAATTTTGGTAAAGGATCCCTCAACCTCAATAAAAACTTATAATTTTTCATTAAAGAAATAAATTGGTATATTTTCAAATGTTGAGGGATTTCAAATTGGTTTGTCATGACAATTAAGGAAACACAATAAAAGCACAAATTCGGAATGAAATCATCTATGCACTCCAAAAACTTGTTCTTTAGTATTATATTTTGAATTGGGTTGATAATGTAACAAAATTTTGAAAATAAGAGAGGTAGCTGATATTTTTGAACCTTCAAGGTATTAGATGAGATTGTTAAATACCTCAAGGGAGGTTTCTGAAATCATCCCTAATTAAAAATCACAAAATACAACAAAAAAATTAATAAAAAGATTTCATTTCTTCTGTCTATTTCGATCTTTTGATTTGTTAACTTTTGTGTCTTACTCAGGTAATAGTTATTTGGATTTTAAGCAAACAAAAAATAATTAAAATATGATATTTATGAAAGAGAAATATAAAAATAATAAAAAGTGGGATAGAGAGTGGAATAGAAGATCTATTATGTCGTTACTTGATTACTAAAATGTAATAAGACAAATTAGGCCAAGAATCTTCTGTTTCACTCCCTGTACTATTTCCTATCATAACATCCACTAAATAGCCATATATCCTTCATGAACTCCTCATTTTGATTCTTTTTCCTGTTCTTTTAAAATTTAACACTATTAACAGCGTAAAAAATAAAAAATAAAAAATTAAAAAAATAGGGATAATTTAAGAAACCTCGAAGTTTTGATAATATCACTAACTTCCCCTAAGGTTAATAATCTTGTAATATATCAACCCATTTTATAATTAAACGAATGATATCGTGGGACAGAAAACTTTGTAATTCCTCCAATGCCCTTCATGTAGCATTTTTTTTTAAATTGAAGTTTATCAATTGTTATAGTGACGAAGTTCTAATTCAGGTTAGCACTACCTCCAGAAATTAAACTACAAATGTATAGAAATTAAGCAACTAGCATCTTATGTAGTACATTAGTTAGTTGACTGAGTGTGAAAAAAAATTGGATATTTTAAAAAAATAAAACTTCAGGGAGTGTAAGTGTAAATTTTGTTGAATTGCAAGGGAGAAACAAAAGTTATTGAATAGATAGCAGTGGTTTGCACTTGTACTCTAGCTAGCAAAGGAATAAAGCAAAATTTCCTTTGAAATTCCATGTTTCTACTATTATATATAGTCACAATATAAGACCATTGTAAAGCACTATTATCTATTCAATAACTTTTGTTTCTCCCTTGCAATTCAACTAAATTTGCACTTACACCCCATGATGTGACAGCCCCACCTCTCCCTAGGGCGTACCCCAAGGTATCAGGGGACTGCCTGTCCGACTCTCGCCGGGACTCACTACAATCTTCAAACAAATCTCAGTGCCAACCTTTAATAATTACAATAAAACTCCAACCATTACATCCATGTACTTCCAAATAATAACATAACCCTAAATCTCATAAGTTAATCTCCAAAACTTACAATTCCAAATATTTTCAAAATAATATTACAACCATGAGATGTTATTCCCCAATTACTTCAATACCATAGATACATTTCCCAAGACATCAAAATAATATACCCAAATGGAAGAAGAGGTAATCCAGCCAGTTACACTAGTAAGTCCCTACAAGCTTCCTTTGCGTCGAACCCTGTGGAGGGGAAAAATATTTTTGGAGTGAGCTAAAAGCTCAGTGAGATTCCAAAAAAATAAGCAAATTCACATTGTGGGTCAAGTATAAAAACAAACAATAATAAATATTTTTTCAAAATACTCACCATTCATCTCAAATTATGAGCAAAGCATTTCATGTAGGATGATAATAAATCATGGCTCATTTAGCTTAAAACAAGAGTAAATCTTTTCAGAGAAACTCATTTCACTTATGCACAATACATAGGCATTTCTATATATATCAAAAGCAAGATGAGCATGTAACATAATTAACTCAAAAGAAATAGTGCCACAAATATTATTACTGAACGGATCTCTAGAGGTGGCTCCCGTCTCCAAGGACGTAGCACATAGCTCCGCTCAGATAAATATTTCAAAGAGTGAGTCGGATCTCTAGAGGTGGCTCCCGCCCCAAATGGACGTAGCACATAGCTCCGCTCAAGTAAATATTTCAAGTGTTGAGACGAATTTCTAGAGGTGGCTCCCGTCTCACATGGACATAGCACATAGCTCCACTCTAACACTATCAAACATTTCAAGCGCTGAGACGAATCTCTAGAGGTGGCTCCCGTCCCACATGGACGTAGCACATAACTCCGCTCTAACACTATCAAACATTTCAAGCGTTGAGACGGATCTCTAGAGGTGGCTCCCGTCCCACATGGACGTAGCACATAGCTCCGCTCAGGCCATAAAACTCAAGGCAAATACAAATAAATCACTTCATAGATCATTGGCAACAGTAAAAACATTTCATATGGAAAACAAGTTGGAGTGCTCACAAATTAGTCATAAGTAATTTCACTCATGAAAGCAATTTTACTTGGAAATAACAGTAAATCGTTCCTTATAAATACTAGCAAATCATTTCAACACATTATTCCTTTGCAAACACTAGCAAGAGTTTTCATTTGAAAAGGAAGTTGGAACACTCATAGTGATTCGGTGAAATAGACGAGCAAGCAAGGAGATCAAACTTCAGTAGTTGGGTTACCCTCTGCAAAGTCTGGGTCTCCTGAGCCAAAGTTTAACTATCAATCACTAGCCAAACAACTAGCACTCAAAACTTAACCCAAACCACTTAAAATCACCAAAGGCCACACTGCCACTGTTTCTTGTTCGGATCATATCTAAGGCCACACTCATCGAAATTAGGCAAGGCCTACGGCCATGGAAATTAGACTCGGAGTACTACAATTCACTAGAAGGGCTTGCTCCAAGATTCATTTTGTAAAATAGGCGAAAGTGCATGACAAGATGTCATGAAGGAATAAAAATGGGAAATCAGGCTGGAAAATCAGCCATCTTTGCGACTTTGCTGGTATTGATAGGAAAAGAAATAGTGTGCGAGCCTTATATAGTTAGAGAGTTTGTGAAGTCTAGTTTCAAACGCCACTGACGACGCTCAATTTCGACTCCCGAGCAAGGAGTTATAGCCAACAGAAGTACAGGGGGTTGCCAAGACTGACGGCCAAATTTTTCAGGTTTGAAAAGCTATATTTGGAACAATATTTGGGTATCGAAATGCCATTGAAAGATTACCAAATTTTGTACACTCAAACCTCACTAGATGAACTACGTGTATACCAAATTTGTACCAAAAACTTGCATAGTAAAGTAACTTTTTAGATGGCCAAGTGTGAAGAGTAAAATTTTCCAGTTTTCGTAGCATTCTTTGAAAAATCATAATTTGAGTTATATAAGTCCTAAATTTTCGAATTTTATAGCGTTGGAAAATAGAATAAATAAACTAAAACTCTCGAGAAGACACTTTTACAAGATTTGAATAAAAAACAAATCAAATTTCAGGTTAAAGCTGTTGTCACAGTGTAAACAAAGCATATTAGTTTTGATTTTTAGTCAACTTTGAAAATTTGCCAAAATTCACAGAATTTGAACTAACCCTTGAAATTTATACTTCTAGAAAAACTTGTATTCTAGTTTCAAACACAACAAACAAAACTCGATTCGGACCTTCCTACACCAAGTTACAACAGTTGGAAGTAGGCTGCATGACCAACCCTGATTTCCCAAAATTCCAGATTTGAAGAACAAATTTGACACATTATTTGAGCAATGAAATGGAACTAGAAAAACACCAAATTTTTCAGGCAACAACCTCAGTATGTAATTTACGTTTTCGCCAAATTTCAACTAAAAATTCGCATGGAAAGGCTGGGATCACAAAAAAACCAAAAACAGGGCAGCAAGCATTCCTTCCTCTTGGTTTCTCCTCTTCTTTTCCCTCTTTCATTTTTAGCAACCACTCAACATATAAACACCTCACACACACACATAAGATTATCAACAGCCCCAAGTTCATATATGGTGGGATTTCATAGAGCCCACTTTCATCAATTAACAACAAAATCCAACTCAAAGAGCTACAAGCTCTCTTAACCTAGGAAAATGAACCTATTGAACAAGATTTTAGTGTCTAGAAAGCTTACCCCCAATTCCAACAAGAAGCTTGATTAATGGTGGATAATTTAGCTCACAAAACCCTCAATCTTCAAGTTCCACAACCGGTTTCTCCTTCCTCTCCAAGGTGGTCCGAAGCTCCAAGAGAAACTAGCAAGTTCTTCAAGTTTTTTGTTGGCTTAAATGGTGATTTGTGGTGTTTCTTGAAGATGGAATTTTGAAGAGAAAATGAAAGGAAAAGAGGAGCAAGTGGTCGGCCAAGCTTGGAGGAAAAAGGAAGAAAATGAATAGTATTTTTGACTTTTGGAGCTTTTATGGAAAAATGGAAGGAATGAATGAAACTACCGATTGGACATAAAGTCTCTTTTTTTGTCGTGTCAGGTTGATTCACATGGCAAAACATTACGATCTCAGTTTCTCTTATTTATATACTCCAAATACATATACTAACATTCTAAATTTATGTCTAATAGTCGATCCTAGACCCGAGTGTGAAATTTAAACATTCAAACAGTTTAAATTGAGAATATAGTTTAAACGTGCAAAAATGCATTTTAAAACTTTTCGTGCTGTTACAATTGATAAACGATATTCAAATAATTCAAACTAATTTTAATGAAGTAATTTTATGAAATTATGGAATTTTGCAATTTTATAAATTAAATGGATGGTTAAACAAGGTTTTATAATAAAAGGAAGTAACGTGTGGCGTATTTGCAATTAAAATGATCTAAAATAATGATTCAGAGAAAATAAATAAATAATTAAATAAATAGGTCAGATAAAATAAATTTTCGGATCCTCACACATGAAGTTTTATTTTGTTAAAATATCTAATTAATTTTTATACTCAATCAAGTAACTAATGTACTACATGAGGCGCATTGGTGGAATCAAAAAATGTTCTCTCTCATGATATCATCTTTTTATTATAAAATGGGTTGACATGTTACAAGATTATTAACCTTAGGGGAGGTTAGTGATATTACCGAAACCTCAAGGGAGGCTAGTGAAATAGTCAGAAACCTCAGGGGTGTGAGGGTCTCAAAATTCTATTTTTATTTAAAAATGTATAATAATATTTATATTGTGCTTATTCACTAAAATATTAGTAAATTTATACTTTGAGTTATTATTTTCCAATTTAGAGAATTTTTCGAGAATTATTTGCCGGTGTTTGGTTTCGGCCAATTTAAGCAACGATTTTTATTCGGAGACATGAATAGTAACTCTAAGATGAAACTGAGTATATGTAGAGATATTACAGAGATATATTTAAGGTGGGATAGTGTCGGAATGAGAAAAACCAGAAAAAGTTAGAGTGTCAGGCGTCGATACTACAAAAAGTGGAGTTTGACCACTTTTTCCCTAAATTAGGGATCACCACACCTTTTGTCTCTTAAAACCTTGTTTTTTGCTCCAAGCCTTTTCATTTTCCAGTAGCCATTGAAGCTTGAGAGAGAGAGAGAAGAACCGAGTACAGAAAGAGAGAAAAGAGAGAAAAATTCCAAGCTTGTCTTCTTCATATTCTTCCTCCTCAATTCCTTGAAGTTTCAAGACTTCATTGAAGGCATCAATCTTGTTTCTTCTTCTTCTTGGAGCTGCTGTGAGAGAGGAAGATAGAGCAAGGGAGAGGGAGGAAAGCTTTATTTTGCTTGTCAACTTCTTGTTCCTGAGTTTGGAGGAGGAAATCAACTTCAAGCAAGCAAATCCTTGGAAAAACTTGAAGGATCTTGAGGTGTCAAAACTTGGAACATCATCTGTGGGTGGAACTACATTAGATCCTCCTTGATCTTGCTAGATCTAAATAGATCTTGAGATATAACACTTAAAACTCTTAGCTTTAACCTTATTAGTGTTAGATCTATCAGATCTACGGTTTATTTTGCTAGAAAAACTTATGTTTGGAACATTTGAGTTGGGCTGTTAAATTCCCAACTTAGGTAGCTGACTTGAGGTGACTTTTAGGTAGCAGACTTGAGAACCTGTGTTGTGGTTGATATTTATGAGATGAGTTCACTTTATGGTTAGAATGTAGGAATGTTGTTGAAAAATATTGAAGAAAAGTAATGAAGGCTGGCCAAACCTATGATTGGAAGTTTTGACATTTGATTTCAAAATTTTACGATGTTTCTTGAAGAGATTTTGCCTACGTAAATATGTATTATGTTCATTTATGAGTATGTGTTTAAATAGAGTTAAAATCTTGAACTTTAAGGGTGAAAAGTTGAGTTTTCACTAGTTTTTGGGGTAAATGTGCTATTTGGATAGATTTGAAAGTTTGAAATGTTCTATCTATTTTTCATGAATTTTGTACATTGAGACTTGGTGAAAATTGTTCTAAATATGTGTTAAAACCCTATTTAAAGTTTAGTGTGGAGTTTAAACTTGAATGGGTGATTTTTGAGGTGAAAGACCTCACCTTATTTACTTGTTCCAAAAATCTAGAAGTTGCAAAAATGGAGTACATTGATAGAGTATTTGGGTTAATTGAGGTATCAATTTGAAAATTGAACATTTTAAAGATGATTTTCGACTCGAGTGACTACTTTTCATTCGAGCAAAGCTAGAGGAATTTTATGAAGAATCTTGATAAAACAAATGAATAACCTATTTGAGTTTAGTTTCGCTATTTGTGAGGCGAAACTTATTTCTTCCTTTTATTTGATTATAGGAAGTGGGAGAGATTGAACCAAATCCCAACTTGAAAACCGAACATTGCTACTTTGGTAAGTTTCCATGCATGTTACTTGATTATGTGAACTTAATTTTATATGTGTTTGCTTATGTGAGTTGATATGAAAATTTGATTTTTGATCCATCAAATGGAGTAGTGTGTACTTTATTGCATTTAGTCCTATCTGAACGGTAAAATTTGTAAGAGTGTTTTGATGTGATTTAAGCGTGATTTGATGTGACTTATGTATATGAAAAGTTTGGAAATTTCTAAGACCTATCGATGAGTCCTTTGCCTCGAGCTGTAGGTTAGGCCTAGGCCGAGGAGAAATGATGAGCCATAGGGTTATTTATGTGATATGTGCTCTAGACTTGGCGTATGGGCTTGTCCCTGATGGAAGAGCATTAATTAATTTATGTGTGACTGAACGGGAGAAAGTGCTACGCCTATTAGGGCGGGAGTCGCCTCTTAATCCGTATCAGTTTACTTGTGATTGAACGGGAGAAAGTGTTACGCCTATTAGGGCGGGAGTCACCTCTTAGTCTGTATCAGTTACCTTTTATGTGTTTGGAGTCGGGCCCGGTGGGGGTTTTGGTGGAGAAAAGGGTAAGTGGAGGTCTACATGATTTATACTTGTGAAAGTTGACGGAGTGTCAACTACTTGGAACGTGATCGAACTTCATGTATCTTGACTCCTGAGAGCCACCGTATCCTACCTTTGTGTTGTTAATTGCTTTCCTTATTTGCTTATTTCTGAATATGAATTTGGAGTGAAAATCTCATATGTGTTATGTGCTTTGCATGCCTTTTTGGAACTCACTGGGCTTTTAGCTCATTCTTTCAAATTTGTTTTCCTTAATAGGGACTGAGAAACCAAGTAAAGGAGCCAACCCTTAGAACTAGGGTTTACTTATGCTTCTGGCTTGAGAGACTTGAACTTTGAATTTGGGGTATTGTAATGTGAACTTTGAATCTATAATTAAGTACTCTATGTATTTTTGGATTTTAAGGTTTGATTAATGAATTTGTGAGTTATCATTTAGTTTAAATTGTTATTCAAATTTTGGGTTTGTGAGATTGAAGTAGTTTGGTTATGAGTTGATTGTAAGTTTGGGATTGGTACTTAAATTGTTTCTTTGAAGAATGAGTAATCATTTGTGTGAGTGAGTCCTGGTGAGAGTTAGGCAGGCGGTCCACTGATACCTTAGGGTACGCCCTAGTGAGAGGTGGGGCTGTCACAGGTGGTATCAAAGCCTAGGTTTCAAATCTTTGTAGTGTATCCTAGGGTTAAAGTTTAGGATGCCGGACTGTGGGATTAACTTGAATGTTACGTGAATTGGAGAACTTACTGTATCTTAGTGGTTAAAGAGGATTTCTTACTTGAAAGTTTCTTATATGGGATTGGTGGAAAACAAAACTGAGGAACTAAGTAATGTTACATTGAAGTGAAACATTATGTGGGAGATTTGTAGTGAAAGATTGACTGAGACTTGAATGATCATTGTACTCGTAAGAATGGAAGGAAATGGGGCGATTATCGGTATTGGCTATAGAATTATTAGTTGATTCCTTAGATGATGGCTTTGAGCCAAAATAAAAGAGGTTTCAAAAGAACAAAATGCGTTTTTTCCACTTCGCTACCTACTGAAAATTTACCACTCTGAAGTCTAAAAGAAAACCGAGATGTACTAGTTTTATTTTCAAAATGATGATTGAAAATGACGCATATGTGTTTTAAGTATTTTATAACATGTCACTCTTGACATGTATATGAATCCCACTATCTTTTGAATTAGAAGTTGGAAGGAAATTGCTGAGTTTGCTAGATTTCCATATATTAGGTCTGAGAACAAAGTTGAAGTTTTCTAACTGTGTCTTCCAATTCTTGATTGTAAATTTACATATTTTCACACATGAATTTGGCTATGTTTGAATAAGAAAATCTTGAGTTTTGAAAGAGCTATGTGTCGCGCCCCATTTTTTGTGGAAAGGGAAAAGATTGATTTTTTTGAAAAAAGAAAGCGAAAGGGGTCATGGGACTATAAAAATGCGACGATTTGGACCCAAAACAAAAGTCTAGAAAAGGGTTTTAGAAAAGTTTGGAGTCGCTACTTGGTATGGAATTTAGGTGTACCAAGTCACCCAAAAATTTTAATTAATGAAAATAAACTAAGAAAAACCCTTTTTTAGACGACTCAAGGTCTTTGAAAACTAGAGAAAAAGGTTCGGGGGTCACGGTTGAAAGAAGGGAAGGCAAAGATTCGATGTTACTCGTCTCTAAGGCACCCTTCTAACCTAGCCAAAGCTAGTTGCAAGATTTAGTTAAAAATTTCCTAATTCTAACTTTAAAATTTATCACATTTGAATGTTATCTATATGGATGCAAAAAACTAGACCTAATGTTGGATTGAGAGGGGCAAAATGCCTCCTTGAGGTTTGATTGGAATTGATCACATTAATTGTGTCATTCAAGTTTGATCCCTCGAGGAGGTCACGAAAAAATGCAAATGATGAGACTCGAAAAAGACGGGAGAACTAGGGTTTTCAAAAAGAAATGCAATTTTATAAAATTTCAAGGGAAAAGAAGTTGGATTTTTGAAAAGATCAATTTTTAAGTGCAAAGAGGAACTTGAATTTTCAAAAGGTGCAATTTTTAAGAAAAACGGTTCTTTGACTTTGAATTGCTAAACATAAAAAAAAGAAACTTAATTTTTTTTTAAAAGAATGATTTTGATAGAATTTAAAATAATGCACGTGTATGTCCTAAAGAGAGATAATGCAATCATAACGGGTGTGGGGGACTAAATTCGTGACTTTGAATCTTCCTTTTCATAGAAGGAAATAAAAGCGTGCTAAGGCTAAGAAGCCATACTCGCTCTTTTCCCTAATTCAAAGGGTAATGCTCTAAATGCACTAATCTATTTTTTTACGAAAAGGAAAAACTAAATGAGATGTCTCGCATACGGGATGGGGGAATAGTGACATGCAAAAAATGGAAAAGAAACTTTAAAAGTGAAAAGTGTGTGAAATTTGTATCTAATGCATGAACGGCATTTAAGGGTCTAGCATTGGACTAACCCTCGTCTAAAAGTTCTCACTAACATTGGATTAGTGAGAAATCGAAAGGAAAGGCCACAACTAGCGTTGGACTAGTGTGGTGACGTCAATACATTTACACAATAAACATGTAGACATGATAATAAAGCAAGTAAATACATAAAACACATAAAAACGTAACACATAGGCATAATGTCTAGATACAAGACCCTAGGAAAGCAAGTAAACACATAAACATGCAAGCATGCAAAATAAGCATATAAAAACTAATTATTACATCGGGGGAACCTAAATACATTCTAGAGGGAAAAATTCGGAATAATAATCTAACTATTACATTTTCTAGAATAAATACACTTTTTACAAAATTAAACCTATCTATTACAACTTGGCATCCAAGGCCTCCAAATGATTTACCCAAAAATTAAATGACATAAATAAAGACTAGGCATGAATAAAAAGCAAAGGAAAAACTTAATTTAAAACATGCAAGATCATGCAAAAAACACACAAGAGCACATAATAGAAGAAAGAAATTACCATCCCTTGATGTGATGCCTTAATTGAATCCTTAAATGATAGGAATGGTTATCTAAGACTCAATATCAACAAAAGGGATCAAGGTACCAATTTAAAGGAAAAATCAATCAAAAATTCAAAGAAAGGATATCTAAACAGATTCTGCAAGCAACATAGACAAGACTAGGAAATAGAGTAAGATTCTGGAACAAAAGAGTAGGAAATATCAACAGAATACAGAAACAGAGAGGTTACGCGGAGTAGAAACGCGGGCAGAGCCGCGCAACTACGTCCGCGTTACAAGCAAAAACCAAAGTCTAGAGGGGAAACGCGGACAGGAAACGCGGACTCAGACGCGTAACTGTCCGCGTCTCTTCCCATCTTCAAAATATCAGGAAGATTGCTTCCAGTTTTTTCAGACAATAACATGAAACAAAATCTTCAGAGGCAAGGGGATCTATTTGAAACATTAAACATCAGCATTCAGATCATGTCAAAAAAAACTAAAACCGAAGAAGGCCAAATCTTAAGTATCGACATCATCAAATAGACAAAAAATGTAAGGGAAGAACTGTTAGGCTAGAAGCTGGAGGTTACGGGACTGGCTGCACCCGCTTTCTTCACATCTTCAAACATTCAAGAGGAAACGCTGAGGATTCAGCAAGTGGTCCTGCTTCTTCACATCTTCAAACGTGAAGAACATTTTCCAGAAATTTCTCAAATCACAACAAAGATCATCACGTAAGCATCAAACGCGTCGGTTTTAAACGTAAAAACAAATCTATTAGCCTTACCAAGGCTATCTAAACGTAACATACTCATATAACAACAAATAAACATCATCAAACAGTTGAGATAATCCCGTCTCTATATCCTCGTTAGACTTTTTTTCTTCAACCTCTGATATGATTACTCCAGACGGGCGAGGGAATGTGCAGTACAGAGGCGGGATGTAGATGTTGATCTGCTTTTCTTCCTTCTCCGCTTGCTTGTGTGCCTTCATCTCCTTCTGATCCTTGGCGGTTGGATGAAAACCGAGTCCGAAAGTGTTCTTTTGCATTGGTACTTCAACCGGCACTGGAATTCCTTACAAATTTTTTCCAAGGCCTTTTCCCATCTCAAATCCTTCTCTGATAATTTCTTTGGCCATCATCACACTAGCTCCAGTCAAAACATGATTGACGAGCGATTTACCATTGGGGGCCCATCCCACAGAAACTATGTCGGCTGTATGGTGAGAGGAGACTAAGTTTCTCTTGACGCTTTCATCCTTAGATCCGGGGTTGACAACCATAGTGCAATCATCTTCGGCAAACACGGTGATCAGCTGGTCATTCATGGTGAACCTCAGTATCTGATGAAGAGAGGAAGGAACCGAACCAGAAGTATGTATCCAAGGTCGGCCCAACAAAATATTGTAGATGCTGGTGAATTCCATTACTTGACAAGCCACTTGAAATTGGGCAGGTCTTATCTCCAAAACCAGGTCCACCTCTCCCATAGACTCCCTCCTTGCACCATCGAAGCCTCTTACTATAGTAGCTGACAGACGTAACTTGGTGTCGGACAACCCTAGTTTTACAAGCGTGTTCCACGGGCAAATGTTCAGTGCCGATCCATTGTCTACTAGTACCCTTGGCAGCAGCCTTCCATTGCAGCACACAGATATGTATAAAGCCTTGTTATGCCCTATCTCTTCGACAGTCAGATCCTCGTCAGAGAAGTAGATGTGATTAGCGGCCAGCACGTTCTCAATGACATGTGAGAACTTCTCCACAGGGAGATCCTTAGGCACTTGAGCCTCATTCAAAATCTTGAGGAGCGTTTCCCTATGAAGTTCAGACGTCAAAAGCAGATTCAAGATGGAAATCTGTGTGGGCATCTTATCCAATTGTTCCACAATCTTGTACTCGCTTCGTTTCAACATTTTCAAAAAATTCAAAGTCTCGGTGTCGGTCACAGGTGGCTTAGGCGGCATGGGACTCTCTCGACTAGTTTCTGGATTAGTAAGGACTCTTCCAGACCTTGTGATGGCAGTCATCCTTTCCTCCATGTCCTTGTCTCCAAAATGCAGGGATGGTTCATCGTAGTTCCATGGCACTTCTTGCAAATTGTTGACAGGCATTTGTTCAGGGTACTCAAGTATGGCTGGCTCTGGTAATTCTAGAATGAAAGGTTGTTCAGCATTGCATTCCTCAGAGGGGTCCACCTCTATCACGAAAGGCTCTTCTCTTCTTACAGACGGTTGATTAAACTTTTCTTCAAAGATATCTTCCATATTCGTGGCCAAGAACTCCTTAGCAGACAGAAGTTTCCTTTCTCTCAAATGATCCACCCCCATTACCTCACTTTTCTCTTTAATGAACTAAATAGGGTCAACAAACTCTTCATCCACACTAATCACCCCAACGGTGTTTTTATGCTCCGGGAGAGGGTTTTTATTGACGTTTGGCCCTTGCTCATTCCTTCTTCTCAGAACTATGTCCCCAGCATCCACCATGTCCTGAATTTTATGCTTTAAGGCCCAACAATTAATCGTTGAATGTTCCGGGCTTCCAGAATGGTAGGTGCAGACAGCATGGGGGTCATACCCGGGAGGGAGTCCTCGGGGATACAATTTGGGAGGGACAGTGCTGATTTTCCCAGCGGCCTTCAACTGCTCATACAGCTGGTCAATGGGGCGGCCCAGATCGGTGAAAGTCCGAAAGGTTTTCTGATTTTGCATTTCATTACACTCAAAAGAATTTTGGACAGGATTTTGTGGAGCAGGTCTAGGAGCATAGTTTTGACGGGGGTAGGAGATAGGTTGGGAAGTTGAAGGCAAAAATGGGGAATTCAAATAAATAGGTCGGGGGTGAGGCATTTGGGCGGCAGTGTGATAAACAGACTGATGGTAGGGATAAGGTAAGTATGAGCTTGAATTGGTGGGGTGACTCCGAACTCTGGGCCTGAGAGGTGGGTTCTGATCCCACACAAAAGCAGCTTCTCCTTCATTCTTTTTAAATGGGAGTTTCCTCCCACTGTCATTTTGCCCTTGCAATGTTTCCAATTGCTGTTTCAGGGCGGTCACATTGAAAATTTTCCCGATTTTAACAAACTCATCATACTCCTCCAGCTTATTGACAATTGTAGCAAAAGAACTCCCAGTCATTCAAAAAATCTCTTCAAAATAAAGTGGGTCATGTGCCTTGATGAAAGTAGGAACAATCTCTTTTTCTGTCATGGGAGGCTCAACTTTAGCAGCCAACTTTCTCCATCGCTTGGCATATGACTTGTGATCTTCTGAGGGTCTCCTTTTGATTCCTTCCAATGTTGTTCGTGTCGGTGCTAACTCACAATTGAATTCATACTGCTTCACAAAAGCTGTTGACAAATCCAACCAAGTTTTGATCTCTTGAGATTTCAGGTTCGAGTACCAATCCAGAACATCTCCTTCTAGGCTCTCGGGAACACGATAGGCAAGTTCTCATCATCCACCGGTTTACCAAACTTGTTGGCAAACATTTTAAGGTGCGCTTAGGATTCCCTACCATCATACTTGCTGAACTTGGGGTTTTGAAACCCATAGGTAGCTGGACGCCGAAATAGGCATGCATCATCGTAATCCAATCCACCATGTCGGTTCGCACCTTGGTTCTTTTTATAAACTCCTCAAACCTGTCCAATCTCTTCATCAGATCTTTGTCGACTGGCATGACAGGCTCATCTATCTCTGCCCTTCCTTGGGAGGCAATGTCCCATACAAAGGGTTCCGTGGTATGAAGATGAGGCTTGGTATGACTGGGAGGTATGTTTAAGGTGATCTGGGATTGAGTATGAGGGTTTGCCTTTTTGGTTGGGCTCAGCAAGATATAGTCAGGGTGAGTGTATGGAAAACAGGTGTTGTGGTGAGAAAAAGCAATCTCATGAAGGTTAGGAATAGGTGGAACAAGAGTGGTTTGAATATTGGTCGAGAAAAGGGGTGGATTACTTGTCACTGGGAATGCTAACAACGTGTTCATGATCATTCGAGGTACCACCTCCACTACCGCCACCAATCGATCAATTACACGCCTTTATGACCATCTCGGCGCTCATCTCATTAAACCTTCCCAGTACTTCACTTAACTGAGCTCCCAAGGTAGCAAAGTCAGGCGAAGTGACCAAAGCATTCCTATCCGAGCCTTCTGGTGCAGAACTCATGCTTACGGGCTGCTTTGAGCTTTTGCTTTAGAACGGTAACGATGGGGCTTCTGCGTGAAGCTATTTTTAAAAGTACCTGAATAGGAAAAGAAACACACTTTAGGAGCTTATTTCCAAAGGGGAGCTGCAGAGATTTATTTGAGAAAAAGGAAAAAGAACGAAGTTAGTGATTGCTTATATAATTCGGATGCATGTCCTAGAGGGGAGCCCTTTTATGCCAAGGGTAGGTCTAGCATGAAAAATGCAATCCTCTGGGGTACGCACCATACAATACCTGATGGGTCCGATCACTCCGTTGATATGCGATTAGTAATCGATCCACAGGGTTGACCAAAAGAATATGCACGCTTACGATTATGAGGACGAAGTTCGAATGGATTCATTACTTTAACTGATATGTGAAGAGAGGTTAAAAGGTTAATTTAGCATGAAAAGGATTATTCTTGAAGGAATCGTAGTGCCTTGACTAGCCTTGAGGGAAATATGGATCTAGTTCAAATGGATTGGACGGGATTGATGGTTTACCCAAAAGTCGACTGGGTTCATTGCTTACCTGTAATTCCACATCTCAATTTTATTTGCAACACACTAGCTCATAAGCCTTCTAAAATCAAAATTTGGCCTTGATAAAATCATTATCCCAACAATGAGAAATTATTTGTGACTTTTTCGATTTAGTGTCCTTATGCATGGGATTTTACCAACTTTGATAAAATGGCCAAGAAATGATTACTAGAGGTTTATATTCTAGCATATGAAGGTCACTCCATATCTTTGGATGCCATCATAGAAGGGATCGGACCCTACCTTACCTTGTGCACTACCCCTTTGGATGTTACTGAAAACATAAACATGCAAGTCTTATTGGATTATATATCCGAGACACAAGGGTGGTTTATTCCTAACATGGGATTCCCATGCATTCCTCTATGGTTTATGCATGATGCCAGTTTATTAAAGCAAGTAAAGGTGCAAAATGAAACATGGCCTATAGGAGCCCCATTTGAATGCCGGGGTAAGCCTAAAAGTGATATACCATTACAACTTAAATGCAATAGATATAAATTCAAACGTGCAATAGCCTATCTAGAAGGATGGCTTGTCTTAAAAGAGTGCCAAAACTCTTATTTTCTAGAGTTTGTGAAATGCAAGAAAAGGGAAGACAACAAAAGGTTAGTTTAATCAACAGATATCACATAACACGCTGGAACAACAAATTGCACAAAAAAAAGAGGGTGGAATCCTCCTCTCGTGGTCTAGTGATCCTCAATAGGGTAAGGTAGACTCTCCCCTAGGCAATTCTAACATGGATGCATGAGGTTGAGCTCACTAATGCATTTAGACTCGATAAAAGTTACAGGCTCCCAAACCTTCAGACCAAAAGGCAAAAGGTCATCAATCCAAATGCCTCAAGTCGGTGGTTCGAGTGATCCCGTAGACATTGCTACGCAACGCCGTACACGCCACATGTCCAAGTGGATCGATCCTAATCCCATTAGGGAAGAGTGGTGACAAACCACTAAAAGTAAAAAAAAGTAGGGTCAAAGTAAAAAACATATGCACGTATGAACGTGATTCCCTTTGAGAGGAGGGATTCAAATACCAAACATTCTCGAGGCTCTAGGGTAGATGCATACCCACCCCAAATGCAAGGCGCGATACAAGTAAATATCAATACAAATAAATAAACCAAAATTCATTCATCATGTACGCGATGTGTAAGGAATAATTACGCGGAAAAAATCCTAAAAAAGAAAAAGGAAATGCAACCTAAAACATCCAAATGTGATATATAAGAAAGTTAGAAAAATGAAATAGTCAACTAAATCAAGTGCTCGGACCCTCTTAGGAAACTCCCTGAGTCGCTAAGTCACCCATTTTTTGTGGAAAGGGAAAAGATTGATTTTTTTTGAAAAAGGAAAGCGAAAGGGGTCATAGGACTACAAAAATGCGACGATTTGGACCCAAAACAAAAGTCTAGAAAAGGGTTTTAGAAAAATTTGGAGTCGCCACTTGGTACGGAATTTAGGTGTACCAAGTCACCCAAAAATTTTAATTAATGAAAATAAACTAAGAAAAACCCTTTTTTAGACGACTCAAGGTCTTTGAAAACTAGAGAAAAAGGTTCGGGGGTCACGGTTGAAAGAAGGGAAGGCAAAGATTCGATGTTACTCGTCTCTAAGGCATCCTTCTAACCTAGCCAAAGTTAGTTGCAAGATTTAGTTAAAAATTTCCTAATTCTAACTTTAAAATTTATCACATTTGAATGTTATCTATATGGATGCAAAAAACTAGACCTAATGTTGGATTGAGAGGGGCAAAATGCCTCCTTGAGGTTTGATTGGAATTGATCACATTAATTGTGTCATTCAAGTTTGATCCCTCGAGGAGGTCACGAAAAAATGCAAATGATGAGACTCAAAAAGACGGAGAACCAGGTTTTCAAAAGAAATGCAATTTTATAAAATTTCAAGGAAAAGAAGTTGATTTTGAAAAGATCAATTTTAAGTGCAAAGAGGAACTTGAATTTTCAAAAGGTGCAATTTTTAAGAAAAACGGTTCTTTGACTTTGAATTGCTAAACATAAAAAAAAGAAACTTAATTTTTTTTTAAAAGAATGATTTTGATAGAATTTAAAATAATGCACGTGCATGTCCTAAAGAGAGATAATGCAATCATAACGGGTGGGACTAAATTGCGGACTTTGAATCTTCCTTTCATAGAAAGAAATAAAAGCGTGCTAAGGCTAAGAAGCCATACTCGCTCTTTTCCCTAATTCAAAGGGTAATGCCCTAAATGCACTAATCTATTTTTTTACTAAAAGGAAAACTAAATGAGATGTCTCGTGATAATGGATGGGGGAATAGTGACATGCAAAAAATGGAAAAGAAATTCTAAAAGTGAAAAGTGTGTGAAATTTGCATCTAATGCATGAACGGCATTTAAGGGTCTAGCATTGGACTAGCCCTCATTTAAAAGTTCTCACTAACATTGATTAGTGAGAAATCGAAAGGAAAGGCCACAACTAGCGTTGGACTAGTGTGGTGACGTCAATACATTTACACAATAAACATGTAGACATGATAATAAAGCAAGTAAACACATAAAACACATAAACACGTAACACATAGGTATAATGTCTAGATGCAAGACCCTAGGAAAGCAAGTAAAGACATAAACATGCAAGCATGCAAAATAAGCATATAAAAACTAATTATTACATCGGGGGAACCTAAATACATTCTAGAGGGAAAAATTCGGAATAATAATCTAACTATTACATTTTCTAGAATAAATACACTTTTTGCAAAATTAAACCTATCTATTACAACTTGGCATCCAAGGCCTCCAAATGATTTACCCAAAAATTAAATGACATAAATAAAGACTAGGCATGAATAAAAAGCAAAGGAAAAACTTAATTTAAAACATGCAAGATCATGCAAAAAACACACAAGAGCACATAATAGGAGAAAGAAGTTACCATCCCTTGATGTGATGCCTTAATTGAATCCTTAAATGATGGGAATGGTTATCTAAGATTCAATATCAACAAAAGGGATCAAGGTACCAATTTAAGGGAAAAATCAATCAAAAATTCAAAGAAATGATATCTAAACAGATTCTGCAAGCAACATAGACAAGACTAGGAAATAGAGTAAGATTTTGGAACAAAAGAGCAGGAAATATCAACAGAATACAGAAACAGAGAGGTTACGCGGAGTAGAAACGCGGGCAGAGCTGCGCAACTAGGACCGCGTTACAAGCAAAAACCAAAGTTCAGAGGGGAAACGCGGACAGGAAACGCGGACTCAGACGCGTAACTGTCCGCGTCTCTTCCCATCTTCAAAATATCAGGAAGATTGCTTCCAGTTTTTTCAGACAATAACATGAAACAAAATCTTCAGAGGCAAGGGGATCTATTTGAAGCATTAAACATCAGCATTCAGATCATGTCAAAAAAAACTAAAACCGAAGAAGGCCAAATCTTAAGTATCGACATCATCAAATAGACAAAAAAAAGGAAGGGAAGAACCGCTGCTAGAAGGCTTGGAGGTTACTGACCGCTCAAGAATGTGCATTTCTTCACATCTTCAAACATTCAAGAGGAACGCTGAGCTGCTACGCCGCAAGTGGTCCGCTGCTTTCTTCACATCTTCAAAACGGAAGAACATTTTTCCAGAAATTTCGAAATCACAACAAAGATCATCACGTAAGCATCAAACGCCCGGTTTTAAACGTAAAAGAAATCTATTAGCCTTACCAAGGCTATCTAAACGTAACATACCATATATAACAACAAATAAACATCATCAACTATTATAAACATAGTCAAGACCTTGGTTCCACCAAAAGGTCTGATTTCTAGCAATTTCGACTAGGAAAACAATAGATAGAGTATAGAAAACTACCCGATTCGTAAGCTTGAGAAGAACGACAAAGGAATCACCCAAAATCCAAAAATCTTCACTAAAAAAGAAACCCTAGTTCTTTCTTTTCTCTCATTTTCTTTTTTTCTTTGATTTTCATCGCTTTTTCTCTCCTTTTGTTTTCTCTCACCTCTCTTCTCTCTTTATCTCTCGATTCCAACCCCTCCGTAAAACCCTAACATGGGTGATTTATAGGTATTAAAACCTACAACCAAGGGCTTTGATACTTTGAGGGTTTTCTTTTAATTTTGATCATTGATGCGCTTTTATTTGTGTCTTAAGGATCAAGGGTGATTTGGGCATTAACTAAAACGATTACTTGATGCCAAAGACACAAATAATACAGCTGGAAATGAGGAAGGAAAGGCTGGAAGAAACGCGTGCGTCATTTTTTTTTTCGCTTCTGATCAAGTTACGGGGACTGGTTACGCGGACTTATCCACATAACTGGTCCGCATTTTTTTTTTTAAGAACAACCTACAAAAATGAGAAAAATGTGTTAGAAAATTCAAAAATAAATAACTAAATATTAATAGATAAAAACATAGGAAAACAAATGAAATAGTCAAAATTTGGTGTCTACAGCTTGCCCCCCTTTGTCTGAGTTTCGAAAAAACTCTAGACAAAGACGTAGACACCAAATGCTCACTTGGTTTTGCTGGTTGTATCTGAACCATTGTAAACTGCAGGAATATTAGATTGCCAATTTTCAAACTAAAATGCCTAATGTGACCGAACTCGTGTAGAGTTGCCTACATATCTCGACATGAGAATCAGGTCAAACGTAGTTCCAATGCAAATGAACTATGATGAAATGAATACTGAATCTTATAAAATTCGAGAACGGGAGGTAGAAGGGTGCTCGGCGGAGGCTGAGACTCACCAACAGAAATTTAAATTTGAAGAAGGGGGATAGAAGGGTGCCCGGCGGAGGCTGAAACTCACCAACAGGAATTTAAATTTGAAGAAGGGGGATAGAAGGGTGCCCGGCGGAGGCTGAGACTCACCAACAGGAATTTTAAAATATCAAGAAGGGGGATAGAAGGGTGCCCGGCGGAGGTTGAGACTCACCAACAGAAATTTAAAATATCAAGAAAGGGGATAGAAGGGTACCCGGCGGAGGCTGAGACTCACCAACAGAAATTTAAATTGAAGCAGGGGAGGTAGAAGGGTGCCCGGCGGAGGTTGAGACTCACCAACAGGAATTTAAATTTGAAGAAGGGGAGGTAGAAGGGTGCCCGGAGGTGAGACAAAGAACCAACAGAAATTTAAATTGAAGCTGTGGGGATAGAAGGGTGCCCTGAGTTGAGGTCGAGACAAGAACCAACCAAATTTAAATTCTTTCCAAATTTAGACTATTCAGGGGATTGGACCCAAGCCGTAATGACTAGATGGAAAATGTAAAATGCCCAAGGTCTAAATTGCTGGTGGGATTGGACCCAAATCTAGACACTAGTGGGAGAGATGAAAACATAAATGCTGGATTGCCAGACTTTGAAAAATAAAACACAAGTTGTTCAAACATGATAAATGTAAAAATGCAAGTAATGATGCACTCGATGAAATGGTGCCATTCTGATTTTTGATTTTTCTTGACTTGAAAAGTAAGTGATTGATAGGAACAATGACTTTTCTTTTTCTTCTTTTCTTTTTTTTCTTTTTTTTTCTCTTCTTTTTTTTATTTTAAGAATTGATGGATTTTGGTAATTTGAGGAGTATAACTGAAACCTTTCCTCTCAGTAGGGTTGAAACAAATACACATATGTTGCCCTCCTCTTGATCCGCCAACCTTTTCGTAAAATTAATTTTGAATGCATTATCCAAAATTGAGATCACTCTCTTAAAACAAAATTGCCCCAAAGGTCACGAATCGTTAACCCGCTGTCATGAAATATTAACCAATTAGTCCATGACAATTCAATTTCTTTTTTTTTTAATCATAAAGTGTAAAAAACTCTTGTGATCACAGCTGTTGGCCATTAAAATGACTCATGAAATACTTATGTTCACGAAACATTGCTTGTTTTCAAGTGGTAAGACGTATTCATCAAAAACAAGTTATGGGATTGAAATAAACCATGCGATCTTGGAAATCCAAATCCTCACAAACCAGGCAAAACAATATTAAGTAATTATTCAATTTGCATCAAGTACTCATAATATCAAGTAAAAGAGAGACAATTATACCTCAATTTTAACAATTCAAGCTTGATTTCTCACTTTCACCAAATTTTGCAATCAAACGACTCATATAGTCAATTCAAACTTGCCTTTTCCATATTTTTCTCAGATTTTATTGCTAAAAAGGATTTACTGAAACACATCTTCTTATTCAAATTGCAACAATGTCTTTTGACGCGAAAATCAACACTTTTAGGTGAAGACTCCCGGTTACTCGACATATGCTTTCTTGCTCAAATAGTAAAAATGTCTTTTGACGCGAAAATCAACACTTTTAGGTGAAGATTCCCGGTTACTCAACATTTTACTTGTTCAAACTGCTTTGCATACTCGGAATTCAAGTACCGTTTTACGTGAAAGTTAACATTTGTAGATGCTAAACCTCCGGTTACTTAGTACTAGAATCATTGGAGTAGAATTTTAGTTCTCACTTTGCTACTTTTTCTTGCTTTTCTTTCTTTCTCTCTTTTTTTTTTTCATATCAATTGAGAAAGGATCGTTTGCCAACTATATCAATCATTTTCTTGTAAAATCCAATAAAACAAGAAATCTCATTTAATAGGAAAACAATTTGAGGCATAATTTTCCCTATTTTCCAAAACATACTTTCTAAAATGCCAATGTCTTAATCACATAACAATTATTTCCGAGTAAAATGGAAAAGGATTTTTCAGATCACACTGCTCTTATTTCGAAGGATGAAAGCAATTGCAACCAAAATTGGACATTTGCCCCTTTTTGAATCAAATTTTGAAAAACAAATCAATTTGTGGGGCAAATGTGCAATTTAGAAAAAAATTTTTTCTCTCTTTTTTTTTTTTTTAAATGGATGAAACTCCCTGCCAGCAACCCAAATTTTCAAAACACATTCATTGCTTATAAACACATAAGAGCCAAATTTAAACAAATATGTACATCCTGATGCAACAATTTGACCAAAAATTTTTCTAACAGTTAAACCTATGTCTAAAAAAAAAACAGAATACAAGATCAAACATAAAAAAGACAAAAAAAGTAAGAATGGAATAAACTGTAAATCAGGGGATGGGTTTGTCGTCCCCCTCATATCCATCATCGCCTCCGGTGGCATCTGGGATAGGCATCTCAGGAAGCGGAATGTTGAGGCATGCCACGTCTCAGAAAAAAGAATTTGTAAAGAACTGCGGGCTATAACCTCTAATAGTGTGCGTATGAAGCCCCGTTTTCAAATTTTTCCGAAAAGGCATTTGTCCTTCCTCGATTGGACCGATTGGTCACTTGTCCCTGCTTCTCTGCAACAGAAAAGAAATGGTGAAAGAATAATGATGACACCGCCACCATTCTACCCTTTTATCTCAAGCAGCCTGTAAACATGAGTTCTTGGACGTCGATGAGCGGTGTCACTGAATTCTTTTGTTTTACCTGCTAGACTGTCTGGCTGCCGCTTGCTTCAACCCATATCATCCATACCTTCATGGTAAACTAAGAGGATTGTCCTTGATGAAAGTGCCCTTTATGAAAATATGTAAAAATTTGTCCAAGGAAAAATTTTATTTTGACATCATGACCATAGAATGAATGCAAACATGACATTTTAAATCAATAAAAGCCAAACGCCAGAAAATATTTAACACAAAAGCGCCTCACTTGACCCTTTTGATATCATCTCCTTGAACTTACAATGCAAGGGAGTGTTTGATATAAGGTAACCCGATAAACGAATCACCGGCTTGCCTTGTCCCACTAACTTTTCCTTTCTCGCTTGTAATCGTTGTTTTCAAAACTTGCTTTAGTACCCTTCGTGATTTGCAATCAAGTTGACCGATAAGGTAGTCTAATGAAATGGACACTTAAACCCCAATTTCACAATTTAAACATGTTTGTTAAAATGGTGGCATCGCTGAGACAATCCCTTCACAAAAATTCGCAGAGAATGTATTTGCATCATTTGCCTTTTGATTGAGAAAGTTCTTTTCAGAAATTTTTTTTTTTTTTGTAAAAAAGGAGGTCTATAACACTAGTCTTTTGCAAGGGTTTGAGTGCTGTAAAATGGGGTTTAAACTTTAAATTTTTTTTGTTTTTTCCTTTTTTTCAAAATGCAAAATTGCCCCAATGGGGTTTGTGATTCTCAAAGGGTTTGCTAAATAACCACTATTCTTTTATAGGCTCAAATGGAAAACTGGGTTGAAGTGTTTAAACGAAGAAGAAGGTCGGCTTTTCAGACCAATCTTTTGTAAAAAAATTTGAAGAAACCTTACTCAATCATATGAAAAATCTTTTACACATGTCTGAATTGATTGATTGAGGAAAATCTGTCCCATTCATCTCCATGAGAACCAATGCCCCTCCGTGTAGCACCTTGAATAATGAACGCCCTTGCCAATTGAGCAAATTTCCTTAGCCTCTTCTTGTATCGAAGGATTCGCTTCAAAACCTTGTCCCACACTTCAACCCAGGTCTAACTTTCTTGTTATAAGTCCAGCCATCCTCCGCTGGTAACATTGCCCATGACAAATGGCATTCAACCTCTTTCATCGACAAAGACAGCTGCTCGTGGACGCTGTTTGGTCCATTCAGCTTCTTCCAACCGAAGCTTCCATTAGAATGCGCTAAAGATGGGATTTCAACTTCAAATGAGTAATACCGCTCATCCCATACATGAGAGTAAGGTGTTGCCCCAAAGAGGAAATCTCCGATTGCACTATACATGCCAAAAGGTAGTTTCTCATGCCAATCTCGGTGTGTTTCGATCATCTTACAAATGATGACATCCAAGTTCATGAGATATCAGAATTTTCATCCATCAAATTCCAACATGGTGACGTCCAAAGGTCAAAGGTTTTTATTTGTGGTCATCTAAGAGCAAATAAAATATATGTGCGAAAGTAAAATGAGTGGAACATAACTGAAGGACAAAAGAGAAATTCCATTTCATTTAGCAAAGGGCAAGATGACAGATAGTAACATGAAAGCATAATTAAATGCATAATTTTAAACAAGTAAAAAGTAAAATAACAAGTGCATTTTTTTTTTGAAGACGTGATTGATATTTAAGCATGATTCATTTCTAAGGACAATCCCCTCGATGCATCAAACCTCCGGTAGTATGCACAATCGCAGCTCCAATTTTGTATGGCTCTTGAGGAATCAAAGGAAACTCCACATCTTACAGGATCGTGCAAAGATAGCCCCGACAAATTGAGATAATCCCGCTCTATATCCTCGCTGACTTTTTTTTTTTTCTTCAACCTCGATATGATTACCCGTGACATCATGAGGAATGTGCAAAGATGAGGCGGGATGTAGATGTTGATCTGCTTTCTTTCCTTCTCCGCTTGCTTTGTGTGCCTTCATCTCCTTCTGGATCCTTGGCGGTTGGATGAAAACCGAAGTCCCAAAGTGTTCTTTTGCATTGGTACTTCCAACCGCACCGAATTCTTACAAATTTTTTCCAAGGTCTTTTCCCATCTCAACCTTCTCTCATCATTTCTTTAGTTGAATGTTTCATGCTATATCCATTTTCGTTGTTTTGTTCATTGAAATTGCGTTATTCTAGCTTTCATCTAGGGTTTCTTATTGTTTGAGTATTTTCCTTCTTCACTGTTCGTGGTTGTTCACCTAGTAGCCATCTACTTTAGTTGAGTTGTGTTTGTGGAAAAAAATCCAAAGTCACCGCTCATCTTATCAGAATCGCCACACTGCTCACGCTGTCAGTAGCTTACTATTCATCCAAAAAAATTTTGATTATGTGTTCTATCTGTGTAAGCCGGTTGTGTTGATTGATAAAAAAAAAAAAGAAGTAAAAGATTTAGTGCCATGATTGAACAAGAGCAAGTAACCATGGCATTGCAATGTGCTATCTCTAAATCATTTGTTCAGCCTGAGAGTTTTCGTCATTTATCTATTTGAGTAACATCCATGCGGAGGCGCTTTGCTCAAGCACTTGATTTCAAACTGTCGTTCATGGGAGAAGGTGTCCAAGTTGGGTAATCCAAGTGGACAAGCTGTCGCAAGGGCAGCCTCCTCAGCACCCTTGTCCACCATCATCACACTAGTCTGCCAAAACATGATCGACCCAGCCTTGTTTACTACCATTGGGGCCCATCCCACGTAAACTATGTCTCTGTAGTGGTGAGAGAGACCAAGTTTCTTGACGCCATCCTTAGATCCGGGTTGACAACCATAGTGCAATCATCTTCGCAAACACGGGATCACTGGTCATTCATGGTGAACCTCAAGATCTCATGAAGAGAGGAAGGAACCGAACCAGAAGTATGTATCCAAGGTCGGCCCAACAAAATATTGTAGATGGTGAATTCCATTACTTGACAAGCCACTTGAAATTAAGTGTGTCTTATCTCCAAAACCAGTCCACCCTCCCATAGACCTCCCTTGCAACCATCAAGCTCTACCATAGTGAGTGTAGTGACGAACTTGGTGTCTGACAACCTGTTTTGCACAAGCGGTTCCACTGGCAAATGTTCACGTCATCCATTGTCTACTAGTACCCCCGCTGGCAGCTCCTCCATTGCAGCCACGTGATATGTATAAAGCCTTGTTATGCCCCATCTCTTCTCACAAATGATCCTCAAGGAGAAGTAGATGTGATTAGCCAGCACGCTCTCACATGACGTGAGAACTTCTCCATGTGGAGATCCCTAGGCACTGAGCCCTCATTCAAATCTTGAGGAGCGCTTCCCCATGAAGTTCGACGCCAAAAGCGATTCAAGATGGAAATCAGGGCATCTTATCCAATTGTTCCACAATCGTACCGCTCGCTTCAACATTTTCAAAAAATTCAAAGTCTCTCGTGTCGGGCCGTGTGGCTTAGGCTGCATGGGGACCTCTCCCACTAGTTTCTGATTAGTAAGGACCTTCCGCACCTTGTGATGGCAGTCATCCTTTCCTCCATGTCCTGTCTCCAAAATGCAGGGATGGTTCATCGAGTTCCATGGCACTTCTTGCAAATTGTTGACGTGCATTTGTCTGTGTGGTACCTGCGATGGTCTCTGTAATTCTAGAATGAAAGGTTGTTCAGCATTGCCTCTCGAGGGGTCCACCTCTATCACTAAAGTTGCCTTCTCTTCTTACGCACGGCTGATTAAACTTTTCTTCAAAGATATCTTCCATATTCTGGCCAAGAACTCCTTAGCGTAATGTAAGTTTCCTTCTCTCAAATGATCCACCCCATTACCTCACTTTTCTCTTTAATGAACTAAATAGGGTCAACAAACTCTTCATCCACACTAATCACCCCAACGGTGTTTTTATGCTCCGGGAGAGGGTTTTTATTGACGTTTGGCCCTTGCTCATTCCTTCTTCTCAGAACTATGTCCCCAACATCCACCATGTCCTGAATTTTATGCTTTAAGGCTCAACAATTAATCGTGAATGTTCCAGCTTCCGTAATGGTAGGTGCGCATAAAGATAATGGCATACGGAGGAGAGTCCTCGGGATACACCGAGGGGACAAGGCTGATTTTCCCAGCTGCCTTCAACTCCACCATACAATGGTCAATGGGCGCCCAGATCGTGAAAGTCCCAAAGGTTTTCGATTTTGCATTTCACACGCCAAAAGAATTTTGGATGATTTTGTGGAGCTGTCTAGGAGCATAGTTTTGACGGGGTAGAGATACAAAGTTGAAGGCAAAAATGGGGAATTCAAATAAATAGGTCGGGGTATGAGGCATTTAAGGCAGTGTGATAAACAGACTGATGGTAGGGATAAGGTGGTATGAGCTTTCTGAATTGGTGGGTGACACCCAACTCGGGCCTCCCAGAGAGGTGGGTTCCCTGATCCCACACAAAGCAGCTTCTCTCCTTCATTCTTTTAAATGGGAATTTCTCCCATTTCTGCTATTTTGCCCTCAATGTTTCCAATTGTCGCTTTGTATGGTCACATTGAAAATTTTCCCGATTTTAACAAACTCATCATACCCTCCGCCTATTGACAATTGTAGCAAAGAACTCCCAGCCATTCAAAAAATCTCTTCAAAATGTCAAAGTGGGTCATGTGCCTTGATGAAAGTAGGAACAATCTCTTTTTCTCGTCACAGTAGGGGCTCAACTTTAGCAGCCCAACTTTCTCCATCGCTGCATATGACTTGTGATCTTCGAGGGTCTTCTTGATTCCTTCCAATGTTGTTCGCTCGGTGCTAACTCACAATTGAATTCATACCGCTTCACAAAAGTCGCTTGACAAATCCAACCAAGTTTTGATCTCTTGAGATTTCAGGTTCGAAAATTCAATCCAAAGCATCTCCTTCTACTCGCAAAACGACATAGGCAAGTTCTCATCATCCACCGGTTTACCAAGCTTGTTGGCAAACATTTTAAAGGTGCTCTTAGGATTCCCTGCACCATCATACTTGCTGAACTTGGGGTTTGAAACCCATAGGTAGCTGGACGCGTGAAATAGGCACGTGCATCATCGTAATCCAATCCACCACTGTCGGTTCGCACCTTGGTTTTTTTTATAAACTCCTCAAACCTGTCCACTCTTCATCGATCTTTGTCGACCGGTATGACAGCTCATCTATCCCCGCCTTCCTTGGGAGGCAATGTCCCATACAAGGGTTCCGTGGTATGAAGATGAGGCTTGGTATGACGAGGTATGTTTAAGGTGATCCTGGGATTGAGTGATGAGGGTTTGCCTTTTGGTTGGGCTCAGAAGATATAGTCGTATGAGTGTATGGAAAAACAGGTGTGGTGAGAAAAGCAATCTCATGAAGGTTAGGAATAGGTGGAACAAGAGTGGTTTGAATATTGGTCGAGAAAAGGGTGGATTACTTGTCGGGGAATGCTAACAACGGTTCATGATCATTCGAGGTACCACCTCCACCACCGCACACCAACTCGATCAATTACACGCTTTGCGCTGCCATCTCATGCTCATCTCATTAAACCTTTCCCAAGATTCACTTAACTGAGCTCCAGAAAGCAAAGTCGGGAAGCGGGCGACCAAAGCATTCCTATCCGAAGCCTTCGTGCGTAACTCATGCTTACGGGCTGCTTGAGCTTTTGCTTTAGAACGGTAACGATGGGCTTCGCAGAAGCTATTTTAAAAGTACCGAATAGGAAAAGAAACACACTTTAGAGCTTATTTCCAAAGGGGAGCTGCAGAGATTTATTTGAGAAAAGGAAAAAAGAACGGTTAGTGATTGCTTATATAATTCGATGCATGTCCTGAGGGGAGCCCTTTATGCCAAGGGTAGGTAGCATGAAAATGCAATCCGGGTATGCACCATACAATACCTGATGGTCCCATCACTCGCTGATATGCGATTAGTAATCGATCCACTGGTTGACCAAAAGAATATGCACCCAAGACATGAGGACGGTTCAATGGATTCATTACTTTAACTGATATGTGAAGAGAGGTTAAAAGGTTAATTTAGCATGAAAAGGATTATTCTTGAAGGAATCGTAGTGCCTTGACTAGCCTTGAGGGAAATATGGATCTGTTACTTCGTTCAAATGGATTTGGACGGGATTGATGGTTTACCCAAAAGTCGATCGGTTCATTGCTTTTGTAATTCCACATCTCAATTTTATTTGCAACACACTAGCTCATAAGCCTTCTAAAATCAAAATTTGGCCTTGATAAAATCATTATCCTAACAATGAGAAATTATTTGTGACTTTTTCGATTTAGTGTCCTTATGCATGGGATTTTACCAACTTTGATAAAATGGCCAAGAAATGATTACTAGAGGTTTATATTCTAGCATATGAAGGTCACTCCATATCTTTGGATGCCATCATAGAAGGGATCGGACCCTACCTTACCTTGTGCACTACCCTTTGGATGTTCTTGAAAACATAAACATGCAAGTCTTATTGGATTATATATCCAGACACAAGGGTGGTTTATTCCTAACATGGGATTCCCTATGCGGCATTCCCTCTATGGTTTATGCATGATGCCAGTTTATTAAAGCAAGTAAAGGTGCAAAATGAAACATGGCCTATAGGAGCCCCATTTGAATGCCGGGGTAAGCCTAAAAGTGATATACCATTACAACTTAAATGCAATAGATATAAATTCAAACGTGCAATAGCCTATCTAGAAGGATGGCTTGTCTTAAAAGAGTGCCAAAACTCTTATTTTCTAGAGTTTGTGAAATGCAAGAAAAGGGAAGACAACAAAAGGTTAGTTTAATCAACAGATATCACATAACACGTTGGAACAACAAATTGCACAAAAAAAAAAGAGGGGTGGAATCCCTCCTCTCGTGTCTAGTGATCCTTAATAGGGTAAGGTAGACTCTCCCCTAGGCAATTCTAACATGGATGCATGAGGTTGAGCTCACTAATGCATTTAGAGCTTCGATAAAAGTTACAGGCTCCCAAACCTTAGGACCAAAGGCAAAGGTCATCCAATCCAAATGCCTCAAGTCGGTGGTTGAGTGATCCCTAGACATTGCTCACGTGCACGTCGTACTTGCCACATGTCCAAGTGGATCGATCCTAATCCTAATAGGGAAGAGTGGGCGTGACAAACCACTAAAAGTAAAAAGTAGGGTCAAAGTAAAAACATATGCGTATGAACGTGATTCCCTTTGAGAGGAGGGATTCAAATACCAAACATTCTCGAGGCTCTAGGGTAGATGCATACCCACCCCAAATGCAAGGCGCGATACAAGTAAATATCAATACAAATAAATAAACCAAAATTCATTCATCGTATGCGATGTGTGAATAGTTACTGAGGAAAAAAATCCTAAAAAAGAAAAAGGAAATGCAACCTAAAACATCCAAATGTGATATATAAGAAAGTTAGAAAAATGAAATAGTCAACTAAATCAAGTGCTCGGACCCTCTTAGGAAACTCCCCAGTGGAGTCGCCAAGCTGTCGCGCCCCATTTTTTGTGGAAAGGGAAAAGATTGATTTTTTTTGAAAAAGGAAAGCGAAAGGGGTCATGGGACTACAAAATCTTGACGATTTGGACCAAAACAAAGAAGTCTAGAAAAGGGTTTAGAAAAGTTTGAGTCGCCACTTGGTATGGAATTTAGGTGTACCAAGTCACCCAAAATTTTAATTAATGAAAATAAACTAAGAAAACCCTTTTTTAGGCGACTCAGGTCTTTGAAAACTAGAGAAAGGTTAGGGGTCACGGTTGAAAGAAGGGAAGGCAAAGATGATGTTACTGCGTCTCTAAGGCACTTCTAACCTAGCAAAAGCTAGTTGCAAGATTTAGTTAAAATTTCCTAATTCTAACTTTAAAATTTATCACATTTGAATGTTATCTATATGGATGCAAAAAACTAGACCTAATGTTGGATTGAGGAGGGGCAAAATGTCTCCTTGGGTTTGATTGGAATTGATCACATTAATTGTGTCATTCAAGTTTGATCCCTCGAGGAGGTCACGAAAAAATGCAAATGATGAGACTCGAAAAAGACGGGAGAACCAGGGTTTTCAAAAAGAAATGCAATTTTATAAAATTTCAAGGGAAAAGAAGTTGGATTTTTGAAAAGATCAATTTTTAAGTGCAAAGAGGAACTTGAATTTTCAAAGGTGCAATTTTAAGAAAACGGTTTTTGACTTTGAATTGCTAAACATAAAAAAAAGAAACTTAATTTTTTTTTAAAAGAATGATTTTGATAGAATTTAAAATAATGCACGTGCATGTCCTAAAGAGAGATAATGCAATCATAACGGGTGTGGGGGACTAAATTCGTGACTTTGAATCTTCCTTTTCATAGAAAGAAATAAAAGCGTGCTAAGGCTAAGAAGCCATACTCGCTCTTTTCCCTAATTCAAAGGGTAATGCACTAAATGCACTAATTTATTTTTTTACGAAAAGGAAAAACTAAATGAGATGTCTCGCATACGGGATGGGGGAATAGTGACATGCAAAAAATGGAAAAGAAATTCTAAAAGTGAAAAGTGTGTGAAATTTGTATCTAATGCATGAACGGCATTTAAGGGTCTAGCATTGGACTAGCCCTCATTTAAAAGTTCTCACTAACATTGGATTAGTGAGAAATCGAAAGGAAAGGCCACAACTAGCGTTGGACTAGTGTGGTGACGTCAATACATTTACACAATAAACATGTAGACATGATAATAAAGCAAGTAAATACATAAAACACATAAACACGTAACACATAGGCATAATGTCTAGATGCAAGACCCTAGGAAAGCAAGTAAAGACATAAACATGCAAGCATGCAAAATAAGCATATAAAAACTAATTATTACATCGGGGGAACCTAAATACATTCTAGAGGGAAAAATTCGGAATAATAATCTAACTATTACATTTTCTAGAATAAATACACTTTTTGCAAAATTAAACCTATCTATTACAACTTGGCATCCAAGGCCTCCAAATGATTTACCCAAAAATTAAATGACATAAATAAAGACTAGGCATGAATAAAAAAAGGAAAACTTAATTTAAAACATGCAAGATCATGCAAAAAACACATAAGAGCACATAATGGGAGAAAGAAGTTACCATCCCTTGATGTGATGCCTTAATTGAATCCTTAAATGATGGGAATGGTTATCTAAGATTCAATATCAACAAAAGGGATCAAGGTACCAATTTAAGGGAAAAATCAATCAAAAATTCAAAGAAATGATATCTAAACAGATTACATTAAAGCAACATAGACAAGACTAGGAAATAGAGTAAGATTTTGGAACAAAAGCGAGGAAATATCAATCTAAGCAGAGGTTACTGGAGTAGAAAGCTGAAGGCTAACAACTAGGATCAAGCGTTACAAGCAAAAACAAAGTTCAGGAGGAAACGCGGACGAAGCGGGACTCGAGCTGTAACTGTCCGCGTCTCTTCCCATCTTCAAAATATCAGGAAGATTGCTTCCAGTTTTTTCAGACAATAACATGAAACAAAATCTTCAGAGGCAAGGGGATCTATTTGAAGCATTAAACATCAGCATTCAGATCATGTCAAAAAAAACTAAAACCGAAGAAGGCCAAATCTTAAGTATCGACATCATCAAATAGACAAAAAAAAGGAAGGGAAAGAACCGCTGCTAGGCCTGAGGTTACAGCGGGCTGGCTGCAATGCATGCACCGCGTTTCTTCACATCTTCAAACATTCAAGAGGAAGCGGAGGCGTTCTGGCATAAGTGGTCCAAGCTTTCTTCACATCTTCAAAGCGGAAGAACATTTTTCCGAAATTTCTCAGAAATCACAAAGATCATCACGTGAAGCATCAAGCGTCGGTTTTAAGCGTAAAACAAATCTATTAGCCTTACCAAGGCTATCTAAACGTAACATACTCATATAACAACAAATAAACATCATCAACTATTATAAAACATAGTCAAGACCTTGGTTCCACCAAAAGGTCTGATTTCTAGCAATTTTCGACTAGGAAAAACAATAGATAGAGTATAGAAAAACTACGATTGAGCAGGAAGAACGACAAGGAATCACCCAAAATCCAGAAAATCTTCACTAAAAAAGAAACCCTAGTTCTTTCTTTTCTCTCATTTTCTCTTTTTTTTCTTTGATTTTCGATCGTTTTTCTCTCCTTTTTGTTTTCTCTCAGCCTCCCTCTTCTCTCTTTATCTCTCAGATTCCAACCCCTCTCCAGAAAACCCTAACATGGGTGATTTATAGGCATTAAAACCTACAACCAAGGGCTTGGATACTTTGAGGGTTTTCTTGGGTTAATTTTGATCATTGGATGCGTTTTATTTGTGTCTTAAGGATCAAGGGTGATTTGGGCATTAACTAAAACGATTACTTGATGCCAAAGACACAAAAATACAGCTGGAAATGAGGAAGGAAAGGCTGGAAGAAACGCGTGCGTCATTTTTTTTTCGTTTCTGATCAAGTTACGCGGACTTATCCACGTAACTGGTTCGCGTTTTTTTTTATTTAAAGAAAAACCTACAAAAATGAGAAAAATGTGTTAGAAAATTCAAAAATAAATAACTAAACATTAATAGATAAAAACATAGGAAAACAAATGAAATAGTCAAAATTTGGTGTCTACACTATGAATTTGCATTCTAGTAAGGTAAGCCATGAACTTGATGAGAATTTTGTAACTTCAATTGCTCTTGTCGCATTTTCACAAGCTTATTTGAGAATTAAATAGATAGTTCAGGTATAAGGATTAAGAAGGTCGAGTGGTCGCATCCAAGAGCTTGAAGTTAGTGTGATTGGGTATCGAGAATGTATTAGTGATTTTGTGAATAGTTTTAGGAGTTCAATAATTGTGATGTTTAAAGCGAAAGGCAACTATGGGGATGGTTTGAGCGTTGGATGTATTCTTATAATAGATTGTGTAATCTATTTAGTATGTTAGGCAGAAATGAGGATGGAGTTAGTTGACCTCTTGGGTGGCCAACCATAAGGTGAATTGACTTCCTTCTTATTTTGGTGTTTGAAAATATGTGTTATCAAGATTTTAGTGTTGGATTTCTATGGTTATTTGGCTTCGTTATGAAGTGAATTAGAACAATATGATACTAAGCCCTACCAGGGGTAGAGAGGTTGGAAGTTGGAATAACGAGTACCATCGTTTATGAGAAAATCAGTAGATGGTTCTCCTCCCTGTAAATGCATGTTTATTAACTGCTTTAAGTATTTTTCTTTTGTTCAGTGTATTTGCAAACTTGATGTGACTTTTGTGCCTTTTTGATATGAACATGCTTTGTGATGTACTCAACGCACTTCTCTCATCTTTGATTATAGATAAAGTACTTTGGTTTTCTTTAAAGTTTGGTCTACTAATAGTTTACCTTGTTCTATTTTCTCGTACTTATGTTAAACTTGAGCCCTCTATAAGAATCATGGACGAAGTTAGTAACCCCTCTCTAGCTCGGATTTTGATTATTAGTGATTTGATTTAAGATTAGATCCTTGCCTAAAATGTGTCGGACACTAGCAATCCTGACTGGGGTACTCGTTGAGATCGAGTGAGGTGATAACATGGCGAATTGGGAAGCAAAGCTTAAAGAGTTGGAGATTCTTAAAAAGGAGGTGGAATTTCAAAGGAAGTTAGCCGAATATTGGGAAGGAAGATGGAAACAAGAATTTGCAGAGAAAATTGAGTTGCTGAACAAGCATGTAGAGGTGAAATTGAAATATGAAGGGGTATTAGAAAATTTGCATAATAAACTTGAGAAGATGAAGGCAGTTACTCTAAATATGCCCCTTAGTAGCCAATTTGAAGGTAGCAAAGGAAGCTCCTGTGATGCTAACAAGAAATGTAAAGAGATTAGTGGGGACGCACTTGCTATGCAAGGATTAAATGTAGAGATACAAGAAGGTTTGGCGGTGGCTCAAGTTACTAGTTTTAGTGAAGTGACCGAGAAGGCCCAAAGAATTGAAAGTGCGAAGGCCCAAGTGAGAGTTTTCAATGCAAGAAAAAGGAATGCTACTAGTAGTAGCCGTGAAGCAGTGGACGTGAATGCTCTACCTCCCAAGCTTAGTAGAGAAATAAGTGAAGCGAATATCCCTGGAGCGTTAAGAGAAGCTATGATGAGAGGGGCATTCTCTAGCAGGTCACCAAGTGGAAAGGGACAATCAAGGAGTGTCCCGCAAGGAAGCCAAGCATTAACTCCTGGTGTGCGTTGCAATTTTTGTGGGACGATAAATCATATGGAGGATAGGTGTTGGAGGAAAGAAGGGAAATGTTTGAGATGTGGAGGTAGTAAGCATTGGGTGGCTACATGCCCAAGGCTTAGGAGAGAAGTGGAGTCCGACAGAAGCACAGGCTAAACTAAGCGCTTAGGTTATGCTAAATTTGCTGTAATAATTAAAGTTTGCAACTTGTGGTGTTGTAATAGGATTAATTATATCTTTTGGTTTATGGTTGTAACTTTTAGAAGCTATGTGTAGGGAACACTTAATGTAGTAATGTGTATCTGTTGTAAGACCATTGAACTTGGTATTTGATGTTTCAGTTGGTGGTATCAAATGTTGGTTTTGTTTGAAGTCAATGACTGCAATTTCATAGTTGGGTGTAAATAAGAGATTCGTCTATGCTATTCTCTCTACTATTAAGTGATCAACTTATTCGAGAAGCAGTTTGAGAGATGCATAGTGGATGGAAGGAAAATTTGAGTTTTCTCTTTAGAGTGACTATGATAAATATTTGCACCAGACATTGAGGATTAACAGTAAAACTTTTCATGTATGTTGAGGTGGAGGTATTATTTATATGGGAAAACATTTGGCATTTATACAGACCAGAAGAGTCTTGAATAATTGCTTTCTTAAAAGGAATTAGGTTTGAAATAGAGACGTTGGGTAGAGTTTCTTGGAGATTACGATGGCACCATATGAAGCGTTTATGGAAATAGACGTTAGTTGACAATACATGAGGATGAAGCAAGAGAGAGGAAGATTTTTGGGGTCTGATTACTATACCCAGGGTTAAGAAAGCACATGAGAAAGTAAGGTTAATTCGAGAAGGGCTCCAAACCGCTCAAAAGTCAACAGAAAGATTATGTGAATAATTGGAGAAAAAACTTGGAATTCAAAGTGAGAGAGAAGTTAGAGTGATCCCATCCGAGAACTTGAGGTTAGTATGGATGAGAAGTAAGAATATACTAGTGATTTTGTAAATAGATCTATGAGTTCAATAACTGCATTGATTAAGGGAGAGACACTTAAAGGTAAAACTCATGGGAGGTAAATCTTGGTGGGAACATAATTGGAATAAGGTGATCTCTGGGGTATATATATATGCATCTAGGGAGTTTTAAGTGATGACCACCTTATAAGAGTTGAATTCATACCATTATCGATGAAATGAGTGTTATCATGGAAAATTGAAGATATTGAAGTAGAGGAGACGTTATCTTATGAAGAACACCATGTGCAAATTCATGGTAAGAATGTAAAGGACTTGAGTAACAAGTAAATTCCTCTGCTTAAGGTTTTATGGAGAAATCATGGGATCAAGGAAGTAACTTGGGAAGTTGAAGAGGAGATCCGAAAGAAATCTCCAGAGTGGTTTGTAAATTGAGATATGAATTTTGAGGACAAAATTCTTTTAAGGGGGGAAGGATGTGAGGGCTTCAAAATTTTATTTTTATTTAAAAATATATAATAATATTTATATTGTGTTTATTCACTAAAATATTAGTAAATTTATACTTTGAGTTATTATTTAGAGAATTTTTTGAGAATTATTTGCCGGTGTTTGGTTTCGACCAGTTTAAGCAATGATTTTTATTCCGAGACATGAATAGTAACTCTAAGATGAAACCGAGTAAATGTAGAGATATTATAGAGATATATTTAAGGTAGGATAGTGTCGGAATGAGAAAAATTAGTAAAAGTTAGAGTGTTGTGTGTCGACGCGATAAAAAGTGGAGTTTGACCACTTTTTCCCTAAATTAGGGATCACCACACCTTTTGTCTCTTAAAGACTTGTTTCTTACTCAAAGCCTTTTCATTTTCCAACAGCCATTGAAGCTTGAGAGAGAGAGAAGAACCGGGTAGAGAGAGAGAGAAAAGAGAGAAAAATTTCAAACTTGTCTCCTTCATCTTCTTCCTCCTCAATTTCTTGAAGCTTCAAGACTTCATTGAAGGCATCAATCTTGTTTCTTCTTCTTCTTGGAGCTACCGTGAGAGAGGGAGAGAGAGCAAGGGAGAGGGAGGAAAGCTTTCTTTTGCTTGTCAACTTCTTGTTCATGAGCTTGGAGGAGAAAATCAACTTCAAGCAAGCAAATCCTTGGAAAAGCTTGAAGGATCTCGGCGTGTCAAATCTTAGAACATCATCTATGGGTAGAACTACGTTAGATCCTCCTTGATCTTACTAGATCTGAATAGATCTTGAGGTATAACACTTAAAACTCTTAGCTTTAATCTTATTAGTGTTAGATCTATCAGATCTACGATTTATTTTGCTAGAAAAGCTTATATTTGGAACATTTGAGTTGGGCTCTTGAATTCCCAACTTAGGTAGTTGACTTGAGGTGACTTTTAGGTAGCAGACTTGAGGACCTGATTGTGGCTGTGGTTGATATTTATGAGATGAGTTCATTTTATGGTTAGAATGAAGGAATGTTGTTGAAAAATTTAGAAGAAAAGTAATGAAGTCTGGCCGAACCTATGCTCGGAAGTTTTGACATTTGATTTCGAAATTTTATGATGTTTCTTGAAGAGATTTTGCCTGTGTAAATATGTATTATGTTCGTTTATGAGTATGTGTTTAAATAGAGTTAAAATCTTGAACTTTAAGGGTGAAAAGATGAGTTTTCACTAGTTTTTGGGGTAAATGTGCTATTTGGACAGATTTGAAGGTTTGAAATGTTCTATCTAGTTTTCATGAATTTTGTACATTGAGACTTGGGGAAAATTATTTTAAATATGTGTTAAAACCCTAATTAAAGTTTAGTGTGGAGTTTAAACTTGAATAGGTGATTTTTGAGGTGAAAGACCTCACCTTATTTACTTGTTCCAAAAATCTAGAAGTTGTGAAAATGGAGTACATTGATAGAGTATTTTGTTTAATTGAGGTATGAATTTGAAAATGGAACCTTTTAAAGATGATTTTCGACTCGGGTGACTACTTTTCATTTGAGCAAAGCTAGAGGAATTTTGTGAAGAATCTTGATAAAACAAATGAATAAGCTATTTGATTTCAGTTTCGCTATTTGTGAGGCAAAACTTATGTCTTTCTTTTATTTGATTATAGGAAGTGGGAGAGAGTTTGAACCAGATCCCAACTTGGAAACCAAATCTTGCTATTTTGGTGAGTTTCCATGCATATTACCTGATTATGTGAACTTAATTTGATATGTGTTTGCTTAAGTGAGTTGATATGAAAATTTGATTTTTGATCCATCAAATGGAGTAGTGTGTACTTTATCGCATTTACTCATATTTGAATGGTAATATTTGTAAGAGTGTTTTGATGTGATTTAAGAGTGATTTGATGTGACTTATGTGTATACAATTTTGGGAATTCCTAAGACCTATCGTTGAGTTCTTCGCCTCGAGCTGTAGGTTAGGCCTAGGCCGAGGAGAAATAACGAGCCATAGGGTTATTTATGTGATATGTGCTTTGGACTTAGCGTATGGATTTGTCCCTGATGGAAGAGCACTAATTAATTTATGTGTGACTGAACTGGAGAAAGTGCTACGCCTACTAGGACGGGAGTCATCTCTTAATCCGTATCAGTTTACATGTGATTGAACGGGAGAAAGTGTTACGCCCATTAGGGCGGGAGTCACCTCTTAGTCTGTATCAGTTACCTTTTATGTGTTTGGAGTCGGGCTCGGTGGGGGTTTTGGTGGAGAAAGGGATAAGTGGAGGTCTATATAGTTTATACTTGTGAAAGTTGACAGAGTGTCAACTATTTGGAACGTGATCGAACTTCATGGATCTTGACTCCTGAGAGCCACCGTATCCTGCATTTGTGTTGTTAATTGCTTTCCTTATTTGCTTATTTCTGAATATGAATTTGGAGTGAAAATCTCATATGTTTTATGTGCTTTGCATGCCTTTTTGGAACTCACTGGGCTTTTAACTCATTCTTTTAAATTTGTTTTCCTTAACAGGAACTGAGAAACCAAATGAAGGCGCCAACCCTTAGAACTAGGGTTTACTTATGCTTTTGGCTTGCGAGACTTGAGCTTTGAATTTGGAGTATTGTAATGTGAACTTTGAATGTATAATTAAGAACTCTATGTTTTTTGGGATTTTAAGGTTTGATTAATGAATTTGTGAGTTATCGTTTAGTTTAAATTGTTATTGAAACTTTGGCCTTGTGAGATTGAAGTAGTTTGGTTATGAGTTGATTGTAAGTTTGGGATTGGTACTTAAATTGTTTCTTTGAAGAATTAGTAATCATTTGTATGAGTGAGTCCTGGTGAGAGTTAGGCAGGCGGTCGACTAATACTTTAGAGTACGCCTTAGGGAGAGGTGGGACTGTCACACGGGGAAGTTTTTGAAATTATCCCAAAAATGGGTAAATAATAGAAATGTCCCCTGTGGTTATGTTAATACACAAAAAAACTCTTGTGGTTTCAAATCGTACCTTTCGGTATCTCATAATTTGAATTAAAGTAAAAATTGGATAGAAACCTTTAAAAGTAACGGTTTTGAATAAAATGACAGATTTACTGTGAGGCCCCGATTTTTTTTCCAATTTCTGGAAAATATTAAATAATGTTAATTATAGTTATTTTGGTTTTCCAAGGTGTTTACATGGTTTGTTTTGCTTTTAAAAGTGTTTGGTTTTGACTCGCTTGTGTTACAAAGTTTGAAAACCCTAATTTGATTAAAACCCTAGTTTTTTCGAAAACCCTAAATTGGGAGAAAACCCTAATATGTATATGCAAAACCCTAGTTTGGATTTGTAAAACCCTAGTTTTGAAAATACATTTAAGTTTTACGTTTAATGACAAGTTTGTTATTTCTTGATTTCGATGCGTAAATGCATGATTAGGAAGTGAGATTAAGATTTCTAGGTGGTTAGTGATCTAAGTAGGTGTACTTAAGCTTTGATAGACTAGGTTAATTTATGCACTTATGGACTAGTTTGATAGGAAAGAAAAATCATTTGGGCAAGGGAGCAATTTACCTAAGTTAGTAGGTTAAATTGAGTATGACAAAATTGACCAACTTTGACCAAGACTAAATATCTATGGCATGTTATCTTTTAGCTAGTTCTAGAACAAGAAGGACCGGCCAAAGCAAGGGAAAAGGAAGAAAGGAAAACCGTGGAAAAGAAAGGAAAGAAAGAAAAAAGAGGAAAAAGAAAGGAAACTAGAGGAAAGCTTGGGATTTTGTCAATTTCAGCCATCAAACCTTCATTTGGAAGTTGGGGCACTTGATTGGGAAGCTCAACCTTGACTACAAGAGGTATTCTACACTTTGTATAATGGATATTTGGGTGAAAGTGCTGAAATTTACTTAGTTGATTAAGATTGATGAGGATGATGAATTTTGCGTGTGTTATAGCTTCTTGATGATCAAAGCTAGTTGAGAAGATGATTCCATGGCTTAATTTTCTTGTTTTGCTTGTCTTGAATCTTGGCCAAGAACTAGGGTTAGGGTTTTAGTTGAAGTTTCATGTTGTAGCTTATGTATGTGTTTGTGGGTGATGAAGTGTTGTTGGTAGAATTTCTGTCCATTTTTCTGTCCGAATTTGCTTGATATTTTCGAAAATTATGAGGACAGAATTAGCCTTAGCTTAAAGAATGAAAGTTTTGGACAATTGAGTGATTATTATATCTATAAATTTTCAGGTGAATCGGAGCACTGTAGCATGTGAAATGACTAGAATACCCCTGATGCCCTGTTTCTGGCAGAAATGGTTTTTTGCTACTGTAATGGGTCATTTTGACCAGGAAGATGAAGGTTTTTGCTTTTTATGTCTTCTTAATAATTGTAGCCCTGTATGTTATCTTTCTAACGGCTTTGGAATTTCTGGATTCGGATTTGTGAGCGCCAAGTTATGATCGGTTGAATGTAGCCTGTCGGCAATTCTGACGGGAAAAATTTATGAAACTGTTTCGACATTTTTCACCTAGAAAGAGAAAATCTGGGCAGGGGTTGTCTTCACAAAATTTGTAGCTTGTTCTCTTTGCTTCGAAATGGCACCTTGTTCATTCTAATCCGATACTTGTAGCTTGAGTTATGAGTATTAGCGTACAGGGTGTCAAAACTGTCTTCTGCACCTTTTAGTGTGTGTTTTCCGTTTTCGTTCCATTTCATTCGTTTTCTGCCTAACGCTCATGCGTGTGCTCCTTTTAACTATATGAAGTTTTTATAAGCAGTTTTTGAGGGTTTTTATAAGCGGTTTTTGAAGATGTTTGTGACTAGATATATAATTGATATTATGGTTGGATATATATTAGAATTTCTATTGGATGAATTGGTTGTGTCAAATTGTCTATACATATATATATAGGATCACTTGTGCTGGTGATGGTGTTGAAATTCAGCTTATAAAGCAACATGGACAAACATAATTCAATGACAACTTAAATGTTGTCACTGTCCCAAATTTCACACAGTGACAAGGATTGTAGTCACTGATTGGGTACAAATTATGTGACAACTAAAGTTGTCACTACAAGGACATATTCTGTGACGACTTCTACAGTAAATAATGACAAGAATACAGGCTATACACTAACAACAAAAGTCGTCACATAAAGTTTTCTAGTCAGTGACGACTATTGTCATCACTAAATAAATAGGGTTTGTGACGACTTGTTAAGGTCATCATATGCCTTCTATTTGTGACTTGTTAAGGTCGTCATATGCCTTCTATTTGTGACATAGAACTAGTGACAACGCTGTGACAGCACAAAATGTCGTCACTAGTTTTTTGTGTGACGACTTTTGAGCTTTGAATGACAACAACTTCTTGTCACAGAAAGGCAATTTTCTTGTAGTGTTTGCAAATATTGCTTTCAGTTCCCAGAAACCTCGACCATTGGTAGCTGAATACTTGATTCGGTAGAACCCTTTTTTCCCCGCTTTTAATTACTTTTAGTTGCGGTGCACTAGTTATTTAATCACAAAATTAGTAAATGAAGCCATCCGTCCTCCATCTAGTTGAAAGTATCGTACTCTTTTTCTTTTTTGATTCGTTAAAAAAGTGTATTACATAGTATTAAATTCGGGAATTCCAAATTTTATCTTGGTTACCAACAACAGATTTTTTTTTTCTTTTTTTGCATTATCGTGGATTCTGCATCTCTTTAATACTTGTTACTCCGTTTGTCTCATTAAATATGTTATGTGCTTCTTTTAGGTCTATCTCAAAACTCATGTCACTGACCAAAAGTGGCTACAAAAACTTACATCCATCCTATTTCATGATCCTAAATCGAACATCAGATTCTTATCTTTTTGTGGATCCACATGTTCCTTTACTGGATAAAGTTTGCACATGATGGTGTGCGAGTACTACGTTGATTGCAAGAAGAGTCATGAATTTGCCTCCTCCAAAAGAGTTTGAAAATAGTTATTAGAATTGGGTCCCACAATCTTGTCACAACTTTATCCCAATGGATCAACTAGCCAGGCTACATGTAATTTGTCCGCAGAGGATCTTCTATTCTACTTTCTATACCATTCTTGTTCCAGCATCTATTATATCGTTATATATCCTAAATGAACACTTCATTTTAGTTATTTTTCTTGTCCTTTTAAATTTCAACAATTGCTGATAGAGTACAATACAAAACATAATGGACTAGATAACAATATTTAATAGAAAAAAAAACAAAATATTCATTAAAAACCCATTTTTTAGATTTTTTGGGGTAAAAAATAGAAAAGCCCCTATGGTTAGACTAATATATAGAAAAACCCTCTATAGTTTCAAATCGTGTATTTCAGTATCTCATGCTTTGAATTAATGTGAAAATTTACGAAAATCATTAAAACTAATGCATTTGAACTAGAAAATAGTTTCTTTTAACACAAATTTTGACCAAAAATGCCTATTTAACCCCTCAGACATCAATAAAACTCCAAATTGATCCCAAAATTATAGGAAACAAGTTAGATAAAAATCAAAAAACATAAAGAGAAATCAACAAAACTTGCAATTGCAATATTTTTTTAGAGGGTCTATTCTAAGAATTTAAAATAGAAAAATTAGGAAAATAGTAGTACCTTTATATGGTGACGAAAAATTAGAAAAATAGTTGATACCTTTAAATTTGAAATTTGCAATTGCAATATTTTCTTAGTGTGTATTATAAGGATTTAAAATAAAAATTTAAAATTACAATATTTTCTTAGATTGTGTCTTGTAAGGAAAAATAAAAATTTCAACACATTTTCTATCTATATTGTGAAGAAAAATTAGGAAAATATTTGAAATTTGCAATTGTAATATTTTCTTAAAGTGTGTATTGTAAGAATTTTTAAAAAAAAATTAACACTTTTTCTGTGTATATACTAAAGAATAAATTTGAAAAATAATTGATGATGTATTCACTAGGGTAAATGTGACAGCCCCACCTCTCCCTAGGGCGAACCCTAAGGTATCGTGAGCCTTTGCAGCTCTCACGGACTCACTACCGATCCTTAGTTCAAATGCAAATAACCAAATACATCGATATCCTCAAATCAACTGTAACAAGTAAACCCCAAAATTTCCTTAACGAACCACAAACATCACGAACTATAATCCACGATACAAAAGTTTATCCATCCATCCAACATTCCATTAGTACAATTCAAAATACAAGGGCTACATCAAAATACAAGGTTAGGTCTCCAAACCAATCGACCTAGTGTAACCCCTGGAAGCTCTCGATCTCAAATCCTGCTAAGGAAAAACAAAGTTGAAAGGGGTGAGCTAAAAGCCCAGTGAGTGATCCTAATATCATACAAATCACACAGTAACTAAGTCGTCGTACAGCCTTCTAGTTTTAGCTTGTTGCTGCTGCAAGCTTGCAATCAACTCCTACTGAGCATTGAATTTTTCAGCTATAGATGCAGCTCGTTTTTCAGCTTCATCTGCCTTTTTTTGACTGTCCTCGATTGCACTCCTCCAACGTTCAACCTCAGCTGCTTGCTTCTTTGTTGCACTACAGCCACGGAGCTGTCCAGGTATGTAACCAATCTCTTTTTCACAAATTTCCTTACTTGTCATTGTTGTAGTGGCCTTTAATTCTCTCATTTTGTCCTACAAGTAAAAAGCCACAGCTTATATAGCTTGAAAAAGTGTCAACAGTAGGTGAATGGAAATAAAAGGAAATGAAGCTTCTCACCAAGGTTTCCTTTGCTTTGTCATTCACCAAGTTTCCTATTTTCTTTGACTTTCTGCTCAACTCAAAAATGTCTATCTCCGAAAGTTCAACACCTTCTTGTCTTTTCTGTCAGAATTTTTAGTTATCATTCTTCTTAGTACAAAAACACAAAGATATACTGAAACAACAAGTGTGTAGCCTAAGCATTTAGATTACCTTTTCCTCCACAACTCTGGCAAGTGATTTTGTCCCAACAGTCGTGTGACAATCATTTTTTCCACGATTAAATCTATTACGCTCACTAATTTTCTGCATCATTTGAAAAGTCATTGCATCAACCATTGTTTGAGATTCATAATGTGAAACTTAAATAAGGTTTTAGAATGCAAATGTAACCTTAAATTCAGCACTATCAAAGTAGTTGACAATCCAGCTCCAATCTTCTTGTGATATACCCTCCGGAACGTGTCTCAATGCATCTTCCTTTGAATCGAAGCTTAGGTAATGCTTGTGGAGCCGATACCTATGATTCTGATATTGTGTGTTCAACTGCCTAATTATAGCAGTTTTTGAGGTAATGTGCTCTTCAAAGTGAAAGTCATCCTACAACAGTGAAGCAACTCTAGTAAAAAACAAGTGTGTGTGTGTGTGTGTATACATATATATATTCAAATTGAAATGAAAGATTCAAGTATAATACACATGAAAATTTTGATATATGAACTTAGTTGGGAATTTGAAAACTTGGAGAGAATAGAATACCGTAACCGTATTGTATATATCAGCTCGGTCATGGGGATTGAGATGGGACCATAGGAAAGTCAAACAAAAGTGCATAGGAAGAGAGAATTGACTACGAAAGCGAGAAGCAAATGAAATAAAAGAAACACCACACAACATTTGCGAGAGTGGGTGAACAAACAAATAAGCAAAAAAGAAGAAAAGATAGACCACCCAAGATATGCACCAGTCACTACAAATATACTTCAACTAATATTACCTCAAACAAGTGATCTAAGAAAAAATGGGACAAAGAAACTGCTGACTCCAAATACAAGCATTGCCACCTTGTAAGTGGTACCTATGCACCAGAAAACAGGACAATGAAGTTGGAAATTGGCTTAAGAAATGATTTTCTAGTGGCAAAGAAATGTGACACAAACATCCATAGAGTAAGTACCGAACCATAGGCATCAATCAAGATACCAATTTAATACTGGAAGAGGTAATGCCAAGTAATCAGTACCAAGTTGTAAATAATATAATCAGGTTTCAGCTGTAGTAATATAAAAACCAAATTTTGTACTTCCCATAACAAGCAGCAGGAAACTATTTTCGCTTTAGCTCCTCATGCATTTGTTCAGACCAACTTTCTGTGGAAGATATGAAGTAAAATAGCATTGATAGTTCTTTAATATTGACTCATAAATTTTTTGTTCTGTATTCACTTTATAGCAACAGAGCACTATGTAAAAAATGTTATATTGTTCTCAATGCTTAATTTCATACTAAAAAATCAAACTTTCTTTCATTAACTTCACATTATAGCAAATGCTTACAGTGAAGCATGATATATTACGTTCTACCCAGCAGCACAATCCATTCAAGAAACTTTAGTGCATATGAAAGTGTCAGTCAATAACTCCACAAAGTCCACGGCAAAAACAAAATCAACAACATGCATGCCAAATTTGACTCACCAATCTACTATTCTAACCATCATTTGATAGATTAATAGCTATATTATCCATTACCTACTCCATCAAGTTCCAGCAGCAATTTACCCACATTCTTCTTCACTCATTGTGTGGAAAAAAGAGAGACAGCAACATTACCAGAAATGCTCCCAGATTAGCTGTGCAAAGATGCCAAAAACGGAGAAAGTACTGAAGGCCCAGTCACCGATCAGCTAACAAAGCAAAATGGCAGCTCAATTTAGCAAGATGAAGGCTGAAACTAGTTCTCTATGCTACTGAAATGAAGGAGAAACAAGAGGAAAAAAGGCCATGGTTGAACGTCATCTTCACCGGTCAGCTCCCACAGCAAGATGACAGCTCAATTTACGAAAATGAAGCTCAGATTTGGGGGCAGATTGTATGCAGGGGAATGAAGGGGAACAAAACCCATCTGTGAACTTAGTCTAAGAAGAAAGAAAGAAGGTCTGACGGGTTAAGTGGTTTTGCTTGATCGATTTCTTTTTGTTAAGTTTTAAGAACAAAATGACACCGTTTCATACACTTTCAATTACCCGCACAAAATTTTGGCTTGCCTGCCTTTAATTTCAAAGTCTTGCTGAAAGTTCCTCAATGTTATATTTGCCACGCTTTCTTTGTGTCCAGGGTGTATTGCACTCCTTTAGCTATTTAGTAAACACGTCTTTGCTATCTTTTTTCTTTTTTTCCTTTCATTAATCTCATCTATCATTAACAAATGCATTATTTTCATTTTTTTAATTTTTTTCATAATTTTTTTCTTTTGGATAGCTGAAATTATGTATTATTTTAGGTGATTAATTGCATTATGACTTACTGTATACATAATGAGCAAAGACTCATGTGAATGTCTTTGTAAGATAGATTCATTCACTTGTGTAGAGTGCAGTACTTCTTGTTCACTCTCATACAACTTATGACTAGATGTATGAAACTAAGTGATTCAGGTAGGTTTGGGTTGATCATAGTTAGGTAATTAGTATAATTAGGTACGTTAGATGATTGTTAGGTGTTTTAGTGAGTACTCATAGGGCACTCGTTACTAGGGGTGTGAATCGGAATCGAATTCGGTAATTCGGAACTTTGAATTCGGAAATTTTTGAAAAAATGGCACAAAGATTTTCGACCTATTTCGCTTTCGATTCCGGTAGTTCCGATTTCGATTTGAAATCGGAATGACTTCGGAATTCAAAATTCTACCGAATTGACCGAATTCATCTGCCATTGACAGAAATCGAAATCTAAATGAATAGTTTTAACAAAGAAACAACTGGTAGTTTAAGGTATAATACTTTTAACAAAGAAACAGCTGGTAATTTATGCATAACATTTCACATTCTTATACATCCTGTTACCATATTTGAATTTTTTATTCCTTTATTGTGTTTAATCATATCTATAGTTTAACACTAGTTTCTGTTTATTTTCTCTTTCAAGAACATGTTAATAAATATTAGGATAGTATATATTAAGTTGTTGTGGAGAAAAGCCATAAACAAGCAAAAGCACCTAAGTACTTGGCTTAGGAAATTAAAGTTAGCAGGTTTCTGTAAATGTTCGCTATGGAGGATTAAAAGGCCAAAAATAGCTGGTAGTTTAAGATAGAACACTTTTAACAAAGAAACAACTAATAATTTATGTATAACAAAGAAACAGCTGGTAATTACCAATTCAAAATCGGAATTTCTGATTTCAAAATTCTTAAAATCGAATTCGAACCAAATTCGATGATATCGAAATCGAATATTCCAAAAATAACTTCCGAATTCCCAATTTTCGATTTCGAACTTCCGAATTCAATTCAAAATCGGTCGGTAATTTGAAAAAATTCGAAGATGCACACCCCTACTCGTTAGAAAAGCCATTATTTTTAAAGGGGTATGAATGCATGAATCTAATCAACCCACTATGGACCAACTAAATGGGTTTAATTGGGTACCAAGTCCAATCATTCAATTGATGGATGTGTTCTGTAGGTTATTAATAAGTGGATTTGGATTGGTCAACATAATTACAATAAGACTGACACCCTTGCTTATGACATACTAGTTAACTTTTGATAGTATATCAAAATCATCATCAAACAATAGTGTTTCAAATATTCAATAACTAAAATTTTAATTAATCCCACATGTTTAATTTAATATTTGTTCATTACATATATATGGCCTCCGTATATTTGTGTCTATTTTAAGTGTGTATATAATAGGTTTTCAAAGTTGAGTTAAAATTGGAATAATCTATTTCTAATACAAATGAACTTTGCAATAATTTACTTCTAATATTATTCACGATAAACACATTAACCAAAAAAAATTTAGGGGAAACTCTGCCAAAATTCTTCTAAAATTTTAGTTCTAAATATTCATGTATCTTTGGAGGTACGGTTTTGTCCTTTCATTATCATTTCCATATTTATAAAATTTAGGTGGCACCTTCCGGTGTATGAAGTTTGCAAAAAAAAAAAATTTACAATCAACTTACAAAGTGAAAAAAATAAAACCATCGATAGTATGATTTCATTATTATTTCTGTGTTTATAGAATTTAGGGGTAGCACCCCTTCCCTTCTCGTGTGTATGAAGTTTTCAAAAAATACAAAAATTTACAATCAACTTACAAATCAAAAAAATAAAACCTGTCAGATAGTGACAGCATTTATTGTCATTAAATTGCTGAGGCATTTTGTGATGACTACATGTTGTCACAAACCATAGAACTAGTGACGACAAACATTGTTGTCATAGAATCTAACCCGTTAGTGACAAACTTGTCACTAGTACAATTTCCCGCGTTGGCTTTGTGTTGGCGGGATATGGTTAGTGCAGACACCAAATTTTGACTATTTCTTTTGTTTTCCTATGTTTTATCTATTAATGTTTAGTTATTTATCTTTGAATTTTCTAACATATTTTTCTCATTTTGTAGGTTTTTCTTAAAAAAAAAAAAAAAGAGTCAAAAACGCGGACTAGTTACGCGGATGAGTCCAAGGTAACCAGCGTAACTGAATCAAAGTAAAAAAATGACGCTGGATTTTTCCGTAAGCTTGGATCATCCTTTTCCAGCTGATTTTCCCGATGCTTGAACGATAAGAAACCCTATTTAAACATTCCCCAACTCACCCCTAACCCCTAACAACTGATCTAACATTCAAAATTAGCTCACCTCATCCCAAGAACATCAAAACCCTTAGTTCTAGATTTGGGTGGCTATAAATAGTCTAGATTAGGGTTTAACAAAGAGGTGGGGAAATCTGAGAGAAAAAGAGGCAATTAGGAGAGCTTTGAGAGAGAAAAAAATAGAGAAAAACGGCTGGGAATTAGAGAGAAAAAAAGGAAAAGAAAGAAGAAAAGAAAAACTAGGGTTTCACATTTGAGGAGATTATTCTTGAATTTCGGCCTCTTCCTTCGGTTTTTATTCAAGCTCCCATCTGTGTAGCATACTTATACTCTATTTAATGCTTTTGATCGTAAATTATCTCGAGATTTGGGCCTTTTGGTGGAACCAAGGTCTTGAGTAGTTTTTCTTTAGTTTGGGATATTTGATGATGATTATCGGTTATATGAGCATGTTGTGTTTATAAAGCCTTGGTAAGGCTAGTAGACTTGTTTTTACGCTTAAGATTAGACGTTTGATGCTTCTGTGATGATGCTGTTGGATTTCGAGAAATTTCTGAAAAATGTTCTTCGCTTTGAAGATGTGAAGAACGGACTACTTATACGCGCATAACCATCCGCTGCTTCCCTTGAATGTTTGAAGTCAGAAAGCGGACCTCTTATGCGTGGGTTACTTAGCGTAACTCTCCAAGCTTTGTTGAATACTTGAAGATGTGAAAGAAACGGGATGTTACGCAGCCAGCGTAACCTCCGCTTCTACCGGCAGCTTCTTCCCTTCCCTTTTTGTCTATTTGATGATGTTGATGCTTAAGATTTGGTCTTCTTCGATTTTAGCTTGTTTTGACATGATTTGAATGCTGGTGTTTGATGTTTAAATAGATCCCCTTGCCTCTGAGGATTTCGTTTGTGATATTTGTCGAAAAAACTGGAAGCAATCTTCGATATTTTGAAGATGGAAGAAAGCGCTGGTTACTGTGGTAGTCCGCGTTTCAGCTTCCTCTCAACTTTAATTTTGCTTGTAACGCTGACCTTGTTGCTGCTCGTCAGCTGCTTCTGATCCAGCTTAACCTCTCTTTTTTGTATTCTCGTTGATATTTCCGGCTCTTTTGTTCCAGAATCTTACTCTATTTCCTAGTATTATCTGTGTTGCTTGCAGAATATGTTCAGATTCCCTCTCTTTGAATTTTGATTGATTTTTCCTTTAAATTGGTACCTTGATTCCTTTTGTTGACATTGAGTCTTAGATAATCATTCCCATCATTTAAGGATTCAAGGCCCTCATATCAAGGGATGGTAACTTCTTTCCCTATTATGTGCTTATTATGTGTTTTGCATGATTTTGCATGTTTTAAATTAAGTTTTTCCTTTGCTTTTATTCATGTCTAGTCTTTATTTATGTCATTTAATTTTTGAGTAAATCATTTGGAGGCCTTGGATGCCAAGTTGTAATAGATAGGTTTAATTTGGCAAAAAGTGTATTTATTCTAGAAGATGTAATAGTTAGATTATTATTTCAATTCTTCCCTTAGAATGTATTTAGGTTTCCAATGTAATAATTAGTTTTATATGCTTATTTTGCATGCTTGCATGATTATGTTTTTATTTGCTTTCCTAGGGCCTTGCATTTAGATATTATGCCTATGTGTTATGTGTTTATGTGTTTTATGTGTTTATTTGCTTTATTATCATGTCTACATGTTTATGGTGTAAATATATTGACGTCACCACACTAGTCCAACGCTAGTTGTGGCCTTCCCCTTCGATTTCTCACTTATCCAATGTTAGTGAGAACCTTTTGACGAGGGCTAGTCCAATGCTAGACCCTTAAACGCCATTCATGCATTAGATACAAATTTCACACAATTTTCACTTTTAGAGTTTTCTTTCCCATTTTGCATGTCACTATTATCCCATCCCGTATGTGAAACATCTCATTTAGTTTTCTTTTTTAGATTAATGCATTTAAGGCATTACCCTTTGAATTAGGGAAAAGAGCGAGTATGGTTTCCTAGCCTTAGCACGCTTTTATTTCCTTCTATGAAAAGGAAGAATTAAAGTCAATCAATTTAGTCCCCTGCACTCCATTATGTTGCATTATCCCTCTTTAGGACATACACGTGCATTATTTTAAATGATATCAAAATCATTCTTTAAAAAGCAAATTTTCTTCTTCATGTTTTAGCAATTCAAAGTCAAAAAACCACTTTTTCTTAAAATTGCATCTTTTTGGAAATTCAAGTTCCTTTTTGCATTTAGAATTGATCCTTTCAAAAACCCAACTTCTTTTCTCTTGATACTTTATAAAAATTGCATTTTTGAAAATCCTACTTTCCGTTCATTCGAGTCTCATCATTTGCATTTTTTCGTGACCTACTCGAGGGGTCAAAATTGGATGACACAACTAATGTGATTAATTTCAATCACACCTCAAGGAGACATTTTGCCCCCTCTCGATCCAACATTAGGTTTAGGTTTTTGCATCCATATAGACAACATCCAAATGTGATAAATTTTAAAGTTAGAAATTGGGAAATTTTCAACTAAATCTTGCAACTAGCTTTGGCTAGGTTAGAAGGGTGCCTTAGAGACGAGTTACATCGAATCTTTGCCTTCCCTTCTTTCAATCGTGACAGAACCTTTTCTCTAGTTTTCAAAGACACGAATGAGTCATCTAAAAGGGTTTTTCTTTGTTTATTTTCATTAATTAAAATCTTTTGGGTGACTTGGTACACCTAAACTCCATACCAAGTGGCGACTCCAAACTTTTCTAAAAAACCCTTTTCTAGACTTTTGTTTTTGGGTCCAAACCGTCGCATTTTATAGTCCCATGACCCCTTTCCCTTTCCTTTTTCAAAAATCGAAATCTTTCCCTTTTTTTCCATTCAATAAAAAAAAAAAAAAATGGCGCTACTCCACTGGGGATTTTTCTAAGAGGGTCCGAGCACTTGATTTAGTTGATTATTTCTTTTTTAACTTTCTTATATATCACATTTGGATGTTTTAGGTTGCATTCTTTTCTTTTCTCTTTTAGGGTTTTTCCGTGTAATCGCCTCCCTACACATCAAGTACATGATGAATGAATTATTGTTTATTTATTTACTTGTACAGCCTTGCATTTGGTGGGTATGCATCTACCCTAGAGCCTCGAAAATGCTTGATGTTTGAATCCCTCCTCTCAAAGGGAATCACTTTCATACGTGCATATGTATTTTACTTTGACCTTATTTTTTTTTATTTTTTTTTAACTTTTAGGTGGTTTGTCACCACTCTTCCCTATTAGGGATTAGGATCGACCACTTGGACATGTGGCCGTGTACGACGCGGGTACGTAGCAATGTCTGGGGATCACTCAACCACCGACTTTGAGGTATTTGGATTGATGACCTTTTGCCTTTTGGTGAAGGTTTGGAGACTGTAACCTTTATCAGTCTAGATGCATTAGTGAGCCCAACCTCATGCATCCATGTTGGAATTACCTAGGAGAGAGTCTACCTTACCCTATTGGGATCACTAGACACTTAGAGAGGGATTCCACCCCTCTTATTTTTTGTGCAATTTGTTGCTCCAACGTTATGTGATATCCGCTGATTAAACTAACCTTTGTTGTCTTCCCTTTTCTTGCATTTCACAAACTCTAGAAAATAAGAGTTTTTGCACTCTTTTAAGACAAGCCATTCTTCTAGATAGGCTATTGCATGTTTGAATTTATTGCATTTAAGTTGTAATGATACATCACTTTTAGGCTTACCCCGGCATTCAAATGGGGCTCCTATAGGCCATGTTTCATTTTGCACCCTTACTTGCTTTAATAAACTGGCATCATGCATAAACCATAGGGGAATGCGCATGGGAATCCCATGTTAGAATAACCACCCTGTGTCTCGGATATATAATCCAATGAGATTTGCACGCTTTATGTTTTCGTTAACATCCAAAGGGGTAGTGCACAAGGTAAGGTAGGGCCCGATCCTTCCATGATGGCACCAAAGATATAGAGTGACCTTCACATGCTAGAATATAAACCTCTAGTAATCATTTTTTTGGCCATTTTATCAAAATTGGTAAAATCCCATGCATAAGGACACTAAATCGAAAAAATTCACAAATAATTGTTGAGATAATGATTTTATCAAGGCCAAATCTTGATTTTAGAGGGCTTATGGGCTAGTGTGTTGTAAATAAAATGGAGATGTGGAGTTACAAAGTAAACAATAAACCCAGTCGACTTTTGGGTAAACTATCGATCCCGTCCAATCCATTTAGATCCATGTTTCACTACAATTCCTTCAAGAATAATCCTTTTCATGCCAAATTAACTTTTAACCTCTCTTCACATATCAATTAAAGTAATAAACCCATTCGAACTCACATCATGATGCTACTAAACACATATTCTTTTGGTCAATCCTCCGGTTGTTTTTACCAATCGCATATCAGCGAGGTGATCGGACCTATCAGGTATTGTATGGTGCATACCCTAAGATTTATTTTTCATACTAGGCCTACCCTTGGCATAAAAAAGTACCCCTCTAGGACATGCATCCCAATTATATAAGCAATCACTAACTTCGTTCTTTTTCTTTTTTCTTTCAAATAAATCTCCGCAGCTCCCCTTTGGAATAAGCTCCTAAAGTGTGTTCCTTTCCCACTCGGTAATTTTAAAATAGCTTCACGCAGTAAGCCCTATCGTTACCGCTTCTAAAGCAAAACTCAAAGCAGCCCAGTAAGCATGAGTTACGCACCGTAAGGCTCGATAGGAATGCTTTGGTCACTTCACTGATTTTGCCTTTGGGAGTCTACCAAGTGAAGTATTGGGAAGGTTTAATGAGATGAGCAAAGATGGCTGCACAAAGCGTGTAATTGATCAGTTGGTGGCAAATAACAATAGAGGAGGTGTCTCAAATGAGCATGGACCCGTTGTTAGCAACCCCCCTGTAGCATAGATAATCAATTCCCTTTTCTGACCAATATTCAAACTACTTTTGTCCCGCCTACTTCCAACCCATATGATGTTACCTTTTCTCATCACAATACCAATTTTTCACAATCCCATCCTAATCACATCCTACTAAGCCCAACCAAAAGAACAAACCCTCATACTCAACCCCAGATCACTCTAAACATGCCTCATGCTCGAGCCTCAACACCATACCACTAACCTTTTGTGTGGGATCCGACTTCCCAAGGAAACCAATGGATGGACCTTGTTGCGCCGACAAAAGATTTGCTGAAAAGATTGGATAAATTTGATGAATTCATAATGAAGAACCAAGGTGCTCTAGAACCGACATGGTGGATTGGATTATAATGATCTTTGCCTATTTCCCGACGGCCCAACTACCCATGGGTTTCAAGACCCCCAAGTTCAGCAAGTATGATGGTACCGGGAACCTTAAGACGCACCTTAAAATGTTTGCCAACAAGCTTGGTAAACCAGTGGATAATGAGAACTTGCCTATGCGTCTGTTCCCCGAGAGCCTAGAAGGAGATGCTTTGGATTGGTACTTTAACCGAAATCTCAAGAGATCAAAACTTGGTTGGATTTGTCAACTTTTGTGAAGTGACGAGAATACAATTGTGAGTTGGCAACCGACACGGACAACATTGGAAGGAATTAAAGGAGACCCTCTAGAGATCACAAGTCATATGCTGATGGAGAAAGTTATCGCTAAAGTTGAGCCTCCATGACGAAGAAGAGATTGTTGTACTTTCATCAAAGCACATGACCATACTTATTTTGAAGAGATTTTTGAATGACTGGAGTTCTTTTACTACAATTGTCAATAAGTGGAGGGTATGATGAGTTTGTTAAAGCTGGAAAAATTGTCAATGTGGATCAAACAAGCAATTAGAATTACAAAGACAAAATGGCAGTAAGGAGTAAAGCTCCTTTAGAAAGAATGAAGGAGAAGCTGCTTTTGTGTGGGGATCGAACCCACCTTTTAGGCTCTGAACTCTGCCACCCCACCAATCAAACTCATACTTACCATATCCCCACCATCGGGGTCACATCTATCACTGCCAGAGCCTCACCCGACCTATTTATTTGAATTCCCATCTTTGCCTTCAACTTCCTAACCTATCTCCTACCCCGTCAAAACTATGTTCCTAGACACGCTCCACAAAATCTGCTCAAAATTCTTTTCCGCCTAATGAAATGCAAAATCAGAAAACCTTCGAACTTTCACCGATCCGCCGCCTATTGACCAGCTATATGAGCAGTTGAAGGCCGTTGGGAAAATTGGCACTGTCCCTCCCAAACTGTATCCCCGAGGCCCCCCTGCTGGGTATGATCCCCATGCCATCTGCGCTTATCATTCTGGAAGTCCGGGTCATTCAACGATTAACTGTTGGGCCTTGAAGCATAAAATTCAAGACATGGTGGATGCCGGGGATATAGTTCAAAAGAAAGAATGAGCAAGGGTCAGCGTCAATAGAAACCCTTTCCCGAACATAAAATGTCGCTTGGAATGATCGGTGTGGAGGAGGAAATTGTTGACCATGCTTTCGCCTTCATTAAAAGAAGATGAGGACCTGGTGGATCATTTAAGGAAAGGTCGATGATGATATAGTAGACAAGGTTATCTCAACCTGCTTGTCGGGTCACCCTTGACACCGATCCCTGAATGTGGAGTTTCCTCGATTTCAAAAGGCCATGCAAAATTGGGTTGCCGATTGTCCACTTTTGCCGAGGAGGTTTTGTAAATCGAGGGGTTGTCCTTGAAAAATGAATCATGCTTTGATGTCAATCATTTCTTCAAAAACAATACACTTGTTATTTCACCTTTTTGCTTGTTTAAAATTATGCTTTTAATTTTGCTTCCATGGTATTATCTGTTATCTTGTTCTTTGCCAAATGAAATGAAATTTCTCCATTTGCCCTTCAGTTATGGTCCACTCATTTTAATTTTCGCACATTTATTTTATTTGCTCTTGGATGACCATGAATAAAAACCTTTAACCCTTGGACATCATCATTTTGGAATTTAGTGGACAAAAATTCTGATATCTTATGAACTTGGATGTCATCATTTGTAACACAGAATCGGCAAATGAGAAGCTACCACTTGCATGGAAATTGCAATCGAGGATTTCACTCTTGGGGCAACACCTCACTCTCTCTCATGTATGGGATGGAAATAGTATTACCTGCTGAAGTTGAAACCCCATCTTTGCACATTCTAATGGAAATTCAGTTGGAAGAAGTTGAATGGGTCAAGCAACGTCACGAGCAACTGTCTTTGATCGATGAAAGAAGGTTGAATGCCATTTGTCATGAGCAATGTTACCAGCAGAGGATGGCTCGGGTTTATAACAAGAAAGTTAGACCTCGCAGGTTTGAAGTGGGGGACAAGGTTTTGAAGCGAATCCTTGGATACAAGAAGAGGCTAAAAAATTAGCAAGGCTGGCAAGGGCCGTTCATTATTCAAAGGTGCTACAGGAGGAGGCGTTGGTTCTCCATGGAGATGGATGGACGATTTTTCCTCAACCAATCAATTCAGACATGTGTAAAGATTTTCATATGATTGAGCAAAGTTTTCTTTAGAAATTACATAAAGGATGAGTTACGAACGGTAGCCACTTTCTTCTTTTCATTTAAACACTTCAAACCCCACTTTTCCCATTTGAGCCTATAAAAGAACGGTTAATCATTTAGCAAACCCTCGAGAATCAAAAACCCCACACTGGGAAGGGCAATTTTTTGTATTAAAAAAAATTTAGGTTTAAACCTGCCTCTACACCACCCTCAAACCCTTGCAAAGCCTCAGTGTTATAGACCCACCTTTTGCAAAAAAATTTCTGGAAGAACTTTCTCAATCAAGGCAAATGATGCAAATACATTCTATCTGAATTTTTGTCAGAAGGGATTGTCTCACTGATGCCACCATTTTAACAAACATGTTTAAATTGACGAAATTGGGGTTAAGTCTGTCCATTTCACTATACTACTTTATCAGTCAACTTCAGTGCAAATCTGAAAGGGTACTAAGGCAAGCTTTGAAAAGCAACAATGCAAAAGGAAAGTTCATGGGACAAGGAGCGGTGATTCAGTTTATCAAGGTTTACCTTAATCAAGCACCCCTTGCGGCATCGTGGTAAATTCAAGGAGATGATATCCAAGGGGTCAAGTCGGTATGACGCTTTTGTGTTAAATAATTTTCCTAGCATTTGTCCTTTATTGATTTAAAATGTCATGTTTATCATTCATTCTATGGTCATGATATCATTTAAAAATAAAATTGTTTCACACAAACTTTTGCACATATTTTCATCAAGGGCATTTTCAGTTGGGACAATCCTCAGTTACCATGAAGGTATGGGTGATATGGATTGGGAAGCAAGAGCAACAGGGAACAGTCGTGCACCGATCAAACAAAGGAATTCAATTAACAGCTTCGTTGGCGTCCAAGAACTCATGTTTACGGGCTATTTTGAGATAAAAGGGGAGGCGACGGTGGCGTTATTTATTTTTCACCATTTCTTTTCTTTTGCGAAGCGGGGACAGTGGCTGATCGGTCCTTCGGGGAGACCAGTTCATTTTGAGTCATGTCTCGGAGGCGTGTGATTAAATCATTTTGAAGATTGATTAATTACAAAATTAAGGAAGGACAAATGCCTTTTAGGAAAAAATGGGTTTTCATCACACTACTAGGTGTTATAACCTTGATTCTTTTTCAAATTCCTCTTACGAAATGTGATGCTTGACATTCCGTCGACCTCAGACTGTCCAAGAAACCACCGAGGCGATGGTGGGCTGAGGAGTCGATAAACCCACTCTCCCATTTGCGGTTTATTCCATTCTTGCTTTATTTCTCTTTTTGTGTTTGATCTTGTGTTCTTTTTTTTTAATATAGGTTTAGCTTAGAAATACTTTTGATTCATTTGCTTGCATCGAATGTGTATATTTGTTTAAATTGGGCTCTTATGTGCTTATTTATGTTTGAAAAAAAACTTTGTCCTGAATTGCACATTTTCCCACAAATTGATTTGTTTTCAAATTTGATTCAAAAGGGTGCAAATGTCCAATTTGGTTGCAATTGCTTTCATCCTTCGAAATAAAAGTCTGCCGGTGATATGAAAAATCATTTTCCATCTTACTGGAAATAATTATTATGTGATTGTGACATTGGTATTTTAGAAAGTATGTTTTGTAAAATAGAGAAAATTATGCCTCAATTTTTTCCTATTAAATGAAATCTCTTCTTTTATTGGATTTTACAAGAAAATGATTGATATTGTTGGCAAATGATCCTTTTCCATTTGATATTAAAAAAAAAAGGGCAAAGCAAGAAAAAGCAGCAAAATGAGAACCAAAGTTCTACTCCAATGATTCTAGTACTAAGTAACCGGAGGTTTAGCATTTACAAATGTTAACTTTAGTAAAAGCGGTTGTTTGAATTATGAGTATGCAGTTTGAACAAGTAAAATGTTGAGTAACAGGAATCTTCACCTAAAATGTTGATTTTAGTCAAAGACATCTTTACTATTTGAGCAAGAAGGCATATGTCAAGTAGCAAGAGTCTTCACCTAAAAGTGTTGATTTTCGCGTCAAAATACATTTTTGCAATTCGAATCAGAGGAAGTGTTTTAGTAAATCCTTTTTAGCAGTAAAATTTGAAAAGCCTGTGGAAAAGGCAAGCTTGAGTGACTATCTGAGTCGTTTGATTGCAAATCTGGTGAGGTGAAATCAAGCTTGAATTGTTAAAATTGAGGTATAATTGTCTTTCTTTTACTTGACATTATGAGTACTTGATGCAAATTGAATAATCGCATAATAATGTTTTGCCTAGTTTATGAGGATTTGGATTTCCAAGATCACATGGTTTATTTCAATCCATAGCTTGTTTTGATGAATATTCCCTATCACTTGAGAACAAGCAATGCTTCATAAGCATAAATATCTCATGAAATGTGTTTTATTGCATGGTTGATACATTTTAGTCATTTTAATGGTCAGCAGCGTGTGATCGAAGAGTTTTTACATCTTTATGATTAAAAAAAAAAAAAAAAAGAAGAGAGGAATTGAATTTCCATGGGACTAATTGGTTAATATTTCATGACTTTAGGGGTTAGATTCAGTTGACACTGGGGCAATTTTTTTGAGAGAGTGCTCTCAATTTTGGATAATGCATTCAAGATTAATTTTGCGAAAAGGTTTGCGGATAGAGCGATGGCAATATATGTGGTTTGTTCCAACCAGAGGAAGAAAGGTTCGGTTACCTCTTCAATTTTCAAAATATATCAATTCTTGAAAAAGAAAGAAAGAGAAAAAAAAGAAAAAAAGAAAGAAAGAAAAAGAAAAAAAAAAGTCATTGTTCCTATCAATCACTTGCTTTTCAAGTCAAGAAAATCAAAATCAGATTACACCATTTTATCGAGTGCACTGCATTTACATTTATTGTGTTTGAACAACTTGTGTTTTATTTTTTTCAAAGTCAGGCAATCCGACATTTATATTTTCATCTATTCATTGGGCTTGGGTCCAATCCATGAATAGTTTTTTTTTTGTCATTGCGGGTCAATCCATTTGAATGTTTAGTCATTCAGGGCTGGGTCCAATCCACATGAATAGTTTTTTTTTTTTAATTCGGGCTCAGTTAATCCAGCTGAATAGTTTGTTTAGTCAGGGCTTGGTCCAATCTTGAATAGCATATTTGCATTTCTCTAGTCATTGGGACTTGGGTCCAATCCAGTTGAATAGTCTAAATTTGGAAAAATTTAAATTGTTAATTTTCTTGTCTGACACTTGACGCTTCTATACTTCAATTTAGATTTACGGTGGCTGTCGACCCTGCCCAGACACCCTTCTATCTCTACCAATTTAAATTTACTTTGGTGTTGTCATGCCTTCTATCCCATGCTTCAATTTAAATTTACATTGTTTGTCGACCTACTTGAACGCAGCCTTCTATCCCGCAGAATTTAAATTTCGTTTGGCTACTGTGCCGACCCTCCTTAGCCACTTGAGTTTGTTTCCGTTGGTGGTCTCTCCATGTGCCTCTATCCTCATCTTCAATTTAAATTTGTTGTGAGGTCTCCGGTATAGAGGTGCTTACTATCCCATTCTAAAATTTATTACGTTGGTGAGTCTCAGTACTCCGTCAGACACCCTTCTATCCCTAACTTCAAAATTTGTTTACGTTGGTGAGTCTCGACCTCCAGAACACCCTTCTACCTCTTCTTCAAATTTAGAATTTTGTTGGTGATCCTGTTTAGAATTTCCATTCTAGTTCTTATTTTTCATTGGTGAGTCTCGACTCCATGCTATCTCCATTTGATATTTAAATTCATTGGTGGAGTCTCATTAGTTCCTTCTATCTCCGTTCTTGATCTTTAAATTTCGTTGGTGAGGTCTCCCTCCATGGGTACTATCCCGTTCTCTTCAATTTAAATTCTGTTGGTGGTCTCGACCTCCATGGCACCTTATCTCAGTTCTCGAATTTTACAAGATTCATTTTCATTTCATTATTTCATTTGCTTTAGACTTCGTTTGACTGATTCATTATGGAATCGGTAGGTATCTACAGAGTTGGTCACTTTATGCTTGTTTAGTTTGAAAATTTGGCAATCTAATTTCTTTTGTTTACAATGGTTTAGATGCAACCACAAAACCATTTGGCATTTGGTGTGTCTTTGTCTAGAGTTTCTTGATTTCAGGAGACAAAGAGAGAACAACTATGAACACCAAATTTTATTCTTCTTTGTTTTCCTATGTTTTATCTATTAATGTTTGGTTATTTATCTTTGAATTTTCTAACATATTTTTCTCATTTTGTAGGTTTTCTTAAAAAAAAAAAGTAAAACTGGACTAGATTACAGCGGATGAGTCAAGCAGTCAAGCGTAACGATCGGTAAAAAAAAAAAATGTGGCGGATTTTTTCGAGAACTTGGATCATCGCTTTTCAATGTTGTAATTCCATTCTTTACAACAACTGGCAGTCTAACGTTTAAAATTAAGCTCACCTACGTCCAAGAACATCAAAACCCTTAGTTCTAGGTTTGGGTGGCTATAAATAGCCTAGATTGGGGTTTAAACAAGCAGGCTGGGAATCTCGAGGAAAAAGAGGCAATTAGGAGAGCTTTGAGAGAGAGAAAAAGCAGAGAGAAAAATGGTAGGGAATTAGAGAAAAAAAAAATAAAAGAAAGAAAGAAAAGAAAAGCTAGGGTTTCATTTGAGGAGAGATTATTCTTGGAATTCGGCCTCTTCCTTGGTTTTTATTCAAGCTTCAGGTTCAATTGCATACTTATATACTATTCTTGTTTTTAGTGATGGAGTAAATTATCGAGATTTGGGCTTTTGGTGGAACCAAGGTCTTGATGGATTTTTCTTTTAGTTTGGGATATTTGATGATGATTATCAGCTGTTATTATATGAGCATGTTGTGTTTATAAAGCCTTGGTAAGGCTAGTAGACTTGTTTTACCAGCTTAAGATTAGGCGTTTGATGCTTACGTGATGATGTTGTGATTTCTGAAATTTCTGAAAAAAATGTTCTTAGCGTTTGAAGATGTGAAAATATGACTACTGCCTTGACTAATTCAGCGTAACGATCAGCGTTCCCCCTTGAATGTTTGAAGGCATGTGAAGAAGTGGGACCTCTGCGTGGGTTGCCAGCGTAACTCTCCGTTTGTTTGAATACCACTTGAGGTGTGAAGCGGGATTGCCTTGATTACGAGCCAGCTCCAGCGTAACCTCCGCGTTTCTACCAGCGGTTCTTCCTTCCCCTTTTGTCTATTTGATGATGTTGATGCTATGATTTGGCCTTCTTCGATTTTAGCTTGTTTTGACATGATTTGAATGCTGGTGTTTGATGTTTAAATAGATCCCCTTGCCTCACGGATTTTGTTTGTGATATTTGTCGAAAAAGCGGAAGCAATCTTCCTGATATTTTGAAGATGGGAAGAAACGCGGCTGGTTACGCGGCTGAGTCCGCGTTTCCCCTCTGAACTTTGATTTTTGCTTGTAACGCGGACCTTGTTGCGCGGCTCTATCCGCGTTTCTGATCCGCGTAACCTCTCTGTTTTTGTATTCTGTTGATATTTCCTGCTCTTTTGTTCCAGAATCTTACTCTATTTCCTAGTATTATCTGTGTTGCTTGCGAGATCATGTTTGATTCCCTCTCTTTTGAATTTTGATTGATTTTTTCTTTAAATTGGTACCTTGATCCTTTTGTTGACATTGAGTCTTAGATAATCATTCTCATCATTTAAGGATTCAGTTAAGGCCTCATATCAAGGGATGGTAACTTCTTTCCCCTATTATGTGCTTATTATGTGTTTTTGCATGATTTTGCATGTTTTAAATTAAGTTTTTTCCTTTGCTTTTATTCATGTCTAGTCTTTATTTATGTCATTTAATTTTTGAGTAAATCATTTGGAGGCCTTGGATGCCAAGTTGTAATAGATAGGTTTAATTTGGCAAAAAGTGTATTTATTCTAGAAGATGTAATAGTTAGATTATTATTTCGAATTTCTTCCCTTAGAATGTATTTAGGTTTCCCCCAATGTAATAATTAGTTTTTATATGCTTATTTTGCATGCTTGCATGATTATGTGTTTATTTGCTTTCCTAGGGCCTTGCATTTAGATATTATGCCTATGTGTTATGTGTTTATGTGTTTTATGTGTTTATTTGCTTTATTATCATGTCTACATGTTTATGGTGTAAATATATTGGCGTCCACATCTAGCCAATTCAACGCTAGTTGTGGTTCCCTTCGATTTCTCACTTATCCAATGTTGGTGAGAACCTTTTGAGGAGCTAATAGTCAATGTTAGACCCTTAAAGCGCCATTCATGCATTAGATACAAATTTCACACTTTTCACTTTTAGAGTTTTCTTTCCCGTTTTGCATGTCACTATTATCCCATCCATATGTGAAACATCTCATTTAGTTTTCTTTTTTAGATTAATGCATTTAAAGGCATTACCACTTTGAATTAGGGAAAAGCGGTATGGTTTCCTAGCCTTAGCGCTTTTATTTCCTTCTATGAAAAGGAAGAATTAAAGTCACGGCAATTTAGTCCCTCGTACCATTATGTTGCTTTATCCCTCTTTGGGACATACCGTGGCATTATTTTAAATGATATCAAAATCATTCTTTAAAAAGCAAATTTTCTTCTTCATGTTTTAGCAATTCAAAGTCAAAAAACCACTTTTTCTTAAAATTGCATCTTTTTGGAAATTCAAGTTCCTTTTTGCATTTAGAATTGATCCTTTCAAAAACCCAACTTCTTTTCTCTTGATACTTTATAAAAATTGCATTTTTTGAAAATCCTACTTTCGTTCATTCGAGTCATCATTTGCATTTTTTTAGTGACCTCCTCGAGAGATCAAATTGGATGACACAACTAATGTGATTAATTTCAATCACACCTCAAGGAGACATTTTGCCCCCTCTCGATCCAACATTAGGTTTAGGTTTTTGCATCCATATAGACAACATCAAATGTGATAAATTTTAAAGTTAGAAATTGGGAAATTTTCAACTAAATCTTGCAACTAGCTTTGGCTAGGTTAGAAGAGTGCCTTAGAGGCGAGTTACATCAGATCTTTGCCTTCCTTCTCAACCGACAACCTTTTCTCTAGTTTTCAAGACACAGGAATCGTCTAAAAGGGTTTTTCTTTGTTTATTTTCATTAATTAAAATCTTTTGGGTGACTTGGTACACCTAAACTCCATACCAAGTGGCGACTCCAAACTTTTTCTAAAAAACCCTTTTCTAGACTTTTATTTTTGGGTCCAAACCGTCGCATTTTATAGTCCCATGACCCCTTTCCCTTTCCTTTTTCAAAAATCGAAATCTTTCCCTCTTTTTCCATTCACAATCAGAAAAAATGGGGCGCGACAGCTAGTGACAGCATCAATGTGACGACATTAAAATTAGATCATGAGGTCCTTCAACTTAGGCTGTGACGACTTTGAATATGTCACATCGAGAACTGTTTGTGACGAGTTTGGTGTAGTCACAGAAAAATTTGTCACAAATGGCTGGATTTCTTGTAGTGAAATTTGGTCAACAACGAGGGAACCTACCTGACCAACATACAATGGACTCGAACATATCTTAATTTCATGTCGATTAAAATAGTTAAAAATATTATATGTGAGCCCAAAACGCAGGAGGATCATCCATACATGCCATATAAAAAGCTGTCAGCCAAGCAGCAATAATCAAGGAGACAAAATGACGCATATAAACCACTTTGAATTAGAAGACTTTGGAGCAATCGGGACTATAAATATGTGGGTTTACTTGTTGACAAGAGGATTTGCATAAGGCAGTTGGAACCAAAGAAAACCAGCAGCGTTCATATCACAAAAGCAGTAGAAACAAGGCTACATTAGAAAGATTAGAACGTACCGTAATTGCTGGAGTGTGAAAAGTTGCACGGAGATGGCACAATTTGTTTGCTTGGCTCTTGATTGATTTCTTCTTAGAAAGGATTCCTGGTGAAGACAGACCAAGATATAGCTATTTATCCATCCCTATATATATATATTTGTATATGATGTATGTATATATATATATATATATATATATATATATATATATATATATATATATATATATATATGTAGAGGAGATTGAGAGAATAGAAGAGGGAGAGAGAGGTTGAATCAGTAAAAGTCTTGTTAAACAATTCCGTCAACTCTTCGCGAGATGATCAAAATTTGGATTCTTGTAAGTATAAACTTGAATTATTTAGTATCAATCATTGTTATTTATTATACTCATTCGTACGTTTATTTTAAAGAAATTTGTTTTCAGACGAATTGCGTGTAACTTGCCAAAACTTCTATAAAGATTTCAAAACTCATTTGGAACTTCTTAAGAGAACTAGGCCTAATTATTTTAGAACTAACAATTGGTGCTAGGACAACATTTATATATTTATGATGAAGACATAGGGAACACAAAGATCATGGACGATATGGGTCAACTTTTATGTGATGAAAACAAATTTATGCTTGCATTTTGAAGTTGCTTGTAGAGTTTTGGTCCTACACAGGCTCAAATACCAGGGAACATTTTTTCTTTTTCTTTGTTTTTCTTTTTCAAGGATCCGGTATTTAATGCACGAGATGCTTAATTACTTTTTTAAGATAACAAAAATAAGTGATCATCCCCTTTTATGCTTGTTCCCAAAATAAAAAAGGGTGCATTTGCTCCTTAATAGCTTCTTTTAAAAGGGTTTCCACTTTCTCAATAAATGTATTGGCAGAAGAAATGATTTCTTGAAATTGAAATTTATTAGCTTTTATATAAGCACGTAACTCAACAAGAAATTTTCTTACCCGTTCAATTTCTAACGAATCAAGATAGCCAGTTGTTTCGGTATAAATAGTCATTATTTGTTCTTCCACTGCAAGAGGGGGGTGAAAATTTTTTTTTTCTTTTTTGTGGTACTTTGTTCTAGGTTTGTGTGCTTGACCAGCAATTTTCGTAGTTGTGATCTAACAGCCGGCTATTTTGTTGTTTCATGGTACGAAGGCGTTAAAATTGAAACAAGAGCAGAGACAAGTCAGTCAATTGACAAAGAAGCGGGAAAGATAAAAAAAAAATGTGCAAATAAAATCCAATTAAGTGGTGAGTGTACGATGGGACTGCGCCAGCAGCAGCCGGATTATGGGCCGAGTTGAAATTGGATTAGTTTGAAATCGATTGGTGTAATTTTTGTGACATTTTGTGTAAACTTGTTAAATAGGATAATCATCAATTAGTTGTATTAAATTTCAATTCAAATTCACATCCAAATTGCATAAATTTACATAAAAAATATTTAATAATTACACGAATTAGTTTGAACTAAATAAAACTCAATTTCTGAGATATCTGATCCCAGCCCATTACATTTTGCATCATTGATTGTCTTCCCTCCTCCAGAGTTCTTCAACTACTAAATGACTGCTGTTACACTTACTAAAGAAACAGTTTCGGAAGGAACTTCAACCTCCATTTCCCTACTTGGACAAACTCCTCTATGCTCTCTATAAATCTGATTGATATTGTTAAAAAACTAAGTGTCTGCAGGTACAGAATAAGAGGTGGATTCATTGTTGAGTTATCTGCAAAAGTTCAAAATTTTTAGGCAAAAGTTCAAGTAATTAGGTGGTTAATAATGTTTGAATTTTATAGCGAACTCACCCACTTTATTTTGCATGCTAGAAAAAGCCAAAGAATTAATAGTGCAATATATGGTTGAAATCAAAAGGGAAAGTTTTAGTAAAAGGTAAAAGAAAAAAGTGAAATTCATAAGACATTATAACTTCTGCAAAATTCGTAAAAGGAAAAAGTTACTGTTTAAAGGATTAACTATCTACATTTGACTTCACTTTCTAAAAATTAGCATACCATTCCATCTTTGATACAAACCCATCAAGGTGGACTGAACTCATATCCCACAAAACCTTGAATTTAGATGAAAAATCAAGTTAAGGTTTGTGGAATAACTCTTGACCTTTCTAAATCATGAAATTATGAATTAAGACAAATCTCAACCCACAACTTAATAATTTAGTGAACCAAAATTTTGATGTAGGGGACGTCATAACCAAGTATGGTACTTGGTTAATAAGTAGATGAATACTCAAAAAATCTCTCAAGTATTCAAGTAAGGATCTCTTAGACATAAGAACTTACTTACACACACAAGTGTTTGTTGGAAAATTCAAAAATTCTGATTAATGGATAAACATATGAAGAATAAGGCTATTTATAGCCTTTACAAGACTTAAACCCTAAAGGTATATGGAATCACTTAAACGAACTAAAAAACCTAACTTAGTTAGGAAACCCTATTCGACTCAATTAGTCCACATGACCAGCCATTTATTAACTTAGTAAAAACGACTCAAACTACTCTTTAACTAACAACAATTAATCTACTAACAAAGCTGGAAAATCAATGAACCAAATGACACACCTATGAAGTCAAAATTCGGAATTTAGGGTTTATGAACCCGATGGGCCTCCTATCCTTCATTCTTTGATCCAACAACTTGAATTACAGTATAAAGCATATTATTCTCATGTTCAAGCTCTTGAATAATTCTTGCATGACCAACTTGATCTTGTACTCTATGAACCAATGCTTGTAACGACGCTCCAAATTTCTTGACACGAGATAAATCAACTCAATCTGTGTGGATATGACCCTACTCATCCTACTCATTGCTATACTTGAATTTAAGTTTTGAGAGTAGATATTTTGATTGACTGACAACCCATCAATTGGGGGACTTGCAAATTTAAGGTCTATGGGTTTCATTTAAAGTATAAATGTTAGGATGGAGTAAATAAGGGAAGAAATGGAATCTTTGAAGCATAGTCGATTTTTTATTCTTGCAACGTGGCTTTTTTGGTGCATATGTAAAAGCCAATTCACGTCATGGCAGAATTTTTCTGTCAATTTTTCACATTCCATGAAACTGTACTGGATTATGCGGTCATATTGAAATAGTTGGAAGTCAAGTGATCGTGAGAAAAATCAAAGAGAGGCTAAGAGTAATTTACCCAATAAATTGATTGATATACCTTCAAAAAGAAAGATATAGAGATGTTGTGAAGTGTATTTTGTGGAGATAAATTTTTTTCTTTATTGATTTACTTGGGATATAGAGATGGGAACCAGTTATTTTAGACAGTGTTTTAACTGTTATACTCATTTAGATGGGAACCAGTTATTTTAGACAGTGTTTTAACTGTTATACTCATTTAGAAAAAAATGAAAAAAAAAAGTTTGTACACGTTCTAATCACGTGACCGCATTCTAGTAATAATTTGTCAAAATGAGTCAATTGAACTAATTATGCATAGAAATTAGAAACATTAGATTATTTTCTTTTTTTCTATTTTTTCTAAAAGTTAACTGCTAGCATGAGCTACTTACGTGGCTAGATTCTGGTAACAATTTGTCAAAAACCAGTCAGTTGGACTAAATATACTTAGAGACTAAAACATTTGCTACTAGATTTGCCTTTGTCTAAACTTCAGGGGTTAAAACCACAGATATCTCAAACGTTTAATACCAAAATTGTAATATTCTATTTTCTTAATTTTACCCTCCAAAATTCCATTCAGAAATTGAGACCAGTCAACTCTTTTTTATAGCTGATGTTTAATTTTAGCATCTGAAGTACAAATTGAAACACTTTAATCTCCTACAAATACAACACGCACATTTCTGTCCCTAACACTTTCTGGACATATTTTGACTGGAGAAAGTCACAAATACATCGATTTGAGATTTGAAGGGCAAATTGAGCAATTCACATGAGAAAGTTGGACCAATTGTCTCTCATAATTCTGATATTAAATTTTATTCCCAACTGTAGATCTCAATAAACAAAATGCCCCCAGAAAAGGTCTAAAGGCATTTACCGAGGTGTATCCACCTGCTTTCGTCCGAGTTGTGTTAAAAGTCATAAAACAAGCTGAAAATCTAGCAGACAAACCATCACCATAAGATGTCAAAGAAAAACAAAGAGAAAATAGCATTCGTACCCAAAAAATAAAATAAATCATAAGAATGTCATTTACCAATACCATGAAACTGTGTAATTCTTTTTCCTATTTAGTATGCCAGCAAGCTCTTTTTCACTATTTTTTTAAAACCAAAACAAATATATAAAAAAAAAAAAACCAAGAACAAAAGAAATTTTCAAAATGCATAAGATTGTCAGTTGAGATAAGATTCTCAATTCTTGACCAGAACTTTTGAAGAAAACAACTATGCCTTCTTCTTTTATACAATTTCTTTAACTAAGTTAAAAAAAAGAAATTAGTTTTGGATAGTGATTTCATTAGTACGGGGACCATGAAAACGGAAGGTGTCAATATGATGATGCAGCGATTGAATGCATGGCGGATGTGCTTGATCAAGTCTGCCCCAGATTGTGGCTGGCCATAGCTACCAGTCATCCCCATGCAAGTTTGCAACCAAACCCTTAGGCTAAAAAATTGAGGCCTTTCAAGCCCATCTTGAATCTCCTATTTTCGATCAGGAGCTCTGGTAGTATCACCTGTTGAATGCTTCAATTTGTATGTGATGGACTGAAATGACATTGCCAAAATGTAAGGGACAACTAGTATCATTTTTCTCGTTCATATTTGAATGGTATGTTCCATGTCAATTACAAGATAACAAGGAATGGAGGAATGGAAAAAGAATAATAGCCATATGCTTTTGACCTTTTTAAGGTGACAAACATCTTGTAACATGAAAATCTTCGAAACAACATATATATATATATATATATATATATATATATATATATATATATATATATATATATATATATTCAAATGGGGAAGTGTGTGCATCGACACTTGGAAGTTCATTGGAATCTGAATTTTTTTTATACTAATCCTCCACGTAGAGGGTGGAAAGCGAAATCTTTGATGCCAGATTGGCGCTGTATTCCACCAGGTAAAAGATGTTATCATCCCACAAACGGGAAGTAAAGGTGGAAGACATCTGAAGGTGCTAGCCATGGTTGATACTTCACTACCATTGTTAAGAGGTACTACTGTTAAAATGGGGGACTCTGTTAGGTGGGCAAATTTTAAATATGAAAGATGCCCAGATTTTTGTTATAGATGTGGGCTGATAGGACATGTTGAAAGAAGCTGCATAAGCCAAGTACAATGTAATACTGTTCAGAGTGAAGAGCAATTCGGAGCATGGCTGAAGGCAGGAACAGGTTGGGTCTCTCCTAAAAAGAAAAACACAGGAGAATCTCATGTTAAAGAGAGACAGCAGGGGTGCCAGCAGAATGGGAAAGGATTGGATGAAGGCAGGCAGGGGGAGAGACTTGGATTAGAGATTCTAACTCAACACAGGGGAGGCTTGGAGATGGTAGAAACTGCAATGAACAACATCCAAGAACCAACTCAAGGGGTTGAGAAACAATAGTAGCATCAATAGAGGATGGGATTGGTGGCAAAAGAACAAGACATGGAGTGAGGAATAAAGAAAACAATGGTTAATAAAGGTGAAGAGGACAGGGGAGGCAGGAATCAAGAAGAGCTGGAGCTGAAGGAAATTCAAACTCTGAAAGGTCGGGGAGCAGGAGGCATTTGCTGGAAAAAACAGAGAAGAAGAACCAACACTGGCTGTAGAATTGATGCAAATTGAGAACAACTTAGCGTCAAAGAAACAGGAGGCTTTGCAAAAAAATGGAAAGAACAAGAAAGAGTGATCAAATCCCTGGAAACCAAGGCAACCCTGAAAGAAGTGAATAGTAATGCTAGTAAAACACACCATTAAGGAAAGCGAAAATGTTACCTTGAGGATGAGGTTATGGAGGAAGGGGAGAGTGAAAGTTCTGTGAGTAGAAGCTAAGGAAAGAGAATGAATCTTCAATCGGGCCGGAACTAAGGAGGAGGGTGGCGGGTCCCACCCAGGACAAGAGTTTAAATGAGGGTTTTGGTGTGGAATTGTCAAGGAGTGGGGAGCCTTGACAATTCCCCACCTGAGGGAGGTTAACAGCCTCCTCTCCCCAAGTGTCATCTTTTTGAGTGAAACTAAAAACAGGAAAATATACTTGGATAAAGTATGTAAGATATTAAGATTTGATGAGTGTGTGACAGTTGACTCCATGCACCGAGCAAGGGGGATGGCCTTATTGTGGAAAGAGGAGGTTAAAGTTATTGAGATTATACAAACAACATTCACCATTGAGGCTCATATAGAGGATGAGGAAGCTGGATGCAATTGGTGGTTCATAGGAATTTATGCAAGTTGTGAGGCTCAAGTGAGAAAAGCAATGGAATGTGATCAGAGATAGGAAAAAAATTTGGGGTAAAAAATGGTTAATAGTAGGAGATTTCAATGACATCCTGTCTAATGGAGAAAAATGGGGGGGAAGGTTGAGGGATGACAAAAGCTTTGAGGACTTTAAAGGCTTTATAAACAGTAATGAGCTAATAGATATAGGCTATGAAGGGGTGCCCTGGACATGGAGCAACAATTGGAAGCAGGAAGGGGAAATTAGAAAAGGTGGATAGAGGTTTGTGTCTTGAAGAATGGGTCCACAATTCGACAAAGTCATCTACAATCATATTGAATCCTTTGCTTCAGACCACTGTATGTTGTCCATTGACACTATGCCAACAGCAATTACAAAAGGAAAAGGTTCATTCTTGACAAACGTTGGATGCAGAAAGAAGAATTCAATGAGGTGATCCAAAAGGCTTGGAGATATGAAATGCAGTCGAGAATGTATAAAGTCGTTACAAAAGATCAAAAGCTGCAGGATGGCCTTGTTGGAATGGAAAAGACAGGGGAATTCAAATTCCAGAATGGAGATTGATAAGATTAAAAAGATGATGGAGCAACTAAAAATGAAAAAGCCAGTGGATAAAAAGGACCGAATGCTTCACCTTAAGCAACAGTTAAAGAAGGCTTATAATGATGAAGAACTGTTTTGGAAGCAAAAAGTCTAGGATCACTGGTTAAAGAAGAGACAAAAACACAAGATTTTTTCACTTGAATGTTAAAGGTAGAAGAAGGAGGAATAGGTTGGTCAAGCTGCAAAAGGAAAATGGGGATTGGACTAAGGATGAAGAAGAGGTTAGCAAGGAGGTAGCTGATTATTACCAGAAACTCTTCACTAGCTCCCCAAGCAGGGACCTAGGTTTGATACTGGATGGTTTAAATACTTCTATAACTGATGACATGAATGAAAATTTAACTAAACCTATTGAAGAGGAGGAGATTAAGACTGCAATTTTCTCTATGAACCCTGACAAAGCTCCTGGCATGGATGGATTAACTCCTCTTTTCTTCCAAAAATTCTGGTCCATCCTAAAAAGGGATCTTGTAAATGCAGTGCAAGCCTACTTCCATTCTTCTCATATGCTTAAATTTGTGAACCATACCATAATCTCTCTGATTCCAAAAGTTAAGCATCCCACTAATCTTCTGCAATATAGGCCTATTAGCCTTTGTAATGTGCTTTATAAGATCATAGCCAAAATTTTAGCCAATAGGCTGAAGCAAGTGCTTAATTGTTGTATCTGTAAAAATCAAGCTGCCTTTGTTCCTGGTAGGCAAATCCTTGACAATGTTATCATCTCACATGAATTAATGCATTTTTTGAAAAATAAAAGGCAAGGGAAAGATGGATTCATGGCTGTGAAATTAGCTATGTCAAAGGCATACGATCGTGTGGAATGGCAGTTTCTCAGGGCTATTATGCAGAAAATGGGCTTCAATGCAAGATGGATTGGCTGGATTATGGGATGTGTGGAATCTGTGTCTTTCTCATTTAATATTAATGGGGAAGTGAAAGAATACATTAAGCCTGGAAGAGGTATAAGGCAAGGTGATCCTCTCTCACCTTACCTTTTCCTCCTATGCTCGGAAGGATTTTCTAATCTCCTCAGAAAAGCAGAAGATGAGAATAGGATTACTGGTTTGAAAATTAGCAGGAGAGGTCCTACTGTTAGTCATCTCTTCTTTGCGGATGATACTCTTATTTTTTGTAAAGCTGGCTTATGAAAGAGGGTCTGGTCAAAGGATTAATTTGGACAAGTCTGCTGTTTTCTTCAGTAGAAATGTAAAGTCTGAGATGCAGAATTCTATAAGTTTGAATTTAGGAAATGTCCAAATAGTAAATCAGGGAAGGTATCTGGGTCTTCCTATGGTGGTATCACGGTCAAAAGAGCAAGTCTTTGGTTTCATCAAGGATTGCTTCAAATCGAGGATAGGCAACTGGAAGAATAAGCTCCTTAGCTCAGCTGGTAAGGAAACTCTGATCAAAGCAGTGCAAATATTTTTCCTCTTCTTATGGGCACTATGCTTGGCTGCAATTTTTGGCTTTCTCTTCGCATTTCAAGAGGATTAGCCACAACCATGAGCTTTTCTTCATGTTTCCTCCTATCCCTCTTTTCTTTGAGATCTTTTCATATTTGACTATAAACTTGAACAAAGTTCTGCATTCTCATGTTATCTCTGATCCTTTCATGATGACATAAAGAGATTATGCTTAAGAACATTAGCTCTACTACCTGGTTTTACTCTCCCTATAAAAGGAATTGGGCAGATAAAAATGAAGTTGGAAATTGAGAGTAATGGTTTGGTAGTTGTTTGGTATTGTAGTGGGAACATTACTAACAATTCAAGTTGAGACGTCACAAATGTAACTTTCCATCCATTTTTTACATCCCATGAAATCATAGAGAGCTTATATAGTCATATTGAAATGATAGGGATCGGAGTTCATATTGTTGTAATTGATAACCCGGCCCACCCCGGGGGGCGGGGGTGGTGTATATAATTTTCCCTTTATTTTACCCAATGGATCTCCCTAACATTTGGAGCCAGTGGTGCAAGACGGTGGTGTTGGGTCGTTAGGATGTCAAAGGCAGCACAATGGTGGAGAAACTTGAAATGAGCACGGCAAACTTATCCTGATCATTGGTTCCACAGAAAGCGTTGGCTATGAGTCTCTACCAATTCCACGCCTTCTGGCTTCTTAACTAAGGTAACCCTTTTAATGATAAAAAACGATCCATAAATCGAGCAATTAAAACTCCCTACCATGATAAAATCATTGCCCTCAAGACTGAAAATTTCAAAATTTAGACATGATATCATCAATCAACCAGCGACTGTGAGAGAAGCATGCAAATTGGTTAAGCATGTGTCTCGGCCAAATAGTAATTAAAGCAAGCCAAAAAGACATGCTTGGTGATTAGCCTCGTCAACATAAGAAGCAATCAACACAAACGAGAAACTCAAGTTATCAAATTTGTGCTAGATGCAGCAAAGAATTAAAGTTAGATTTGGGACTGTCCATCGAATCAATTGGGTTGAGCAATTTCCATTGATATTCAAAATATCAGGGAAATATTGACATAGGAGCTTATGTAGACAAAAGACCAAGATGGGTGAAACTTTTCCATACGTCCTATGGTCAATGGCACGCGGCAAGGCATGTACAAGTTTTTTTTTTTTTTTTTTCCATTAGTTGTACAAAATGAATATGACCAACTCCAAATGTTACCAATGGAAAACCAAGGAACAGGAAATACAAACTTCAACAACCGATTCATGCCGATAAGATGGACAAAAATTGATACCTAAGAATTTCAACACTGTAGTCGAGCACTTTACCAAAGTTTATGGATGCATTAATAGAGCGCTCGGCAGCATCTTTTGGTGTAATATCAATAGGCTATATATCCGTCAGCTAAAGTTAGTCAATGATGGATCTTATTTGGATGTTCGGATACAAGGATAGATGACTGGTGAACGCCGCGACCGATTGATGTGCAAGATTATCAGCTTGGAATTGAGTTATGTACACACAGAGCAGTTAAAGGAAATTAAACCAAGCCACCTTAATAGCTAGTTTCCTAATTATTTTAAATCTTATTTGGTGTCTTGTTTGTTTAGTTTCCATATTAGATGTAGGTTAGTACATTATTACTTCAAGAGTTGAGTCTAGTTTTAGTGAGTTGAGTTGAGAGAAAATTTCCAAGTTGTAATTTGTAAGTTGTTGTAAGAAAAGGCCACGACATAGGAATTGTTATTGTTAAGTTTTGAGTTAATGAATTATTGAGCATTTGTTTATGTATTTATTCTCCTCCTCTTCATACATATTTTTATATGTGTTAAAAAATTGCTTCCGCTGTGCGTATGCATTTTTTTTTTGTGTCAATAAGTGGTATAAGAACCCTAGACTTTGATCTTGGGGCTTATTCGCAAAATTGGGCTTGTGTCATAAAGTTAAAGTAAAGATCCGAATTATTTACCAGATTGTGGTATTTTTTATTTTTGATGGTAAAAACTATTTTGAAATTTGGTGTATGATGATGAAGAGGTTTTTCCAAATTATTGGAGTTTGGAATATTATTAAAAAGGGTTAAAGGAACCTATAAAAGGCATATAATTATCAAGTTTTGCAGTTAAAGAGTTAGGGAAATAAATAGTTGAATTGCATGGCACTGTTATATCTCGGTACCCAAGTCTAGTTGCATGTAACTCATAAATTCATACATGCAAAGATGACGAAGGATTTGGAATTTTTTGATGAAGACTTATGGTCATGGTGAAGAAGAAATTTGTGGTGGGAAAGAAGAAAATGAATTTTTTGATGAGTCAAAGAAAGAAAGAAAAATGCAGAAACTAAGGATGCACATGAATATGAAGAAATTATTGTTCAAGAAGAAATTTCACATGTGGTTGAGAAAGAAAATGAAATCATTGATGAAATAAATGATGTGTCTAAAGATTGTGATGATAAAGAAAGTGTTGATTTTGTTGAGATTGATGAATTTTTTGAAAAGAAAATCAAGCTGTCGAATTGGTTGAGATCAATTATGAAATGGATGATTTGGCTAGAAATTATAATAGTACTGAAGTTAATGCAGTTGTTAGTATGGAAAACATAAAAAAAAGAGTACAGTGCTGTTGAAAATCTAAGTGGTGGAAATCATGAGTTTTTGGTATTGGGAGATTTTCTTGATCACGTGAAGGAATTGAATTATGGAGGTTTGGATGAAGAATGGGTGAACATGTTTGAGTTTTTTGATAGAAGTGATCAAGTCAAAGAATTGTTCGAGAAGTACAAGTCTCGTCCATTATCACACGTGACAATGAAATTGGAGATTAATTACAAGTTGATGTTTCACGTCGTTTCTACCGCAGCCGAGTTATTCATGGAGATTCAAGTTCGAGATGAGATTGGAGCTGATCACAATGAAGAACTTGGTTTAAGGGAAACAATGAAGGAAATTAAACCAAACTACCTTAATAGTTTGTTTTCTAATTATTTTAAATCTTATTTGGTGTCTTATTTGTTTAGTTTCCATATTAGATTAGAAAATCTCTAGTTAGTTCCAAATAAGTTTCGGTTTACTGTTATGTTTGTTTAGAAAGTTTTGCAATCTATAAATATTAGTAATCTAGTAGATTATTACTTGAAAAGTTGAGTTGAGTTTTGGCGAGTTGAGTTGAGTCTTATTAAGTTAAAGAGAAACCTCCAAGTTGTGATTTGTGAGTTGTGAGTAGGTTATGACTTAGAAATTGTTATTATTCACTTTTGAGTTAATAAATTATTATACATTTTTGTTTGTGTATATATATATATATTCTCCTCCTCTTTCTATATATTTTTATATATGCTAAAAAAATTGCTTTCACTGTGCATGTGCAAGTTTGTTTTTTTGCCCACATAAACTAGCCGATTGACAATCAAGCTACATGAGCATGTACCAAAATGTGGTCTAAAAGTTAGGAACGTGGACCATAATCTACCTCTTATACCGGGGAAGTGGATAATTGCGATTAGCATCCAATGTTTTCAGACTCGGATCGGGCATCGAGCCGGCTGAACTCAGGGGTCAGGGGTCAGGGGTCAATGGGTCCGATCGGGTTCGACCGAGGGTCGAATCGAATGACGTCATAAATATGTCATAAATACATATATTAATAATATATAATCAAAATAGTATATAAATTTTATTTTAAAAAAATAGTATATAAAAATTCCCTCAAATTGGTAGTTTTCAACTTTATATATATAAAAAATTTTCTTAAATTGGTGACTTATGACTTTATATACAAATTTGAGAATTTTATATTTAATCATAAAATTGATTTAAAGAATATAATATATATATATATATATATATAGGTAGAAATGTAACTTAAAAAATGTATTGGATTAATTTTACACTTTATTAAAATAATGAGAGGTTAAAGCATATTTACTAAAACTTAAAAAGTGAGTTTGAAAGGATATAATGGGTTAAAGGTAAATAATAAAAAAAAAACCGGTCAAATAGTCAAACCCGATCAACCGTTCACCCAATTAGACCTGGTCAAACCCGAGTTTTGACCGGCTTTGACCAGGTTTTGGAATTTTCGGTTTTGAAGGATGATTCGGACCGGATGCTTGGCCGGTTCTTGGTTCAACCGGTCGGACCGGCTGGTCCGATCCGAGTTTAAAAACACTGCTAGTAGCATGTGAACTGGTATGACTAGTGCTTGGCCGGAGGTTATCTCTTATTGGTGGGCCACTAAATAAAACATCATGTGAGGGTCTCAAAAATTTATTTTAATATTATTAAAATTTATTATTTTATTATTTTAAATAATGTTATTATTGCTATAAATTCGTTTAATTATTTTAAAATCGCACTTAAATGAATTTTTCAGAAAATTTAAATGAAAATTTAATTTATTTATTTATTTTATCTTGAGGTGACTCGATTTTATTTCACCTTTAAATTCCTTGTAAATTATCAATAATTTGTTATCTTTTAAAATTCGCTCTTTTCGTATCAATCAGGCAGAAAATGAGGAAAAACATGTTTTGCGAGGTAAAAATTCGGGCAGTGAGTGAAGTAGCACTGGAGTGTAAGGATGATCACCCGTAGGTTAGAAATGTAATCCAGTAACTTCTATGTTTGATTTCAAAATTTTGTATTCAGTTGTGATGAATTTCTGTTTAAGAAAATATATGATATGTACCTTTATTGGTGTATGACTTTTTGAAAAGATAAAGAATGGAATTTCTTACGAAAATTGGGCGAAAAATGTTGTTTGAGGGTTTTGTAGTATTATGGTCTCATTTAATGAATTTTGTAAGAAAAGATATGGTTTAAAGTGTTTTGAAGTTATATTAAAGTATTATTAAGGAGTGAGTGTTGAGTTTATGTTAAAAGTGATTTTTGAGGTGCTAAGTTTCACCTAAGTGTTTTACTAAAGAAATGTGAAAACAATGTTTAGTGAGAATGTCGATAACATGTTTTATTTGAAATGAGATCTTGATCCTTCAAAGATTTACTTGGAACATTGTTTTTGGGAGGAATGAGTAATTTTCAAGGAGATAATTGAAATATGACATCGTTTAAAATGAAAGTGTTTCCTTGAGGGGATTTTTGGGAAAACATTGATTAAAAACTAAAAAGTGGAAGTGAGTTGTTTTGATTAATGAACGAAAGGATAGAATTCTCAACTACTGTTTTTACTTGTTTAGGGTTTGAGGAGGAGAAGTGAATTGACCCATACATTAGAGCTAAACCTTATTGCTTTGGTGAGTTTCCATGCCTGTTAGGTGTTTATGTGAAATGACTGCAATGGTGTTTACTGTTGTGATTGTACTGTGAAACCTGGTTTTGAATTCTCAGATAGGGTAGTGTGTACTTTATCGCATTTACTCTTATCTGAGTGAAACAACTATGAAAATGCTTTAAAGTGAATGAAAGTGATTGTAAACTGAAATGATTGACTGTTACTGTATTACTTAGTGACTGCATGTGTTTGAAAATGTCAGGAAATGCCTGAAACCTATCGGTGAACCCTTCAACTCGAGCCAGAGGCTAGGCCTAGGTCGAGAAGAAAGGGAAGAACCATAGGGTCATTTCAATGTCACAAAGCCCAGTGACTTAGACCAGCATCTTGTGCTCGAGATTGAGTTCGGAACCGAACCTGTCTCTAAAGAGCAATAACCAACATTCTTGGTGGAATGAACTGAAAAGTACTTTGGACTTGGCATATGGACTTGTCCCGCATGGAGAGTACTCAAACCCATTTGTCTTGCTACCTTTGTCTTGCTACCTTGCTTGTTTGAAGAGCGGGCCCGGTGGGGTTTTGGAGGAGTAAGAGGGAAGTGGAGTTCTACATGGTAATAGTGGTTGGCGGAGTGTCAACTCGGTTCGTGGACAAGCGGCGTGGACTTTGGCTCCGAGCCAGTATCCATACTTGTATTGTTAAATGCTTTCTTATCTGATTTAAATTCAAGTGATATCTTATTGAGTGAATGTTCTTATGTGTTATGTGAATTGCATGTTTTTTGGAATTCCACGAGCTTTAACTCACCACTTTTCATTTGTTTTCCTTAGCGGGATATGAGATCCCGATGAAGATCGCGACCCTTAAGACTAGGGTTCTTCTTGTTTTGATGTTTTTGAAGAACTTAGAATTATAAATGTTGAGAACTTTTGTATAATGAAACTTGATTGTATGGATGAATGATTGATGTACTATGGATTTGAAATTTGGGAGTTGTGAATTTGTTAAGTATTGTACTTTGTATATTATGTCCGGAGTTTTAGTTTGATAAGTTATTTGATGGTAGGTGAGTGAGTCTGGCGGCGTTGGGCGATTCGGTGATACCTAGAGTGCATACAGGGGAGAGGTGGGTCGTCACAAACCTTCTTGAAATTAGAATTTTATTTAGTCATTATTTCTTCCACTTAATTCACCCTAATTCACTCCCATTTTATTCCTTTTCCTTTCTCCCTCCTAACCGAGATTAACCCTTTAATCTTTAGATAAGTGAGATAATTATTTTCCTTCCAAAATTGTTAGCAAAAGATTACTATTCATGGGTTGACTTTTGTGTCATCCAACAAGCTTTATGTCTTGTCTTCCTTTTCTTCCATTAATTCATTCAAAATTAACACAAAACCCATCTCACTCTCTTCCTCTCTTGGCTGAACTCCCCCTCCTCTTTTTCCCTTGGAGTTTCAACAAATTCTTCTTCCAATCTTCCCTAAAATTCTTCCACAAACTTGCTTCCATCTTCACTTAAACTTGGACATTGGGTGAGGAGCATTGAGGAGGAGCTCTTGGGGGATTTAGTCTAGCATTTCTTGGGTGAATTTTGCTCACTTCTTGGAAGAGGTAAGGACCTAAAGCTTGCATCTTTGTCTATTGATTCCATTTTTAAGCATGACATTAGGTTTGGGAGCTTGAGAGGTTATAATAATCTTGACATTTGTTGATGAAATTGAGTCTTGTGTTAGTTTGCAATTTTAAGATGTTAAATTTCTTTAAATTGCCTTTCTTGATTTTGGTTGATTGAGTGGGCTCTTGGACTCCCACAAGCATGAGAATGTAGTTTCTAGTATGATTGATGATGCAATGTATGTATATATGTTGGAAATTGTGGTTGAAAATTTGAGGAAAAATCTCAAGGAAAAACTGGTTAGGAAAAGGAAGAAAATGAGGAAGAAAATTACTGTTTTTCTTTTAATCTTGTGGCTGCGATTTTGGCAAGTTTGATGGCTAAATGTGAGGCTTAAATGTTGAGGGTTAGGTTGTTAATTTGTCCCACACAAATTCCTTCAAAGGTTAAGCAAAATTGGTGGCTTAGTTGGAACAAGGAAAACTGGAAATTGAGCAAGTTGCTGTCCGAATTTGTGGGCCTGTTTTGTGCTAAAATTTGATAAAAGCTAGTATCTTTTCTGATCACCATTAGGTTTAGAAAGGTTGAAACTATCTTGGTTTCGAAAATGGGGTCATTTGATGGTAGTTTAGGTAGGTTAGGAGTGATAGAGTATACCCTCCCACGCAAATTTCCTACAATTTTTGGTGAAATTTCATAGTTGGCTGGACAACCAACCTGTTATGTTCTGTTCTGTACTGTAGCTATTTTTTAATCAAAAATCTGGGCAGTTTTTGTCTAGAATTTTATCTTGGTGCCACCACAAAGTTTTAGAACTTTAAATGAGGTTTCCAACGGTACCAATCTTGCAAAATTTGGACTTATAGAATTCAAGTTACTATTTTTCAAAGATTTCTGCTCAAGTAGGAAATTTTTGAACTTGATTTTTCTTGAACGAGATTTGATTGGTGAACTAGAAACTTACTTTCATTGTTCTTCAAATATTTTAGGAAGTGGTGCTGAATTACAAAGTGATCCAAACTTGAACTCCGAGACCAACTTTGTCGGTGAGTTTCCAATGCATGTTATTCGCTTTAATTAAATGTTCTACGTGAATGTGTGAATTACTTGAACTTGAAAGTGTTAAACCACTCGCTTAGGAGGGTATACTTTATTGCCCTCTGTTAAGTAGAGTAGGAGAATTAATTGTTTTGCATGAATATATACACACTAGTGGGGAAAGTGAGTATAAAATTGTTTATAAACTACTCTTGGCATCGTCCCTTGAGTAGTAAGTGTTTAAGTGTTAGGATTGTGGGTTCGGTAAAGAGGGATGTTCGGTGGAAGCAAATGGTAGTAAAGAATCGTCTACATGGATTGGAAAGTCGACGGAGTGTCGGCTATGTGATTTGAACGAACGAAGTGGACTTGAGCTCCTGAGAGCTCCCGTGTGACAGCCCCACCTCCCCTTAAGGCGAACCAAAGGGTTCGGCAGACCGCCTGCCCAGCTCTCACCGGGACTCACTACGAATTCCCAAATAGCGGTCCAAACATTCATTCGTAAAGTCATCGATCAAAATTATTAAAATTACTAATAAACTCTTACAAAATACAAACCCCAAAATTTCATCAAAATTACATTGGTAACCCATTAACATTAACTCCAAAACACCACAAACCATCAAACTCATCCATTAGTTTCAATCTTATACAAAGTGAGGAAATCCTACAAAAATACTAGCTTTCTCGATTCACGTGCCACACCGAAACACATTGGAAAAACAAATTGGGGAATGAGCTAGCAGCTCAGTGAACCAAGAGAAACATGCACATGTAGGATCAAGAAATATACACTTTTATTAAACAAGACAAGCAACCAAAACTTCGAACAAGAATGCAAATAAAGAATTTAATCACACATTAAATAAAGGATACAGGGGCTCTCAGGAGCCAAGTTCCACGAGTCTTGATCACATTCCAAATAGTTGACACTCCGTCAACTTTCTTAATAACCATGTAGAACTCCACTTGTCAACCATCTCAGGTCCACGCTTTCACCCTAGCAAGGCCCTTCGTCAAAAAGGAAATTTGGTAACACTCGAGTATACCAGGTAAGTAGTGACAGCGCCTCCAATGACCGGAAATATACGGTCTCATGATTTACCAACCCCACGCCAAACCCCTTGCCGGCCAGGGAAAGGTTTACCAATGAGGTTTTGGGCGTCCCCAACAGGCTTAAATAGTAAGTAAGATGATGAGACAACGCTCAATTATCAAATAAGTACAAGTATCAAATAAGTACAAGTACAGTTCAGGCAAGTCATTTCAAGTACAACAATTACAAGCTAGCAAGTCAGGTCAAGTAAGAGAGGTCGGACGAGATAAAGTACACGTTCACCTCGACAAGTTTAATAATACGATCAATTTAAACATGTAATAGGTCAAGCAAGTCAACAAATCATGCACTCGACACTCACCAAATAACCGAGAGCATGCGAGAAAATTCAGGAGGTCATACAAGCGTCTCGGTGTCCATGTGATCACCTGAGATATGAAAATCCATTTTCAACCATGAAACGACACAACGTACATATACTCAATGCTAAAACTCTTGAGAAACATTTATAAACATTTAAAATAGCAAAAGGAGCACATGCATGGGCGTTAAACGAAAAACGAACGAGAACGAAATGAAAATGGAAAACACACACTAAAAGGTGTAAAAGACATTTTTGACACCTTGTACGTCGTTACCCATAACTCAGGCTAAAAGTATCGGATTAGGGTATACGAGGTGCTGTTTCGAAGCTAAGAGAACGAGCTACAACTTTCATGAAAACCATTTCTGCCCAAATTCACTCTTTCGATGTCAAAAATACAAAAACAGTTACGAAAATTTCAGTGTCAGAATTTCGGACAGGCCTGATTCAAATGACCATAACTCAGTGCTCACAAATCCAAATCAAGAAATTCCAAAGCCATGAGAAAGTTAACATACAAGGCTACAATTCTTAAGAAGACATCAAAAGCAAAAACATTTATCTACCCGGTCAAAACGACCCATTACAGTAGCAAAATACGATTCCTGACAGAAACAGGGCATCAGGGGTAATTTAGTCATCTCACATGCTACAGTGCTAAGATTCATCTGAAAATTTACAGGTAGAATCCTCACTCAATTCTATACAACTTTCATGCTTTAGTCTAAGGCTAATTCGGCTCCCAACATCCTCAAATATACCAAGCAAATTCGGACAGAAAATGGACAGAAATTCTTGGCTGAAATTTTGAGAAGCAAAACACCAAATCCAAGCCATCTAATCATCCTCTAGGACACACATGAGCATGAATTCAACTTCCAATCATCAATTCCCAACATTAAGTCTTGCAACTAATGAAACCCTACCCTAACTCTTGGCCAAGGTTCAAGACAAGCAAACAATAAAACCAATCCATGGAATCATCTCACAAGCCAAGGATAAGTATGAATCAAGCCAACAAAACCACCAAATCCAACAATTACACATTATCATCAAAATTCCAGCTTATATACAAAGGGAAAAATACCTTCTTGGCTTATGTTCTTGATGAAATTGCAAGCCCAAGATAGTCCACTTAACCTCCTAGCTCAAGCTTCAAGATTAGATGGTTGAAACTTGCAAGAATCCCCAAGCTTTTCTTCTTTTTTCCTCTCTTTTTCTCTCTTCTTTTCCTTCTCTTTTTTTTCACGTTTTCCTTCTCCTTTTTTTTCCCTTGTTTGGCCGGTTCATGTAAGCTATATAACAACTAAAAGATAACATCAAATAGATATTTTCTTGCTTAGTCAAAATTGGTCAAATTTCTCATTCAATTCAACCTAACAACTTAGGTCATTTTCCACTCTTGCCCACATGATTTCTTTTCCTATCAAATTAGTCCATAGGTACTCAATTTACCTAGCCTATCAAAACTTAGTCACACTTACTTAGGCCACTAATCATCCAAGAATCGTAATCCTTCCTCTTAATCATGCATTATCACACCAAAAATCAAAGAGATAACAAACTCATAGTTAAGCGTAACAGTTAAATTCATTTTCAAAATTAGGGTTTTCGAAGCAAACTAGGGTTTAAGTTTCAAATTAGGGTTTTCAGACTTGTGAAACAAAATAGTTAAAACAAAACACTTTCAGAAGTAAAACAAACCATATAAACACCTTGGCAAACAATAATTACTATAATTAGCATTATTTAATATTTTCCAAAAACTTGGAAAAAAATCAGGGTCTCACATCCCGTATCCTATTTGTGTGATTTTGTGTTTCATTTTACTTGTTTTAATTATGTTATTTACTCCACTTTATGCTTGTGCATGATATTTTAGAAATTCACGAGCTTTTAGCTCACCCCCGTTCCCATTTGTTTTTCCTTAACAGGTGACGAGAATCTAGAGACCTAGTTAGCTCTAGCACTATATTTTTGTCTTTTGTCCTGAGTATGGAGAAACGAATTGTATATTCTTTTGGTTTTGAATATTTCAAATTAATGGGAATGTATTAAACTATGGCTCGAGATTTTAAGTGTTTTGAGTTGATAATTGTACTTTAAGACTTGATATTTTTATACAGTTTCCATTCTCATTCTTGATGTGAATTTTGGTTTTGTTCTTTAGAGTTAGTTTATTTGAATGCTCGAGTCTTGGCGAGAGTCAGGCAGGCAGCCCGCCAACCCTTTGGTTAGTCTTAGGGGGAAGTGGGGCTGTCACAGGTGGTATCAGAGTCTTGGTTAGAGGTTTATAAAAGAAATTTTAAAGTTCTTATTAGAATGGTTGCTTGTACTTTAAGTTTGATTATTTTAGTAAAGTTGAAAATTATAAATTTCTAACTTTAAGTGGTGAATTGTTTGTAGGTATGGCGAGCAGTAGTGGTGCTCTAGGAGCTAATGGACAGGATACTAATGGTCATGAGCCACCAGCTAGGCCCGTTCGATATAGAGTGGGGGATGATGGGACCTGACTTCTGTTTACCCCCCATCGGGGAAGAAGAGGTTGTGCGTGTAGGAGGAGATACGCCTATCCGAATGCTGTGGTGCTGTCCATTGACGATGAGCGTCAAGAGTTGATTGATGCTAATAGGGATCTTCAGGAGGAGGTAGCGGCTTCGATGGATGTCATGGCCTATCGTCAAGGCCGGATTCGGGATTTGGAGGCTCGGGTTGATGACGAGCGAGATAGGGCGAGGGTCACCGGTGACCAGGTCCAGAGGTTCCGGACCCAACTCGCTAGGGCAGCTGATGAGGTCTAGGATCGGACCGCGAGGATTAGGGCTGACGTCACTGCTCTGGTTGATATTGTGGTCGCAGCGAATGCGGATGCTTTTCTTGAGGAGCCTTTAGGGGAGGACTCTTCGAAGGAGGAGTCTTTTGAGAACATGCTTGTGGAGAAGGACCCCTCTGAGGAGGCCGAACTTGAGGAGGAGGACCCGTCTGAGGAGGTCCCTCCTGGTGGTCCTACGGAGGATTAGGATAGCTGTATTAAGGATTTAGGATTTTATTAACCCTTTTGTAAAGAAAAACTACTAGAAAGATTCTCGTCTCTGTGGGTGCATGTTTATTTACTGCTTTCACTATTATAATTTGCATAGTGAATTGGCCGTGAAAGCGACCTTTGTGTAGTCTTTTGTAGTAAACATGCTACCATAATGTACTTGACTCTCTCGACATATATGTATGGAAATTTGGATGATTTTAGAAAATTCTCTCATTAGTTTAAAATTTAATTTGTTAATTTTTTACTTTATTTTGTGTTATGTTGTTTTATTTTACTTTATCTTAATTCTATTTTATTTTATTATATTTCCTTCTCATATACCCTTTTTGAAAAAAAATGTGTGTCTACCTTCTATGAAGCTCATGGACGGTAAACGAGACTGAGGTTGAGGTAGAGGTCGAAGACGAGAGCGTGGGGCAAGACAACTCCTAAATGTGGGCGATGACCGAGGGTCGGCAGCTGACCAAGGTTAAGGACATGGAGAAGGTCAAGGACAAGGAGTAGACTTTGGAGAACAAGTGGCAACTGCCATAAATCAGATGACGGGCATCTTGGCTCGTTTGATGGACCAACAAGGTTGGGGTCCAACAAATCAGCCTGGGGGCCGTGAGGGTGGCGAGAATAGGGCTTTAGAACGTTTTCAAAAGTTCGCCCCGCCCAAGTTCTTCGGGGAACCCGATCCGGAGACTGCTGAGGGTTGGCTGGATCGTATCACCGATATTTTTGGGACCTTGAACTACGCCGAGAAGAGGCGGGTGTCTTTTGCCGCCTTTCAATTCAAGGGGCCAACTCGATCATGGTGGAACATGATTAGGGCAAAGTGGGATAGGGACCAGATTCCCCGAACCTGAGAGAATTTCACACAGAGTTCTATGCTAAGTTCCTCTCTCCTTTGGTCCAAGAAAAGAGGGAAGATGACTTTATCAAGTGCTGTTAGGGCCTTCTTAGCGTCGCGGACTACTAGGCGCAGTTCACTAAGCTATCTAGGTTTGCTCCAAAATTGATAGCCACGGAGCAAAGGAGGATTAGACGCTTTATTCAAGGGTTGAATTTGGAGATTCAAGAAGGGCTAGCGGCAGCCCAGATTAATAGCTTCAGTAAGGCTATTGAAAAAGCCCAAAGGATTGAGACCACAAAGGCCCAATTAAAGAGCTTTCATGCTAGGAAAAGGAGCGCCCCTTCTAGTAGTCGGGGGCCTATGGATTCAAGTGCTCCTCCTTCTAGCATCTCGGGAGTTTCAAGAGGGACCTTTTCTCGAGGAGGGACATCTCGAGACTCAGTTAGTGGTAGAGGGCCAGCAAGGAGTGCTCCACAAGGGAGCTAGACCTCGAACTCCGGCCTTACCTGTGGATTCTATGGGAGGCCAAACCACACCACCAATGAATGTTGGAAGAAACAAGGAAAGTGTTTGAAGTGTGGTAGCTCCGAGCACCAGATATCTGCCTGTCCCCAGTTCCGAGAGCGAGGTGGGACCCAGAGGTCGAACCAGAGCCAAGCTAGTACAGTGGGGAGTAGGACGAGAGTGCCAGCTCGAGTTTATGCCTTGTATCATCAAGAAGTACCTGACTCGACTGAAGTGGTCGAAGGTACTACTCCCATCTTTCACCGCTTAGCTAGAGTTTTAATTGATCATGGTGCATCGCATTCATTTGTCAATCCTGCATTTATCTGTGGTGTAGATTTAAAACCCGTTAGGTTACCCTTTGACCTAGAGGTTAGAACACCCACGGGGGATAAAAGTCTAATTACTAGTCTGGTATATAAAGACTGTGAAGTGTGGGTTAGAGAGAGAAAGTTAAAAGTTGATTTGGTGAGTTTGGATATCAAGGGGTATGATGTGATTATTGGGATGGACTGCCTAGCCAAACACCATGCCAAAGTGGATTGTAGATTGAAGGTAGTGGAATTCTGTATCCCGGGAGAAGCAGCTCTAAAATTGGATGTTAAAGGGAGATTAGCGTCATCAGCTCTCATTTCTGGGATTAGGGCTAGAAAACTTCTGAGTAAGGGGGCTCAAGGGTATTTGGCTTTTCTTATAAACCCTCCGAATGATAAGGTGAAATTGGAAGATGTGCCAATTGTTAAGCATTTTCCCAATGTATTTCTCGAGGAATTGGAGTCTTTGCCTCCTGAACGGGCAATAGAGTTTTAGATTGATCTGGTACCTGGAATGGCACCAATTTTCTCAGACTCCCTATAGAATGGCTCCGGTCGAGCTTAAAGAGTTGAAGTTACAGCTACAAGACCTTTTGGAATGGGGATTTATTAGGGAAAGTGATTCTCCGTGGGGAGCACCGGTTTTGTTTGTTAAAAAGAAAGATGGTAGTCTAAGACTATGTATAGACTATCGGGGGTTAAATGATGTGACAATCAAGAACAAGTATCCCTTACCACTCATTGATGAATTATTTGATCAGTTACAAGGGTCGGTGGTATTTTCTAAATTAGATCTCAGGCAGGGGTATTACCAATTAAGAATTAGAAAAGAGGACGTACCAAAAACAGCTTTTAATTCGAGGTATGGGCACTTTGAGTTTGTAGTGATGCCCTTTGGGTTGACTAATGCTCCAGCCGCATTCATGGATTTGATGCAACGAGTATTTAAGCCCTACTTGGATCAATTTGTCGTGATCTTCATTGATGATATCTTGGTGTATTCTAAATCTCAAAAGGATCACGCCGAACACCTGAGGATTGTATTACAAACCCTCCGAGAGCACAAGTTATTTGCAAAGTTCAGTAAGTGTGAATTCTGGTTGGAGGATGTATCTTTTCTAGGGCATAGAATTTCCAAGGACGGGATTACAGTTGACCCAGCTAAAGTGGAGGCTATTACTCATTGGAAACGGCCTGAGAATCCGACCGAGATGAGAAGTTGCTCAAGGTTGGCTAGTTATTATCGTCGGTTCATTCAGGATTTCTCAAGAATTGCTGGGCCTTTGACAGACTTGACTAGGAAACATGGAAAGTTCGTATGGAGCCCTAAGTGTGAGGAGAGATTTCAGGAGTTGAAGAAACGATTGACTGAGGCTCCGGTTTTAACCCTACCTGATGGTAAAGAAGGATTTGTGGTGTATTCAGATGCCTCTAAGGATGGATTAGGTTGTGTTTTGAAGCAAAATGGAAAAGTCATAGCATACACTTCTGGGAAGTTGAAACCTCATGAACAGAACTACCCAACTCATGATCTAGAATTGGCGGCGTTTATCTTTGCTTTGAAGAAGTGGAGACACTATTTATACGGGGTAACTTTTAAGGTGTTCACGGATCACAATAGTTTAAAGTATTTGTTCTCTCAGAAGGAATTGAATTTGAGGCAAAGGAGATGGATAGAGTTCTTAGAAGACTATGATTGCTCAATAAAGTACAACCCTGGAAAGGCAAATGTCGTGGCCGATGCGTTAAGTCGCAAGGCTCAAATAGCGGGGTTAATAGTGAAAGAATGGGAAATGGTGGAACAAGTAAGCGAGTGGAAACCTTGCTTAGGGACGAAAAAGGTTATTTTTGGGAATGTAGAACTAAGGTCCTCATTGTTGGAGCAGATCAAGAAAACACAGTCAAAGGATTCCGTAGTGCAGAAATTTCTAGAGAAAGTACAGAAAGGGGAAGCCCGAGACTTTAAGAAAGGGTTAAAGGGTGTATTGAGGTTCCAAGAAAGGATAGTAGTACCAAATGATGAAGTAATAAGAAAAGAGATTTTGGAAGAGGCACATCGGTCCAAGTATACTATCCATCCTAGGAGTAATAAGATGTACCAAGATTTGAAAGGATTGTACTGGTGGGATGGTTTGAAGAAAGATGTAGCCAAGTATGTACAGACATGTCTTACTTGTCAACAGGTTAAGGCTGAACACCAAAAACCCTCAGGACTCTTACAACCTTTAGAAATTCCCGAATGGAAGTGGGAGCATATTACCATGGATTTTGTTACTGGTCTACCAAGGAGTCAAAAGGGACACTATGCCGTATGGGTAGTAGTAGATCGACTCACTAAATCTGCTCATTTTCTACCAGTGAATATGAAGTATCCTTTGGAGAAATTGGCCAAACTTTATTTGGATGAGATAGTGAGGTTGCATGGGATTCCAGTAAGTATTGTTTCCGATCGAGACCCTAGGTTTGTTTCGAGGTTTTGGTAGAAGCTGCAAGAGACCTTGGGAACTAGGTTGAAGTTGAGTACAGCCTATCATCCTCAGACAGATGGGCAGTCTGAGAGAACAATTCAGACTTTGGAGGACATGTTAAGATCCTGCATAATGGATTTTGGAGAAAGTTGGAACTAGTACATGATACTGGTTGAGTTTGCATACAATAATAGTTATCACATCTCGATTCAAATGGCACCCTACGAGACACTCTACGGAAGAAGATGCCGATCACCGATTCATTGGGATGAAGTGGGTGAGAAAAAGGTTCTTAACCCAACTGCTATACCTTGGATTGAGGAAGCTTATGAAAAAGTGAAATTGGTTAGGGAAAGGCTTCTAACAACTCAAAATCGCCAAAAGAGTTACGTGGATAATAGGAGAAAAGATTTGGAAGTCGAGGAGGGTGATAAGGTCTTTTTGCGAGTTAAACCAGTGAAGAGTGGGGTGGTGTCGAAGAAAGGGAAGAAATTGAAGCCGAGGTACATTGGACCATTTGAAATCCTCAAACGGATTGGGAAAGTAGCATATCAGTTGGATTTGCCAGCCAGCATGTTGAAAGTTCATAATGTCTTTCATGTTTCGATACTCAAGAAGTATCACCCAGACCCGAGTCATGTGCTGCAGTTAGATGAGCTTGAGGTGGATAAAACACTCTCATATGAGGAAAAGTCTGTGAAGATCCTCGATCAGGAAGTAAAAAACTTGAGGACGAAGAAAATTCCTTGGTTAAAGTCCTATGGAAAAATCATGACGTCGAGGAGGCAAATTGTGAAGTAGAAGAGGAAATGCAGAAAAAGTATCTAGAATTATTTGATTAGCAAGGTGAGAATTTTGAGGACAAAATTCTTTTAAGGGGGGAAGGATGTGAGGGCCTCAAAAATTTATTTTAATATTATTAAAATTTATTATTTTTTTATTTTAAATAATGTTATTATTGCTATTAATTAGTTTAATTGTTTTAAAATCGTACTTAAACGAATTTTCCAGAAAATTTAAATGAAAATTCAATTTATTTATTTATTTTGTCTTGAGGTGACTCGATTTTATTTCACCTTTAAATTCCTTTTAGATTATCAATAATTTGTTATCTTTTAAAATTCGCTCTTTTCGTATCAATTAGACAGAAAATGAGAAAAAATACGTTTTACGAGGTAAAAATTCAGGCAATGAGTGAAGTAGCACTAGAGTGTAAGGATGATTACCCATAGGTTAGAAATGTAATCCGATGACTAGAGGTGAATTAAAAAGAGTGGTTATAATTAGGGATTTGAAATCTTAGTTTAAGTGGGATTAACCTTCTTGAAATTAAATTTTATTTAGCCATTGTTTCTTCCACTTAATTCACCCTAATTCACTCCCATTTTATTCCTTTTCCTTTCCCCCTCCTAACCGAGATTAACCCTTTAATCTTTAGCTAAGTGAGATGATTATTTTCCCTCCAAAATTATTAGCAAAAGATTACTATTCTTGGGTTGACTTTTGTGTCATCCAACAAGCTTTATGTCTTGTCTTCCTTTTCTTCCATTAATTCATTCAAAATTAACACAAAACCCATCTCACTCTCTTCCTCTCTTGGCCGAACTCCCCCTCCCCTTTTTCCCTTGGAGTTTCAACAAATTCTTCTTCCAATCTTCCCTAAAAATCTTCCACAAACTTGCTTTGATCTTCACTTAAGCTTGGACATTGGGTGGGAGCATTGAGGAGGAGCTCTTGGGGGATTTAGTCTAGCATTTCTTGGGTGAATTTTGCCCACTTCTTGGAAGAGGTAAGGACCTAAAGCTTGCATCTTTGTCTATTGATTCCATTTTTAAGCATGACATTAGGTTTGGGAGCTTGAGAGGTTATTAGAACCTTGACATTTGTTGATGAAATTGAGTCTTGTGTTAGTTTGCAATTTTAAGATGTTAAATTTCTTTAAATTGCCTTTCTTGATTTTGGTTGATTGAGTGGGCTCTTGGACTCCCACAAGCATGAGAATGTAGTTTCTAGTATGATTAATGATGCAATGTATGTATATATGTTGGAAATTGTGGTTGAAAATTTGAGGAAAAATCTCAAGGAAAAACCGGTTAGGAAAAGGAAGAAAATGAGGAAGAAAATTGCTGTTTTTCTTTTAATCTTGTGGCTGCGATTTTGGCAAGCTTGAAGGCTAAATGTGAGGTTTAAATGTTGAGGGTTAGGTTGTTAATTTGTCCCACACAAATTCCTTCAAAGGTTAAGCAAAATTGGTGGCTTAGTTGGAACAAGGAAAACTGGAAATTGAGCAAGTTGCTGGCCGAATTTGTGGGCTTGTTTTGTGCTAAAATTTGATAAAAGCTAGTATCTTTTTTGATCACCATTAGGTTTACGAAGGTTGAAACTATCTTGGTTTCGAAAATGGGGTCATTTGATGGTAGTTTAGGTAGGTTAGGAGTGATAGAGTATACCCTCCCACACAAATTTCCTACAATTTTTGGTGAAATTTCAAAGTTGGCTGGACAACCAACCTGTTATGTTCTGTTCTGTACTGTAGCTATTTCTTAATCAAAAATCTAGGCAGTTTCTATCCAGAATTTTATCTTGGTGCCTCCACAAAGTTTTATAACTTTAAATGAGGTTTCCAACGATACCAATCTTGCAAAATTTGGACTTATAGAACTCAAGTTACGATTTTTCAAAGATTTCTGCTCAAGTAGGAAATTTTTGAACTTGATTTTTCTTGAACGAGATTTGATTGGTGAACTAGAAACTTATTTTCATTGTTCTTCAAATATTTTAGGAAGTGGTGCTGAATTACAAAGTGATCCAAACTTGAACTCCGAGACCTACTTTGTCGGTGAGTTTCCAATGCATGTTATTCACTTTAATTAAATGTTCTAATGAATGTGTGAATTACTTGAACTTGAGTGTTAAACCACTACGCTTAGGAGGTATACTATTGCCCTCTGTTAAGTAGAGTAGGTGAATTAATTGTTTTGCATGAATATATACACACTAGTGGGGAAAGTGTGTATAAAAGTGTTTATAAACTACTCTTGGCCGCGTCCCTTGAGTAGTAATTGTTTAAGTGCTAGGATTGTGGGCCCGGTAAAGGGGGATGTTCGGTGGAAGCAAATGGTAGTAAATAGTCATCTACATGGATTGGAAAGAATGAGGTGTACGATGATTTGAACGGCGAAGTGGACTTGAGCTCCCGAGCCTCGTATCCTATTTGTGTGATTTTGTGTTTCATTTTACTTGTTTTAATTATGTTATTTACTCACTTTATGCTTGTGCATGATTTTAGAAGTTCCACTTGAAGCTTTAAGTCACCCCCGTTCCCATTTGTTTTTCCTTAACAGGTGACAAGAGTCCAGAGATCTAGTTAGGTCTAGCACGATATTTTGGTCTTTTGTCCCGAGTATGGAGAAATGAATTGTATATTCTTTTGGTTTTGAATATTTCGAATTCATGGGAATGTATTAAACTATGGCTCAAGGTTTTAAGTGTTTTGAGTTGATAATTGTACTTTAAGACTTGATATTTTTATACAGTTTCCATTCTCACTCTTGATGTGAAATTTAGTTTTGTTCTTTAGAGTTAGTTTATTTAAATGCTCTAGTCCTGGCGAGTGTCAGGCATGAAGCCCGCCAACCCTTTGGTTAGCCTTAGGGGGAAGTGGGGTTGTCGCACATTAACCCACTAAACGGAAAAAGGAGTTGTTCAGCACTTACCTCTTCAAGTGAGAAATCAGTCAACTCTTTAGGCGGCAAACTTTTTATAAATAGTTGAAGAGTAGGCTCTAACAAGATAGCAACAAACAACTACCTAGAGTTGCTTTTGATTTTGGAATAGGTACTTGTAAGATTTGCTTAGGGACTATGATATAGTAATGCGAGTTATGGTAACGTTAGAGAGATAATCTGCAATAGCAGGTTTTTACCGGTTTTAGTGACAAATTCGATTTTTAGCGACTTTTCGAATATTGTAATGATAAGTTTACTAAGAAATTTAGTAAGTATATCTCTTAAAACAGTAAGTTATAATTACTAATGAAAATTTACATTTTCAATAAACAAACTTACTTACGTTTTAATAAAATTTTCCTTTTTCTGAATTTAACTTACTAGTAAGTTTACTAAGAAATTTAAAAAGTATATCTCTTAAAACAGTAAGTTATAGTCATCAATGAAAACTTAACTTTTCAATAAAAAAATTTACTTACTTTTTAGTAAAATTTATCTTTTTTTGAATTCAACTTTCCAGTAAGTTTACTAAGAAATTTAGTAAGTATATCTCATAAAGCAGTAGGCTACAACCATTAATGAAAATTTACGTTTTCAATAAACAAATTTACTTACTTTTTAATAAAATTTACCATTTTTTGAATTCGACTTACTAGTTAAAATACTATATAAAAAGGTAAATTTTGCCTATTTCTCAAATTCTTGATCATTTGAGACTCTTACTGTAAGTACCGATCCCAACGTCAATAAATCCATCTCAAATGGCAGATTGCTAATTCTTGAGTTCAGACTTAAATACAATTGCCCTCTCAACCTATTTATATAATTGTTTCACCACTCTAAAGTGAAATTAATTCATGATCTCCTAACGGAGTGCGATTGAGAGAATTCCCTCAAAGACATTAACAAAAGATTGCACTATTATTAATTGCTTTCGGTACTTGGAGATGGAGATTTGGGTATGCATACAAGGCATGAACGTCCAGTATTTTTTCCAACCGATGTCTTCTATCATTGCAGAGATATAGTAAGGTCTATACATTTTCATTTAGTTCACTTCGAATGTTTTTCGGCAATTCGCTTTTCCATTGAAGTTTTTATAATTTTTCATCCTTTTTCTTCAATGGTTTTTTGAAATAAAATCTAAAATTTGGTGACTATTTACATTAATTTGATGATTATGGTTTGGAAATCGGCATATTACATGCGTTCTATGAACATTGCATGAAACTTGTGCCGTAAGCATAATTTCCACTAGAGACTTCTATAAAATATATCTGAAAGTTATGCAACTTAATATATGGATGAATTTACTATAATTTTCAAAGATTATGCTTCATTAATATAACTTCAACTTTTATACTTATGATCTTGACAATCAATTTATTAAAATTTTATCATTTTACTGTATTCATATGGATTAACTTATAGAAATTGTGATGAATAGACAACTACCATTATATATATAACTCGGCTCGGGATAATTTGTTATTATTGTAAACCAAACTTTCAATCTTTTTAAAAATTTAAAAATAATTCAAAATTTATAATCAGACAAATTTTATTACATATTTTATACTGTTATGTGAATTGTAAAAATAGTTTTTATGGTATTTTTGGCATTATTTCAAATAAATTTCCTAATGCTAGTTTCATATAACTTTTAAAGTAAGTTAGTAAATTTATGCCACAAAGTAGTAAGTTTGGATCACTAGTCAAATTTTCTACGATTCTATAAAAATTTATTATTAGTTGAATTAAACTTACTCTCGAAAAACTAACTTTGGGATATAAAGTTCTAATTCATTCATTCCAAGAAAAAAAGTAACTTTCATATTTATTCTGATTTAATATTTTAGACATAAAAGTTACTAATTTATTAAGTTAAATTTCAATCATTAATAAAAAAATTTAGCACTATTTCAAGTAAACTTCCTAATAGTAGTTTCGTATAAGTTTTTAAGTAAAATTGTAAATTTTTACTACAAACTAGTAAGTTTTGATTATTAATCAAATTTACTATATTATGATAAAATTCACTATTATTTGAACTAAACTTACTCTTATACGTTTTTAAAGTAAAATAGTAAATTTATACCACAAACAAGTAAATTTTGATCATTAATCAAATTTACTATGTTATCATAAAATTAACTAATATTGTATAAAAGTTTACTATTACTTCAACTAAACTTACTCTTTAAAAGTAAGTTTGAGATATAAAATAGTAATTTATTTTCAAAAAAAGGTCAGTTTCACATTATTTCTAATTTACCTTTTGAGACATAAAAGTTACTAATTTATTAAGTGACGAGGTTTTACCATACATCAAATTTTAATTATAAAACCTAAACACCCTGTTTACTGCAAGTACACAGATAGTTTATTGAGTATAGGGTATGCTAGGTGTCAATCCCATAGGGAAGATTGTCAAGTACCGGTGGTTTTCGAACTCTTCTATTATTTAGACTATCACAAGTAAGTAAGTAAATCTAAACTACAACCGTGAAATCAAATAAGTTAAAATAGCAATTAAAAGCTTCTAGAGTTATGGAATCCCTTACTACTCTTGCAAATGAAGCTACCAGTTGCATTAATGTTATTATTTTGGCTAAACATGGCATAATTTCCTAATGCATGTGAAACCTAATCTTGTAGTGAATCAACTATACTTATAACTAAACCATACCTACTCTTGTGTTCATGGAATTAACTACAAGCTCAATTGCTCTAAGAAATTACATGAAATAAATCGCTAGTCACAAAAGTGCCCCCTCTACTCTTGTGAGTGAACTACCTAAGTTTAGTACCTTATGAACTAGTATCAAATTCCAATTTTCATGGCAAATTAACACCTTAAGATGATCACAATTAATGGCCGGTTAATAATGATTACAAAAGCCAAAGTACTAAATAACTTGCTCAAAATAATAGCATCAAATAACTAAGTAAACATCACAAATAAGATGTAGAAAGTTCATCCATAACTCATGGCATAAACTTTAGCTAAACATGAAGAAGAAAGAAAAGATCATACTTGTATTATAACTAAATGTGAACTCAAACACAAAAGAGAAAGTGGTAGGAGAGAAGTCACCCATGTTACTTGAGTTTCAACACTCCATTTTTACTCTTCAATTCTCATCCAAATCTAACTACAAGTACAAGATGAAAAACTATAATAACCTACACTATTAACTATACTAAACTAATGAACTACGAAAAACTAGTGAGGACTATATTTTTGGTAACGTTTTTAGCCTTCCAAAGTTCTTTTAAAATGTCTACCAAAGGCCCTATTTATAGAAGACATCCTCCATACACTTCCAACTCTTGACCATGTGAACACAAGAAGAGTTGAATTTCAAAAGTCAAGAAAAATGGCTTCAATGAATCTTCTATCCTTGAAATGTGTCTTCATGCACCTTATAGAAGAAGTCAAGCCTCAAATGAGTTGTAAAGTTGATGCAAATTGTGTTTTGGATTTGCCACAAGTTGTTTCTCCAACTTTCCAAGATTCTTCATGCAATTTCCAGCTGAAATTCGTTCAAAGTTGAGCTAGAAGTAAGTTGGAAAATTTCAAAAAATCGACTGCAAGTTGTAGAGGTCTTTATCAGGGATCCGCTAGTCAGATCTGTGAGGCATTACCTCGCAGATCGCCTTGTGGATCTAGTTTCCCTATCTCTGCTAATGTGATAGCCCCACTTCCCCCTAAGGCTAACCAAAGGGTTGGCGGGCTGCCTGCTTGGCTCTCGCCAGGATTCAAGCATTCGAAAATACTAACTCTAAAGGATGATTCTAAAGCCCACATTAGGAGAGAGATAAGAAACTCTAAAATTTGACATTTAAGCTTGAAATACAATTGTTAACTTCAAAAGCACTTAAAGCCTCGATTCATAATCTAATACATCCCCATGAGTTAAAATATACAAAACTATAAGAATATACAATCCCTCTTCCACACTCGGGACAAAATACCAAAAATCAAGTACTAGACCTATCTAGGTCCTTGGATTCTCGTCACCTATTAAGAAAAACAAAATGGGAACGGGGGTGAGCTAAACGCTCGTGAATTTTCAAAAGAACATGCACAGGCATAAAGCGGAATAAATAACATATTTAAAACAAGTAAAGGAAACACAAAAAACACAAGTGGGATACGGAGGCTTCGCAGCTCAGGGTCCACTTCGCGACGCTCATTCACGAGTCGACAATCGCCGACTTTCCAATCCATGCGTGAGATGACTCTTTACAACCTTTTCCTTCCAATCAACATCCCCTTACCGGCCCGCAATCCTAACACTTCTAACACTTACCTCAAGGGACGCGCCAAGAGTAGTTTTATAACACTTTATACACACTTTCCAATGTGTATATATATTCATGCTAAAACATTTAGGTGTCACCTACGACTTAAAAGAGGGCAATAAAGTATACCTCCTTAAGTGAGAGTGGTTTAACACTCTATTCAACGCAGACATTCATTAAAGTTTATTAACATGCATTGGAAACTCACCAACAAAATAGGTCTCGGAGTTCAAGTTTTGATCACTTTGCAAAACAGCACCACTTCCTAAAACAATTAAAGAACAACAGAATTAAGTTTTCTAGTTCATCGATTAAATCTCGTTCAAGAAAAATCAAGTTCGATAACTTCCAATTTGAGCAAAAATTTTTGAAAAATCGTAACATGAGTTGTATAAGTCCAAATTTCACAAGCTTGGTACTTTTGGAAACTTCATTTAATGTTCTAAAACTTTGTAGAAGGCACCATGATAAAATTATGGACAAAAACTGCCCAGATTTTTGTGTTAAATTCGGCTACAGTACAAAACAGAACAGCTCAGACTGGTTTTCCAGCTCACTTTGGAAATTCACCAAAAATTTTAGAAAACTAATTGGCCTCTGACATTTACACATTTTAAATCCCTATATATCAAGTTTCAAATGCCACTTACGGTACTCAATTCTAACTCTCGAGAAATAAATTAGTACTGTCCAAACAAGACTGGTTTGAAATCTTGCGTTTTCTGAAATCCCGATTTACAGGGCAGTATTTGGAGCCTGAAATGAGTGACGAATTCTTACCCAAAAATCACTAAATTTGGTACACTAACTCCACCATATATAGATTATGTCCAAACCAAAATTTAGCCAAAAACTCCCATGGGAAGACAGTTTTTTTAATGCCCAAAGTGTACTCAGCAATCTTGCTTCAAATCTGCAAAGTTTTGATTTCCATCTTTTACACACCTCTAACCTATCTAAAACACCATCAATTGCCCTAATGTTTGGAATCAAGATAGTATTAACCTTCCTAATCCTAATGGTGGTCAAAACTGATATAAGTTTAGATCAAAACTTAGCACTAAAGTGATTCAATAATTCGGACAGCATGTCCTCCTATATTCCAGATTTTTGGCTCCAACTAAGCCACCAATTGCTGCACAACTTTAGAAGGGATTTGTGAGAGCCCTAAAATATATATATATATATATATATACATATATAATAATAAAATTCATGCATACATTACCTTTTAATTTATTCAAGTGCATATAAATTTCTTTAGTGCATTTGTGGCATGTTTTCACTAAGTGCATTCTTCATTGGTTGATTAAATGAATTTTGAAAAATTCCATTTTAATTAGTGAGCATTTTCTGCATGGCTTAATTGCAAGAAAATAGGGTATGTTGGTGTTAATGGAGACCAAATCAAATTAAAGGAGTTAGAGTAAAGGGAGATTTTGTTAGCTAATACAACTTTTGGCCAAGAAGTTGCCACTTGTCACCCTAGCATTTAAACCTTGACTTGATGATCTCTTTCCTCCAAACTTATCCTCCTAAAACACTCATCTTCTTCATCTTTTTTCATTGTAATGAACCAAAGGGAGGAAAAGAGAGGAGAAAATCCATCATAAAAAACCTAGCCAACCTCTTGCTTAGCTTAATAGGAAATCAAAGGTGGAGGTTGGTTGCTCTTAGTCATCAATCCTCAATCTTAGTAAAGATTTTGGTTATGTGAAGAGTTACTTCTTTGGCTTGATAAGGTATTTTCTATCCAAAACCCCTAGTTTTGATTCTTGTTAGTGCGCTAAATGAAGGTTACAGGTGATGCTGTATGAAGATTGATGCATGGTAATCTAGTTTTTTGGCTTGAATGCTTGTAAAGTTGCAACTTGAGACATGTAATTTGATTTTATACCTAACAAGGTGTTTGATATTTGGATTAACATTAATCACTATTAGGCTATGATGCTTATTCCATTGAGAAAATGCTTCGATGTTCTTTCCTCTTGTGAAAGGCAGGCTGCTAGAAAGGCATAGGAAGTTACTTTGGAACCTTTAAAGAAAATGGAAGAAGTTAAAGCCTGGTGGTTCTTATTCCTCTTATCTTACATTTTCTCTTGCTCAATCTTCACCAATCCTTGTTGAGGGGCAACCTTGTTAAGACATTTGTGTATCAAATTGAAGTGAAATCAAATCTATCTTGAAGGGTGAAAACCCTTGAATTACACCAACTTTAACCAGGAAAATTCTGTGAGCCCTCACCCTCGCTCTAGAAATGAAAAACAGCCAACTTCCAAGGTTTTCTGGTATTGAGGATAGGAAATGAACTAGAGCTGAGCCATATACCGCTTGGAAATCCCTATGAGTCTAGTTTCTAACGCCACTGACCTACCTAAATTTCACTCTCACTATACACCAAGATATGTCTATTTTCCTAAGACTGCACAGTGGCTACTGATGTCTGACACCCAATTCCAGTTTTGTCATAAACTTGTTCCCTTGGTTGAACCCTGAAGTTTCTTGAATCTTTGGATTTCTTCCCAAATATCTACTTGACTTGTGAATCCGCTAAACCTTCTTCAATGTTTCATCATTTATTGACTTGAATCGCCTAGAATTTCCTAGTGAGATGCATTAGTTAGTAGTGTTTATTTCGTACTGATTAGTTGTGGATTTCATTTTGTTTTGTTTGAGTTGATGATGCAAGGCCGCTGAATATACATAGGGCTCTGCCATAACGAGGGGTGACTGGCATGGAGCTACGCTTGAGTTGCTTGACTGTTTTGGAGCAGTTTCCTTGTTTGTTTCTGAATTCATGAGTTTTCAAAACTACGTGAATGTGACTTCTTGTTTGCTTGAACGATGCATAAGTGTAAATTACTTGAGATGTGATTATTGAATTGGCTTATATATCAAATAATGGCATTTGATGAATCCCAGGGGTGGAATGAGGGTTAATTTTATCGCACCGGCTCGCTTGACTTTCTTGGAATTTAACTCTTTGACCATGATTTGACTTTTGGTGTACTTGATGATGAAAAAGTCGCTTGGGTGATATCCCGTTTACTACTTGATCTGGTTAAATTGAAACTCCCAAAACCATACAGGAACCGCTCAGAAGTCAAAAAAAAAGGCTATCGAGGAAGACGCAAGGGAACTGTTGTGGTTATTTGATTTGCCTCCTTGGAAATATGGTATACTCAGTATTACCTAAATTTGATTAGTTGAGGTGTCAAGTCTGTAGGTGATTGGTGGACGCATTGTAAAAGTGGTGCTCCACTAATTGGTTCTTTGATCTCAAACGCTGACGAGAGTCAACGTTCTGTTTGATCGCTTTGTGGATTTGGCTTTGGAATCCACCCTCAGATCCTACTTGAGTAAAGTAAGTGTTTCTAATTTACCTTAAATATATATCATTATCATCTGCTTTGGCCAATTGTTAATGTGGTTGTATGTTTTATTTTAGGGAACCCCATTAAGCTTCTCATAATTCTTTCCCCTTTGTTTTTTCCTTACCGTGAATTTGTAAGAGGTCGGAGAGTTTGATTGTGCCTAAAGTCAAGTGTTTATCTTTGTTAAGAACCAAGGTTTTGTACTTTGCCCTTTGTGTGTAAGTAAGTTTGAAGTCGGTTGTAAGTTTTGGGATTTAAACGTTGTAAACTCATGTTCTTGTAATTTTAAGTTATTTAGGCTAAGTAAAGTTCGTGATATATGTTTTGATGAATTGGTATTCGAAGTCTGATTTAGGCTATGTGTAGTTCACTAATCCTTGGGGTAATGCTTCTAGGAAATTGGCTGCCAGATTTAGACAAATTAAATAGCTTAATCCCTAACATTTAAGCATCACATTTAATTTCAAGTTTGTAAAAAAACACAGCCACAAAGGGGAAACATAGCAAGATTGACCAACACTAAAGCTCTTAAAACAGAATTTTCTTGTCTTCTTTCTTACTTTGTAGAGGAAAAATTAACAACTTTAAGCTCATTATTTAAGTATTTTGAATCAGCCCTCTTGCAACCTACAAATTACAGCCAATAAATTATAAAATAGTAACTTCTAACCCATTTCCTCTCTCTCTCACCCGTTTTTTCCCTTGAGGTTTTTCCTTCAATCAACCACAACCTAAACATATGCACATAAGATCACCATTTGAAGTAATCACTTGTGGAAACAACCACATAATTTGGGTGGGATCTTAAGAGCCCGTCTAACAAACCATTATGGCATAGCCAACAAAATACAACCCACGAAACCTTTAATAACTAAACTCTCAAGAATCGAACTTAAAGCTCCCTCATTTTTGTGTAGTGGAAGATTACCCCTTCTCTAGCTACTTGGAGCAAGGTTGGGAAGCCCAAAATCCACCCTCACCCAAGCCTCCTTCCAACACATCTGGCGTGATTCGCCAGCCTCCGGCACCCAGGCTCCGTTTCAATCTGGCCAAGAGAGCCTGCAAGGAAATGGCGGCTTCTCTTGAGAGGAAAACCCAGGGGACCAGGCTAGCTGAAATGGAGCTTGAGAGGGAACGAAGAGCTATTTTGCTAAGGAATGAAAGCGAAGAGTGAACCTGCTGAAAATGGAAGAAGAAGTGAAGACTTGTTGTCTTGACACAAAATTCTGACAAGACATAAAGCCTCAACTCAAGGAAATTTGTCCCCTTGAATTTCTAATCTTGCAACCTGATTTGAGGGAAATGGAATGACTAATTTAGCTAGAAGATTAAAAAAGAGATAATCTCAAGCAGGGGAGAGAGAGAGGAAGAGAGGAAAAATTGATGAATTGAGAGTGGAATTAATTAAAGAAACAATGGCCACCAAAAATCCTAGTTTTGAGAGAGATTAATCCAAATTCTGTCTGTTTCAAAACCCCAATTATATCTGCTCATTCCTACACTCACTCTAGTCACTTGATTGTATCTCAACCCACGTGATCATCCCTACTCCATCGCTACTCACTCACGGCCCTAATTTTACCTCAAAAAACGCGGTTTTCTCATTTTCATTAATAGATGCAAAAGGATGAATTTTAAAAATAAAATAAACAGAATGTTGAAAATCAAAAGAGGAAATAAGTAAAGCAAAAAAATTGGTTCCAAAAAATAAAAAATGAATTTCCATTTAAATTTCCGAAAGAAAATATGTTTGTTGCTTACATTGCAATGAAATGAATTAATAATAATATTAACATATTTAAAATAAATAAATATTAACACACATTAAGTACAAATTTGAGGCCCTCCTGCTATCCTTCCTCCTCCTTAAAGGAATTTTGTGCCTCCCAAATCTCTTACCCACCTTGTTAAACAAATACTCTGATAATTTTTCTGTATTTCTTCTTCCACCTCCCAAGTCGCCTCCACGCTCGTGATATCTCCACCCAAAGAGTTTTAAAGTAAAGGATTTTCTTAATTTTCAAGTCCTTACTTTCTACTGAAGCTTCCTAGAAGTTACCTTGAGCACCTGAGGGTAATTACACCTAATGTCCACCAGTGAACCATCTCCACTAATTCCCCCTTAAACCATCACTTGCATTTAATTCAGTGAGAACCAATTCTAAACAACCATCAGAATAACCCAAAGAGGAGACTGCTTCTCTCAAAACCATCATTTAAAATAGGGAATTAAAACTATAAGAGAGCTCTCTTTTTTTTTTTTTCATCCATGAAATCAAACTCGATCCAATCTGCATCCAAAGTAAAGTCATAAGTTTTAAAAGAACACTTTTTCCTTCAAACCAGAAAATTCCAACTTTACGCGACATAACTGGAAAAATCACATCCTAAGTTACATATCCAACAAAATTACCAGCTGTATACCATTGGAAAATAGACTAAAGTACTACAACCGCTCAAAAGACATTTTCTCAAGACTCAATTCTGTAATAAGATAAATTTGACCCAAGTTACTAAATTGCTTTAGCAAGTAGAAAAGTACAGATCGTTTGATTTTAGTGAACTTTGAAAACTATTGATATTACTTGAGATTGAGCAAAAATCTAAAATTTACAAGGTTGAAAAGCTCTTGTCTAGTTTCAAATCTAACAAACAAAGCCCAAATTGAAATTTTATTTTATGTCGATATCAAAATTTTCTAAAATTGTGCAATGCTCCTGCAGAGATATCTAGCAAAATGAAGTTCAAGAAATTATCCCGTTTAACTTTGTAAATTGTATTTAAAAGTCAACATCAAACAAAGATTATTGAGCAACATTTTACCAAGAATTTGCAAGAAAATAGGCTAAAGGTAATGAACTGATCTCGCCGCCAGCGGGGTATTTCTAGAGATTCCACCAAGATTCTCGTGATCAATCTCACAACTATAGTTCATCAATCTCATGAAATAACCATAATGCATAACAATGAACATATATCAAGCTATTAACCATTAAGATTCACCAACAAGTTTACACTACAAAGCATGGAAAATCGTCAAGTCATCTAACCTGGTACTCGGGTTTTCAAGAGATCCTTTCAATAACCTAAGCTTATCTAGCCATAAATCAAGAGATTTAAACCAAAACTTATAGGTCACCGAAGTTCAAGCTCTTCCTCGCTAGCATAGTTTCAACCCTAGTCAAGATAAGTCTTAGACCTCCAAGATTTTTTACAGATTTACCTTTCTTGAACTTAATCAAGGGCAAGTGGAAGTTGACGTGAGTGGTCATGGAGCAAAATTTATGAAAGAATAAATGAAATCTTCCTCCTCTATTTGGAGCTTGAAGAACCAAGAAAAGAGTACAAGGTGAAGAAAATTTCTAAAAAAATCTCGCCTCTCCATCTCTATAGGACCTGGCTACAAGAAAGGAAGAGAATGGAAATTGTTGGTGATTTTCTTGAGATGAAAGCAAGAATGAAGATAAAACATGAAGCAAGACTCTCTTTCTCTTCTAGTTGTCTCTCATAAAATGGAATGAAAAAATTAATTGATCGCCTTGTAAGGAATGAGTGCGGAGCATGCCAATTGTCACCTTCCTATTTTCTTGAAACCTAGTGAAATCTTATCTTATTCACTAGTTTGCCTCTTTCACACATAACTAACTCCTTAATTTCCAATAAAGTGCAACATACACCCACCTAATTATCTCTCTTTACTCTTATTCACTCAACCCTCAACTTTGACTCTTGTTTATCCCCATGTTTTGGGGTTCCCTAGCCCTTTCTCTTGCCTCGATCTCGCCCCGCTCACTCGCTCAACAATTCATAATCTTTATAGAAGGTAGACATTTTAAAAAGAAGACATGAAAATGAAATATAATAAAATAGAATAGAATAAAATAAAACAACGCAAAATAAAATAATCAATTAACAAATTAAATTTTGGAACTAACGAGAGAATTTTCTAGAACCGACTAAATTTCCATACATATATATACCAAGAGAGTCGAGTACATCATGGTGGCATGTTTATTACAAAAGAGCACACAAAAGTCGCTTTCACGGCCATTTCACTACACAAAAATACAATAGTGAAAGCGTTAAATAAACATCACCCATAGAGACGAGAATCATTCTAGTGGTTTCTTTACAAAGCATTAAACCCCACCCTGGCACGACTCACCTAATCCTCCCAGAAACCACTGCATCTTCTCTGACTGATCCTCAACAGCTCAACCTCGAGGGTCCTCCAACTGCTCCATACCTGTGCTGCTCCTCCTCAGAATCCTCTAAAGGCTCCCTCGACAAATCTCAGAGTTCACCTGGAGGCCACCCCATCAACTGTGAGCAAGCAGGCTTATAACTCAGCTCTGATCCCTGACCTCATCAGCCTACCCTAGTAAGTCGCCCCAACCTCCAACCTGATCACTGATGACCCCTAGCCCTCTTTATGCCACCATCAACCCAGCCTCTAGTGCCTCACCGATTCCCCATCCCGCCATAATGATATGTCAAAACATCCACCATTGCCACTAGCTTCCACCAACTCCTGACGCTCATCGTCAAGAGATAACACCATAGCATTCGGGTAGGTGTATTCTTAATCATCCATCAATTGATTCACTAGAAGTTTATCATCTCCCCGGCTCCAGATTCCCAAGTACTCAGCCACAATAGAGAGCTCGATTCAACACCAACCACAATTAAGGTTATAATTATTCACACTCCTAAGAAGATCTCTACTAGCATACATCCGTAATTAAAGTCTTAGTCCCTCCATATCAATTCCTATCAGTTTTTCCATTTCATCCACCATCGAAAGTACCAAGCTCATCTTTTCAATCAAGAAACACTCTAGCACCACAGTCGGTATCCTCCCAAACAATTTTAAGCTTAGATACACCATGTAGATCTGAATCTTAGCTCGATACCACCCGGTGACGCCCCACTTCCTGCTAACCAAAGTGGTTATGTGTCACCACTGCTCCTCGCCAGACTCAAGCATTCAAAATACTAACTCTAAAGGATAATTCTAAAGCCCACATTAGAGAGATAAGAAACTCTAAAATTCTACATTTCATTTGAAATACAATTGTTAACTTCAAAAGTTCTCGATTCATAATCTAATACATCCCCATGAGTTAAAATATACAAAACTATAAGAATATACAATCCTTCTTCCACACTCTGGACAAAATACCAAAATCAAGTACTAGACCTATCTAGGTCCTGATCTCGCCACCTATTAAGAAAAAACAAATGGGAACTAGTGAGCTAAACACCTCGTGAATTTTCAAGAACATGAATGTGCATAAAGCGGAATAAATAACATATTTAAAACAAGTAAAGGAAACACAAAACACACAAGTAGGATACTGGAGCTCTGAGATCGTCCACTTCAGACGCTCAATTCATCGAATACACTCCGCTGACTTTCCAATCCATGTAGACTAATTTTTACAACCTTTCCTTCCACCAACGCTCCCTTTACCGCCCGCAATCCTAACATCTCTTAACACTTACTACCAAGGGACACTGCCAAGAGTAGTTTTATAAAACACTTTATACACACTTTCTTCTCCACTAGTGTATATATTCATGCAAAACATTTAGGTCACCTACTTATTTAAAAGAGGGCACAAAGTATACCCCTTCTTGTGAGTGGTTTAACACCTCCAAAGTTCAATGATTTAACACATCATGCAAAGATTCAATTAAAGCCATTAACATGCATTGGAAACTCACCAACAAAGAGGTCTCGAGTTCAAGTTTTGATCACTTTGCAAAACAGCACCACTTCCTAAAACAATTAAAGAACAACAGAATTAAGTTTTCTAGTTCATCGATTAAATCTCGTTCAAGAAAAATCAAGTTTGATAACTTCCAATTTGAGCAGAAATTTTTGAAAAATCGTAACTTGAGTTGTATAAGTCCAAATTTCAGAAGCTTGGTACTTTTGGAAACTTCATTTAATGTTCTAAAACTTTGTGGAAGGCACCATGATAAAATTATGGACAAAAACTGCCCAGATTTTTGTGTTAAGTTCACCTACAAGACAAAAAGAATTGTCCAAGCTGGTTTTCCAGCTCACTTTGGAAATTCACCAAAAATTTTAGAAAACTAATTGGCCTCTGAAATTTACACAGTTTAAATCCCTATATATCATGTTTCAAATACCATTAACGGCACTCTATTCTGACTCTCGAACAAGAAATTATAATTGTCCAAACAAGGCTGGTTCGAAATCCTGCGTTTTCTGAAATCCAGATTTACAGGGCAGTATTTGAAGTCTCAAATGAGTGACTAATTATTATTCAAAAATCACAAAATTTGGTACAGTAACTCCACCATATATAGATTATGTCCACACAAAAATTTAGCCAAAAAATCCCACATGGAGACAGTGTTTTTAATGCCCAAAGTGTACTCAGTAATCTTGCTTCAAATCTGCAAAGTTTTGATTTCAATCTTTACACCACCTCTAACCTATCTAAAACACCATCAATTGCCCTAATCTTTGGAACCAAGATAGTATTAACCTTCCTAAACCTAATGGTGGTCAAAAATGATATAAGTTTAAATCAAAATTTAGCACTAAAATGATTCAATAATTCGACAGCAGTTCTATATTCCAGATTTTGGTTCCAACTAAGCCACCATTGCTGCACAACTTCAGAAGGGATTTGTGGGAAACCAACAGCTTAATCCTCAAGATTTAAGTATCACATTTAGTCCCTCTGTTGCAAAATGCAGCCACAAAACAGGGAAACATAGCAAGATTTTCGCCAACACTAAACCTAAAACAGAATTTCTCTTGCCTTCTTACTATAACTTTGAGGGGCTTTTTGTAGAGAAAATAACAACTTAAAGCTCATTATTTAAGCATTTGAATCAGCCTTAAACTTACAAATTGCAGCCACAAAATTAAAGGAAAAAGAAACAGCAAATTTTCTCTCTCCACCCGGTTTTTCCCTTGAGGTTTTTCCTTCAATTTCCAATCACAAATTCCAACATATGCACACATTTCATCATTTAGCACCACTAGGAAACAAATTCATACTTGGGATTCCAAGAGCCCACCTTAACAAACCATAGCCAACAAATACAACCCAATGAACTTTATAACTAAATTCAAGAATCAAACTTAAAGCTCTCATCTTAGTGTAGAAGATTACCCTTCTTCTAGTTGTTTGAGCAAAAGGTTAGGGAAGCCCAAAAAATCCACCACCCAGGGCTTCCCTTCCAAGATCTCGCCAGCCCCTCCTTCCAAGCAATTTAAGGTCAAGTCTCTAAGCAAGTATTTTGCAAGGAAATGGAGGGCTTTGAGAGGAAAAGAGAAATGAGGGCTAGCTGAAATGGAGAGCTTGGAGAGGAATGAAGAGCTATTTTTAAGGAAATGAAAAAGGAAGAGTAACCAGTTGAAAATGAAAGAGGAAGAAGTGGAAGACTCTTTGTTGTCTTGACACAAAATTTGACAAGACATAAAGCTTCAACTCAAGGAAATTTGTCCCCTTTGAATTTCTAATGCAACTTGATTTGAGGGAAATGGAATGACTAATCTAGCTAGAAGATTAAAAGATAATCTTGGTTAGTGGGAGATAGGGAAGAGGAAAATTGATGTGAATTGGAGTGAATTAATTAAGAAACAATGGCCACCAAAATCCTAGTTTTGAGGAGATTAACTAAATTTAACTAAGGCTCAAAACCCCAATTATATTCACCTCATTAATTCACTTCTAGTCACTTGATTGCATTCCCACCCATGAGCATCATCCTTACTCTCCATCGCTACTTCACTCACTACCACTTACCTCGAAAACATGTTTTCTCATTTTCTCACCAATTGACTCCAGTGCATGCAGTTTTAAAATAAATAAAGAGAATGTTGAAAATCAATGAGGAAATAAGTGCAAAATAAAATTGGTTCCAAAAAAAAAAAAATGAATTTCCATTTAAATTTCCCAAAAAAATGTTTGGTTACTACATTAAAATAATCAAACGAATTAATGATAATATTAACAATATTTAAAATAATAAATATTAATAATATTTAATATTAGAAATTTTGAGGCCCCACAGAGAGAGAGTCACAGTCAAGTATTTATTTCAACCTGCCACTCTTGTCTAGGTCACTGATCACCGCAAAATTGCAAAATTTGATTCACAGGAATTGAAGCGCTAAACCTTCTAACTTTGACCCCTGCTCCTTTGATGATTGAAATGGCATTATAATCATCTCAATTTGGAACTTAATAACTTCGTATAGTTTAATTTTCCAATTTTCCTTCCAAGTTTCATTACCAAATTAATCTAAATCAACAATAATCATGCAAATATCTTCTCATTTCACTTCATTTGATGATTGAGCCATTAATCTTACAAAAACATGAAGTTTTCACTACTTTAATCCATAGAAATGCACTTTTTCTACTTAAACCATAAAATGCAAAACTTCACTAAAAACCCTAGTTAATTAGCCATCAAAATAACAAAAACACATAAAAACTAAATAGTTAAACATATTTAAAGCATACAAAATAGACACTTATCATTAAGTTAACTTTACTTTTACATGCAAAACTTACTACTCACAATAAGTTTAGATGCAAAATAGTAATTTATTTTCAAAAAAAGTATGTTTCATATAAATTCCGATTTGCTTGTGAGACATACAAGTTAATAATTTATTAATTTAATTTACTATTTTAGATGCAAAGCTTACTTATCTTTAAACGTAAGTTTGAGATATAAAATGGTAATTTATTTTCAAAAAAAGGTAAGATTCATATTATTTCTGACATTTTTGAGACATAAAATACTAATTTACTAAGTTAACTTATTTTAGATACAAACTTACTTATCTTTAAAAGTAAGTTTGAGATATAAATAATAATTTATTTTAAAAAAAAAAGTAAGTTTTATATAATTTTATGATTTACCTTTGAGACATAAAAGCTACCAATTGATTAGTTTAATCCATGCTTTAGATGCAAACTTATTTATCTTTAAAATAAATTTGATATAAAATAGTAATTTATTTTAAGAAAAGGTAAGTTTCATCTATTCGTATGACCTACACCATTTGCATTTTTTTTTTTATTTATTTGTTTACCTTAGTTGTTTATTTTCTCCTATAAATTTCAACAATCATCATTACGCGCACGCTTGAATTATTTTGATTTTCAGCAAAAACCTAAATTGACCGGAAAACCCTAGTTCTTGAAAACCCTACATTTAAATTTGAAAACCCTAAATTTCGGTGACAACTTTATCCCGATCGAAAACTCTAATTTATTTGAAATTAGAGACATTTATACATATTACATTTATGATTAGATAGTCTATAGTATGGATATTTACAACCTATAGACTATTTTGATAGGTTTAGTAGGTTGTTATTTTGGCGTGATTAGTAGTCAAGGCACAAGGTTTAAGTTTTGGTGGCTTAGATTAATTTTGAACCTATGGACTAGTTTGACAATGAAGAAAATCATTTGGGGCAAAAGATAGAAATAAGGGGAGTCGGGGCCATAAGTGAGCTTGAGAGAGTTGGACCACCTTGGACCAAGAAAGGAATAAAATCTTGAAGCTTCACCCAGCTCATTTCAAGAGCTTATAGTCGGCCAACCGCTGGGGGAAAGAAAGGAAATAAAACCGTGAGAAAGAGAGAAAGCAAGAGGGAAAGAGAGGAAAAAAAAGGAAAACTTGGAGGAATTGTTTCTGCATCAAGTTTGTACTATTTCAGAAGTAGAACATTTGAACCTTACAAAAGAGGTTTCTAAGAGGTAATTTCATTTTGCAACTTCACTTTGAGTTTAAATGAATTTGTGTGTCGAGTGTTCAATAAGCATGCACTCGCTCAGATTTTGTTGTCGATGCTTACGAGCGTAGAGCAATTGATGTTAGATTAATTGTGTTGCTTTCTTTGTCTTGAATTAGGTTAGGGTTAGTTTCTTGATTATTGTCGTTTTCGATGATTGAACGCTTGATGCTCGGCGAAAATGCATCAGACTCGATTTTGCAACAAGAAGTACATTAGGTGGATTTGTGATGCACCAATGATCGCCCTAGGTGAATGTGTGTGGGTGTGGGTGTGTGCGCAGGTGTGAGTGTGCGCAGGTGTAAAGGCCGAGTGTACATATGCCTGCAATTACCTCTTTGTTGTTGCATCTCGAGTCGCCATGCGCGCTTTGGTCAATGGACGTACTGGTAACAAAACAGCAAAACAGGGTTGTCGACCTGCAGTTTGGACCCGTTTTCCGATCCTACCAGCCTGTTTCTGGCCCGAAAATTTTAGCCTTTCATCTAGCCAAACGCCCTGAAACCCTCTGACTAGCTTTGTTACGTCCGCCAGTCGTTTCCACCATTTTCTGGGAACTGTTTCTGCTCCAAACCGACAATCGAACCAAATCAACCTTCGCCATGTCAATCCTGAAGCTGCAAACGGCACCCCATGCACCTAGTCCAGCCATCCGCACAGAGTGCCAAACTGTTTTTCTGCACCTTCTCACGTGGGTGGTGGTCACCCATTTTGCCCAAACAGGCGTATGTACTTTCTTTATCATATTAAGTGTTTAGATTTTACGAGTTTCAATGATCGAGTTCACTCACTTTCATTTGAATCATTTTATGCAGATTGAACAATGAATTGAAAAACCAAAAGTCACACATCACTCCCATCGCCTCAAAGTGATCTCAGACGGAAAGACAAGGTTAAACTCCTGCATTGCTTGCTTGTTCGCCGCGTGAGTGTTCGCGTTTGTAAGTTTAGTGCTCAATATCCTAAGCATGCCTACTTGACTCGGCATGTACTTATCAAGGCCACCCCTACTTGTATTTACTTAAATGCTTAGGCGTAAGTTTGATATTGACATGTTAAAGCCAACGGTTAGTATAACACACACTCAAGAGAGGAGGTACCTCCTCCGCTTTGGTCTGGTTTTGATTAAGTCGATCGGAGCTGGTCTCGCTGACTCACCTACCAAGCGGTAGTATGTATCACTTCATGAGCCGGAGGTGCCGGCCATCCCAATTTGGTTTAATGAAATGGTTTTGACGAGCTGGCCCTGACAAGGGGGTGTAAGTAGACCGGTGAGAGTAAAGTGATTCTACTGCCAAGTGAGATTGTGGTTGACCTGAGTATCAACATTTCTCGCTGGAAGACCGTCTCAAGATGAACGCATAGATCCTTTATTTTAGTGACTTTTATATCTCTTTGTATGTTTTTCCTGCTTTCTATTGTTATTACTACATTCAAGTATCATATTGCTCTGTCTTTGTTTTTTGCATGAATTTGCCCCAATTGAAGCTTTGCTCACCCCAGAGTTTTCCTTAACAGTGTTTAAGTGACGCACTGAAATCGAGAATAGTTTTTGTGGTTTTTCTTCCTTTTTGTATAAGTTTGAGGTTTGGTTTATCTTGATGGTTTGTACCATGTTGGAGTTTTACAACAAAATCTTGGTGTAACTTTGAGTTCATATGTTACTCGGAGTCGCCGGATTCTCTTTTCTATGGTTTGATGGTTTATCTCGAGTCCCATGCAGAGCTAGTGCAAAATCCCTTAACCCCTCCTGGTCTCGGCCTCAAGCTGGGTCGCCACTTGGTATCGTGAGCCTAGGTTTAAGATTTGGCGTGGAACTCAGAGGGATCAAGTACCGTGGTTTGTGGTTGTTTTGAGGTATGGTAATTGGTGGACCCGGAGCCGCGACAATACTGCATTAATGGCGAGACATCATCAGCTGTGATGCCTACATGACTGCTATCGGAAGACTCGAGGCTGGTCCCCTTATCCCGTTACACCTCGAGGTAGCCACCCCACTGTCCTCGCAGACATTCTCTTACCCCAATGAGCTAGTAATCGTCCATTGATCACGAAATTTACCATCAATCATAACCGAAGCGAATGATGAAACGAGGGCTTACGTTTCGGGCGTGGTCGGGATTAGGATCACTGCCTGGAGGACGAGAAGGATATGAGCTGGGCGAGGGTCGCCAAGACGAGGCGGTGCAGGCTTAGAGTCCCGCTGACTAGAGTGGTCGGCAAACTAGGGAACTAACCGACATTGAACGACGCTACCATACTCATGGCGGAGTTGGCCGGTATATGAGAAAGTCGGCCACGGAGAGTGGTTCGTTTATGAACCTTCGGCTAGGGCGAGTCGGGCGAGGAGGAGCCGTGGAGAATCTTCCCGCGAGGGAGCCTGATTGGGAGGAACCGGTTGAGGATCCTTCCCATAAGAGTCGGAGGAGGAAGAGCTTCATTGATGGCGGCTCGCCTGATTCTACCGGTGAGCTAGATTAGAGCATAATGTTTTGACTTTGTTTTGTCTAAGGATTAGTTAAAGTAGGCTCACAGCCGAATTTTACCTATATCACCTTTGTTGGCAACGTAAGTATCTTTGCTTTGAGCATGTTTTGTGCCTTGCTAGTTGACATAAAGGGCATTTTGAACGGCCCTCAGAACTTGCTAACTACTTGTACCTGTACACTCCGGATATGTGTATAAATGTGAATTATTGAGATTACCCTCTGATTGTTGTTTTACAATTTACTGCAATTTTCCTCGGTAATGACTTTCATGTTGCATTTAGACATTGTTAAGACTCACTGGCTGGCCCAAGGTCAAGGTATAGAGGTGAGGAAGATGGCTGCGACAGCCTCAACCCTCGAGAGCGACGGCCTCTGAGATAAAGGACCGGAAGGACAGGGCGTGTACCGAATGGCTACGGCTATCAATAAGACTGACTGATATTCTTGAGGCCTAGCAACCAAGGTCCCGATAAAGAAAACCCAATCAGAGGTCCTGAAAGGGTGGAGAAGATAGAGCCCCGGAACGCTTTCTTAAATTCTCACCCTAAGTTTCTAGAAGGGCAGATCATGTAATGAGGGGTTGGTTTGAGCTAATACGATATTTTTTGCTGTTTTGAATTACACCGAGGAAAGACGTGATGTTCGCTACTTTCCACCAAGGTCCAGCTAGGTCATGGTGGAATGTTATTGAGCTAAATGGGAAAGATTATCTAGCTCGATTTATAGAAATTGTGACGCTTTGGTCGAGAGTTTAAATTGCCAAGACTTGGATGGTCTAGCCATTGGTTATGATGTTATTTTAGGAATGGATTGGTTGGCTCGCTCATGCCCAACTTGACCGAAACAAAGGTAGTAGAATTAATGCCGAGAACAAACCTAAGGTTAGATGTGTGGGTGATAGCCTTTGACCGATCTCGTGAATCTGAGCTAGGAAATTACTGAGTAAGGGCAAAAGTGGTTCTAGCCTTTTTTGATCAATGTACTGGGATAAAGTGTGTTGAAAGACGCACTGCCAAGTAGAGAATTTTCTCGATGTTTTTTCCCAAGAACTAAAATCTCTACCACCCGAGAGAGGAAATTGCTTTTAAAATTGAGGTGACTCACACAACACCTATTTCTAAGTAGCCTTATATGGCTCCACCGAATTGAAAGAACTAAAGCTTCAGCTATGAGTTTGTCGGAACGGGGTTTCACTAAAGAGAGTGATTCACCGGTGCCGGTATTATTTGTTAAAAGAAGGATGGAACCCCAAGACTTTGTATAGACTATCGAGGCTTGAATGACGTTACCATTAAGAATAAACCCCACGCCATTGATGAGCTTTTCGATCTGCCACAAAGCGGTGTACCGTTGGACCTCGCAGGGTTACTATCAATTAAGGGATCCGGAGGAGGACATACCAAAGACAGCCTTTAATTCACGCGATACGGCATTTTGAGTTTGCATGCCTTTTGATTGACTAACGACAGCTGTGATTTATGGATTTGATGCATCGAAGTCTTTAAGCTTTATCTCATCAGTTGTAGTGGTGTTTATTGATGATATCCCTCGTATTTTCTAAGACTCGAGAGGATCATGAGCAACATTTGAGATCTGGTGTTGCAAACTCTAAGAGAGATCACCAGAAATTGATAAATTCGAAGTGTGAATTTTGGTCAAGGAGGTAGCATTTTAGGCCATATTATTTCGGCAGGATGGACTCACTGTGGACCCCACAAAGGTGGAAGCTGTCCAAATGGAAACAACCTCGGAATCCAACAGAGGTTCGGAGTTTCTTGGGTTTGACTGGTTATTACCGACGGTTCATTCAAGATTTTTCCAAAATCGCGGGACCTATGACTGAGTTGACCAAGAAGCAGAGCAAGTTCATATGGAACGTCAAGTGTGAACGAAGTTTTCAGGAGTTGAAGAAACGGTTGACCGAGGCACCAGTGTTGGCATTGCCTAATGGGAAGGATGGATTAATGTGAGGTTCACGGATGCTTCCAAAGGAAGGATCGCTGTGTATTAATGCAGAATCGGACGAAGTTATAGCCTATGCTTCGCGGAAGTTGAAACCTCACGAGCAGAATTACCCAACCCATGATATGGAATTAGATGCCGTAGTGTTTGCACTGCGTAAGTGGAGACATTATTTGTATGGGGTAACGTTTGAGGTTTTTACTGATCATAAGAGCCTTAAGTATCTGTTTTCCCAGAAAGAATTGAATCTGAGACAGCGTAGGTGGGTGGAGTTTCTAGAGGATTATGATTGCACGATTAAGTACCATCCGGGAAAATAGCAGTACGCTTTAAGTCGGGTACAAATAGCTGGCTTAATGGTGAAGGAATGGCATATGTTGGAGGAGATTAGTGTTTGGAATCCCCATCTGCAATCTAACAAGGTGATACTGGGAAACATAGTACTAAGGTCTACATTGCTGGATAGGATTAAAGAGCGGCAAAAGACATCTCCCGAAGTACAAACGTGGTTGGAGAGAGTTCAGAAAAAAGAGCTTCCAGACTTTAATATCGGAGCAGAAGGAGTTCTTAGGTATCGAAATCGAATAGTGGTACCGAAGAATGAGGAACTCAAAAGGGAAATATTGGAGGAAGCCCATCGATCTAAATATACAGTACACCCTGCAGGAACAAAGATGTACCAAGATTTGAAAAGTTTGTACTGGTGGGAAGGCATGAAAAAGGAAATAGCTCGATTTGTTCGGACATGCCTGGTATGCCAAAAGATTAAAGCGGAACATCAGAAACCCTCTGGATTGTTGCAACCATTGGAGATACCTGTATGGAAGTGGGAAGATATCACCATGGATTTTGTATCGGGACTACCAAAAACACAAAGAGGTCATGATGCGATATGGGTTGTCGGCCGTCACTAAGTCCAGCGCATTTTCTACCCATAAGCATGAAATATTCCGGAGAAATTGGCCCACTTGTATATGGATGAGATCATAAGGTTACATGGTATTCCGTGAGCATAGTGTCGCACCGAGATCCGCTGGGTTTGTGTCGCAGATTCGGCAAAAGATGCAAGAGACATTAGGAACAAAGTTAAACCTTAGCACTACTTATCATCCCAAACCGACGGTCAGTCCAAAAGAACAATTCAAACTCTTGAGGACATGTTAAGAACTTGTGTTTTGGATTTTGGGACTGGGTGGAGCCAATACCTGACTTTGGTGGAATTTGCTTATAATAGGGTTTCATTCGGCCCATACAAATGGCCGTCTGCATCGTAAGCACTTTACTGGTCCGTAGTGCTCACCAATTCTTGGGATGAAATAGGAGAGAAGAAGGCCTTAGATCCAGCTACGATCCCTTGGATGGAAGAAGCTCGAGACAAGGTCAAGTTATCATCCGAAAGAATTTTAACTGCCAAAGCCAAAAGAGTTATGGACAATAGGAGAAAGGATTTGAGTTTGAGGTGGAGATCAAGTATCGAATTACCCTTTAAAGGCGAGTTTGATGGCTGGAAAAGGAAAGAAATTACAGCCCAGTCACGGGGACCATCTGACATTCTTGAACGGGTCGGAAAGGTAGCGTATAAGTTGGATTTACCAACTAGCCTATCCCGTATTCACAACGTGTTCCATGTATCGTTTCTGAAGAAATATCACCCAGATCCGTCTCATATACTTCAACCAGAGGATATAGAACTTGACGAAGCTTTAACCTATGAAGAGAAACCCAGAAGCTTTTAGACCACAAAATCAAGGAGTTGAGGAATAAGCGAATCCCTTTAGTGAAAGTTTTGTGGAGGAATCATATATCGAGGAAGCTACATGGGAAGTTGAAGAAGATATACATGGAAATACCCGTGAGTTGTTTGTTACTTTGTGTATGAATTTGAGGACTAAATTCTTTTAAGAGGAAGGTTGTGAGGACCCACACCATTTGCATTTTTTTTTATTTATTTTTATTTATTTGTTTACCTTAGTTGTTTATTTTCCTATAAATTTCAACGTCGAGATCATTCATGCTTAGGTGTCGCTTGAATTATTTTGATTTTCAAAGCAAAAACCCTAAATTGACCGATAAACCCTAGTTCTTTTGAAAACCCTACATTTAAATTTGAAAACCCTAAATTTCGAGACAACTTTTATCCCGACATCGAAAACTCTAATTTTGGTTTCTTAAACCCTAAATTTGAAAATAACTACCAATTTTATGTTTGATTACAAGTTTGCCATTTGTTGATTTTATGTGTGTAAATGTATGATTAGGAAGTGAGATTAATGTTTCTAGGTGATTAGTAGTCTAAGGCAAGTGTTTAAGTTTTGGTGGCTTAGATTAATTTGTGAACCTATGGACTAGTTTGACAATGAAGAAAATCATTTGGGGCAAAGATAGAAATAAGTGGAGTTGGGGGCCATAGTGTAGCTTGAGAGAGTTGACCACCTTGACCAAGAAAGGAATAAAATCTTGAAGCTTCACCTAGCTCATTTCAAGAGCTTATAGTCGGCCAATAAGGAAAAGAAAGGAAATAAAACCGTGAGAAAGAGAGAGAAAGAAGAGGGAAAAGAGAGGAAAAAAAGGAAAAACTTGGAGGAATTGTTTCTCGATCAAGCTTGCAATTATTTCTTGAGAAGTAGAACATTTGAACTCTTGGTTGCAAGAGGTTTTCTAAGAGGTATACTTCATTTTTGCAACTTCATTTTTGAGTTTTAAATGCTGAATTTGTGTGTTGGAGTGTTCAATAAGATGCATCGTGCTCGTATTTTCGTTTGTTGATGCTTAAGGGAAGTAGAGCAATTGATGTTATAGATTAATTGTGTTGCTTTCTTGGTCTTGAATTGGCTAGGGTTAGGGTTAGTTTCTTGATTATTGCTGTGCTTTTCGATGATGAACGTTTGATGCTCGATGAAATGCATCGGCATCGATTTTGGTGAACAAGAAGTACATTAGGTGGATTTGTGATGTACTAATGATCGCCTAGGTGAATGTGTGTGTGGGTGTGTGTAGGTGTGTGTGTGCGTGCAGGTGTGTGAGTGTGTGTGTGTGTGTGTGTCGAGTGTACATGGCTTGCAATTACCTCTTTGTTGTTGCATTGAAACTGCGTGCGTTTTGGTCAAATGGACGTGTACGGGCACAAAACAGCAAAACAGGGTTGTCGGACCTGCAGTTTGGACCTCATTTTTCGTGTTGATCTACTGTGAGTTTGCTTCTGGCCAAAACACGAAAATTTTAGCCCTTCATCCTAGCTTTCCAACGCACTTGAAATTTCATGATTTCGATTTGTGAGCGCGGAGTTATGTCCGTTTGAAGTAAGCCTGTCGGAATTTCTGACGGAAAATTTCTGGGAACTGTTTCTGCGTTTTTGACCTTAAACGAGACAATATGGGCAAAATCTTCCTTCATAAAAGTTGTAGCTCGTTCTCTTAGCTTCGAAACGGCACCTCATACACCTAATCCGACACTGTAGCTCGAGTTATGAGCGATGGCGCAGAGCGTAAAACTATTTTTCTGCACCTTCACCGTAGTGTTTTCCGTTTTAGTTATGTGTTCACCCATTTTGCGTCCAACGGCCGTGCGGTACTTTCTTTTATCATATTAAGTGTTTAGGAGCAATTCTTAAGAGTTTCACGATCGAAGTTCACCACTTTCGCTTGAATCATTTTGCGTGTGATTGAACAATGAATTGAAAATCGAAAAGTCACACTATCACTTTCACGTCTCAGGTGATCTTGTAGACGTGGAAAGACAAGGTTAAACTCCTGCATTGCTTGCTTGCTCAGCTGTGGTGAGTGTTCAAGTGCTTGTAAGTTTAGTGCTCGAATATCTGCTAAGCATGCCTACTTGACTCGGTGGCGTGTAATTTTATCGGCCACCCTACTTGTATTTACTTGAATCATTAAATGCTTGTGCGTGTGCTTGATATTGACATGTTAAAGCCAAACGGTTGTATGTACCACACTCAAGAGTGGGAGGTACCTCTCTCCCGTTTTGGTCTGGTTTTGATTAAGTCGACGGGCGTAGTCTCGTCGACTCACCTTACCAAGCGGTAGTATGTATCCACGCTCTATGGCTGGAGGTGCCGCTTCATCCGAATTTGGTTTAATGAAATGGTTTTGACGAGCGGTCCTGCATGTGGGGTGTAAGTAGGTGAGAGTAAAGTGATTCTACCTGGTCCAGTGAGATTGTGGTTGTGAGTGTCAACATTTACATTGAAGCGGCCTGAAGATGAACGATGGAAGCAAACCTATCCTTTTATTTTAGTGACTTTTATATCTCTTTGTATGTTTTCCTGTTTTCTATTGTTATTACTACATTCATGCACGTTATTGCTCTGTCTTGTTTTTGCATGAATTCTGGCCTCACTCGAGCTTTGCTCACCCCATAAGATTTGTTTTCCTTAATGAGGTTTGGAAGGGGCCTTGGAAATCGAGAAGGCTAGTTTTTGTGGTTTTTCTTTCCTTTTTGTATAAGTTTGAGGTTAGGGTTTATCTTGGATGGTTTGTACTATGTTGGAGTTGTTTACAACAAAATCTTGGTGTAACTTTGGAGTTCATATGTTACGTGAGTCGTCGGTATCTCTTTTCTATGGTTTGATGGTTTATCTCTTGAGTCCTGGCGAGAGCTAGGCGCATAACCCTCCGTTCGCCTCGTAAGGAGAGGTGGTACACTGTCGATTTACCTTTTGAGACATAAAAGTTACTAATTTATTCAACTAACTTACTCTTTTAGATGCAAAACTTACTTGTCATTAAAAGTAAGTTTGAGATATAAAATTGTAATTTATTTTTAAGAAAATGTGAGTTTCATATTATTTTCAATTTACCTTTTGAGACATAAAAGTTACGAATTTATTAAATTAACTTACTCTTTTTGATGCAAAACTTACTTCCAAATTTTTAGGCATTATCTTATCTAAATGACCAGTCTAACAGATAACCAAATTGTCACTAAAAGTGTTTTTATCTGTAATATCAAGTAAACTTTGTTTCGTTACCATAACTATCATTACTTGAGTATTTTCCTTTGCTTAGAATCTCTTAGGCAAAATTTAACATTTCATTTCTGGCAATCATTTTCATTAATTTTCTTCGTACGTGCTGTTCAAGCAATCAATGAAATTTATTTCGCATGTTAAAGCTTTCAATTGCTCAAGTTTATTTCCCTTCTTGAAATAGATATTAGCCAATTCATTCTCTCCTGATGGTAAATTCAGTTTCATATAGTTCTTCTCCAATTCCCTTCATCATTTATCTTATTTGTTGCATTTGAATCAATGTCCTTGAGGTCCTCAAAACTGACAAACTACACATCGGCTGCTAGTCAAATCACCAGGCACAATCTCTATATATTCTTAGTTCACATTCAACTCTTCACATTTATGAATAGCATGCTCAACAACAAATATGACAATTCAATCAGTGTAAGTGTGCCGGTGCTCCAGTCAGAAAAGTCAACGTGAACAATCTTAACTCCATTCGCTGCCAATTCCGGTAGCTGAAAAAAGAAAGCTAGCAGATGAATATTTGTAAAATCATGATTTAGTGAAAGGAGAAAAAGACAAGATACTAGTATTTATATCAGGTTGATTGACCATGTAGCAAAGACCAATGTATTTCGAGGCCGCGCAAGGGACTGGCCAGGTGAAACAAGGAGGTTTTATGGAAGCTATGGTGGCTCTGAATATCTGCCAAGATTTGAATTTGCAGTGGTCACACTGAGTGTGTTTGAATAATAAATTATTTGAGACAATTTTTTGAAAAAATTAATGTAGCACCTTTTGATGTGGTGTATATAAGACAAAAAGATGATTGGAAAATGTGTTGACGGTATAAGTAAAAAAATTTTTGACAAATAAATTCCTATCCAAACAAACTCACTGATTTTTAGCAACCGACGAACCAACACTGATATTGTTGATATCCACGGTGCTGGACACCTGATCTACACCAGGAACATGATGCAAATGAGCTGATATTGATAATTAAAAAAATGTGCACCAACATTTCTTGACTTCCAAACAAAAACTATCTGTCTATCTTGAGTAGTTTCAAGGACTAAAAATTCATGATAAAAAAACTAATAATAAAAGTTATGCGAAAGAAATCTAACTTGTAAATGGAAAGCTAATAAGTGTACTTCAACATGAAATGTAGCTTGTAAAGAAATTATTGAGAAAGAAAACTGATTTATAAAGAGAAGGCTGATAAGATAACTTGGCATGAAATTAAAGGTTGAAAACTTACCTTGTTGAAAATGGCAAAGATTGTTTGGAATAGGAAACTTGCTTGGAAACAAGAAATAGGAAGCTTAAACTGTGAGGGTCTCAAAATTCTATTTTTATTTAAAAATACACAATAATATTTATATTATCTTTATTCACTAAAATATTAATGAATTTATATTTTGAGTTATTATTTTCTAATTTAGAGAATTTTTTGAGAATTAATTGCCGGTGTTTGTTTTCGGCCAGTTTAAGTGTCGATTTCTGAGCCATGACGTGAATAGTGACTTTAAAGTGAAACTGAGCATATATAGAGATATTACAGAGATATATTTAAGGTAGGATAGTGCCATAATGAGAAAAACCAGTAAAAGTTGAAGCGTCGCGTGTTGACGCGGCAAAAAGTGAAGTTGGTCACCTTTTCCTTAAATTAAGGATGACCAAGTACTTTGTCTATAAAAAGCCACCTTTCTTGCTTCCTTGCCTCTACATTTTCAGCCATCCTTGAAGCTATAGAGAGAGAGAGGGCAGCCGAGTAGAGAGAGAGAGAGTTGAGAGATTTCCAAGCTTTTATTTTCTTCTTCTTCTTCCTCAATTTTTCTTGCAACTTGAACACCATTTGAGAGCATCATCTCACTTCTTTTTGCTGCTCATTCCAGCCGTGTGTGAGGGAGAGAAAGAGGGAGAAATCCAAGAGTGAGAGGGAGAGAGAAAGTGAGAAAGAAAGCTAGTTTTTGCTCTTCATCTTCTTGCTCTTGAGATATGTGGAGTAAATCACCAACAAGCAAGCAAATCCTTGGCTAAGTTGGAAGTTCTTGTGATTGATAAGCTTGAAAGATCATCCTTGGATGGAGCAACACTAGACCTTGTTAGATCTAGCTAGATCTTGAGGTATAAAACTTAAATCTTCTAGTTTTAACTTAATTAGTGATAGATCTTTTAGATCTATGGTTTATTTTGCTAGAAATGCTAGTTATTGAAACAGTTGAGTTGGACTCTTGAATTCCCAACTTAGGTAGCTGACTTCAGGTGACCTTTTAGATAGCGGACTTGAGGATCTGATTGTGGTTGTGGTTGTTGTTTATGAGATGAGTTCATTTTGTGGTTAAAAAGTAGGAATGTGTTGGAAATTTTGAAGAAAATTCATTAAGGATGGCCAAACCTATGTTTCCTTGATTTTGAAATTTTATGATATTTCTTGACTAGATTTTACCTAAATAAATATGTATTATGTTCATTTATGAGTATAAGTTTGAATGGACTGAAAATCTTGAATTTTAATGGTGAAAAGTTGAGTTTTCACTAATTTTTGGGTAAATGGACATTTTGGACTGATTTGAGGGTTTTGAAATGTTTTATATATTTTTCATGAATTTCGTACTTTGAGATTTGGTGAAAATTGTTCTAAACATGTGTTGAAACCTTGATTAAAGTTCAGTGTTGAGTTTAAACTCGAATGGGAGATTTTCGAGGTGAGAAAAACCTCACTCTATTTCCTTGATCTAAAAATTTAAAAGTTGCGAGTATGGAGTACATCGATAGAATATTTTGATTAAATGATGTATCGATTTGAAAATGGAATCTTTTATAATGATTTTCGACTCGAGTGACTACTTTTTCACTCGAGCAAAGTTAAAGGAATTTTGGGAAGAATTTTGATCAAACCAATGACTAAGTTTATTTGAGTTTAGTTTCACTATTTGTGGGGCAAAACTTATTTCTTCTTTTTACTTGTTTATAGGAAGTGGGGAAGAATTTGAAATAGATCCAAACTTGGAGACTGAACCTTGCTACTTTGGTGAGTTTTCATGCATGTTATTTGACTATGTGAATTTGATTTGGAATATGCTTGGTTAAGTGATTTGATGTGAAAATTTGATTATTGATCCATCAAATAGAGTAGTGTGTACTTTATTGCACTTTCTCCTATTTGAATGGTAAAATTTGTAAAAGTGTTTCGTTGTGACTTTTGTGCATGTAAATTTTAGGAATTCCTAAGACCTGTTGGTGAGTCAATCGACTCGAGATGTAGGCTAGGCTTAGGCCGAGGCGAAATAACAAGCCATAGGGTTATTTCTGTGATGTGTGTTCTGGATTTGGCGTATGGACTTGTCCCTCTTGGAAGAGTAATAATTAATTTATATGTGATGAGCAGAGTAAGTGCTGCCTATTAGAGGGAGTCACTTCTTGTCCGATATCAGTTTATATGTGATTGAGCGGGAGAAAGTGCTACTGCCTATTAGGTGGGGAGTCACCTCTAGTCCGATTACCTTTTATGTGTTGAATTGTAGTGGGAATTTTTGGTGAAGGTAAATGTAAGTGGAGTTCTGCATGGTCTGCATGGATTATATGAAAGTTGACAGAGCGTCAACTACCTGAAAAGTGCCCCACCTTCGTGGACTTTAACTCCTGAGAGCTACCTGTATCCTCCCTTTTGATGTTACTCGCTTTCTTTATTTGATTGTCTTTAAATATGAAATTGAGATGGAATGTTATATGCCTTATGTGAAATGCATGACTTTTGGAACTCTCTGGACTTTTAGCTCATTCTTTTAAATTTGTTTTCCTTGAGGACCTGAGACCAGTGAAAGCATAAATTTAGAACTAGGGTTTATTTTTGTATCTGGCTTGAGAAACTCAATCTATAAATTTGGAGTATTGTATTGTGAAACTTTGAATGTGTAGTTAAGTACTCTATGTACTTTGGGATTTCAAGATTTGAGTAATGAATTTGTGAATTGTAGTTTGGTTTAGATTTGCGATTGCATTTTAGTTTGATGTATTAGTGATCGTTTATGTGAGTGAGTCTGTGCGAGGATTAAAGGGCAGTCCAGCGACATCTTAGGCTACATACCAGGGAGGCATCCTGTGTGATTAGAGCCTAGGTTTGAATAATCTGGTTAAAATCAAAATTGTTAAGTTAAATTGAGAGTTTACTAGGTTAGAAAGAAATGTTAGGTTGCTATTGCTTATGTTTAAGTGTTAATGGTCTTTAAGTTCGATTGAGTTCTAATGGAGTTTATTTTGTAGGTTATGGATCGTTGTGGTGATGACGGACCTGGACATCGTTAGCATGTGGTTACTTATCGACCGAGGGCGATGGGTGCTCGTAGGGCCTATAACCCTAGGACCCAATGTAGGTGACTGTGCGATTGTTGAAGGACTCATGCTTACCCTAATGAGGTTGTCTTGGCGATCTACCATGAGAGGAGGACCCTGATTAGGGTTACTAGGGAGTTACGAGAGGAGGTAGATAGGTTGCTGACTGAGACGTAGGATCAGGTTGATCGGATCCATGACCTTGAGGAAGAGGTCCACTCGGCTAATGAGCGCGTGGCTAGAGTGGTGAGGGTATGACGACCCACCTCTCCCTAGGACGTACCCTAAGGTATCAGTGGCCGCCTGCTTAGCTCTTGCCAGGACTCACTCACTCAACCATCATATAACTTATCAAACTAAAACTCTGAATGCAGTACAAATGGAATAATAACTTACAAATTACAAACTTTGAGGACATAAATCCTCCATCCATACATTCAAGTTTCACCTTACAAAAGCTTACAACAACCATAATCCAAAGTTCTCAAAACATTCAACATAATAAACCCTAACTCTAAGGGTTGGCTTCTCCACTCGGGTACTCATTTCCTGCTAAGGAAAACAAATAGGGAAAGGGTGAGTTAAAAAGCCCGTGAGTTCCCAAAAACATGCAGAGCAAATAACATATATGAAATTTCACTTCACTTGAACGTAAACATAAATACTTAAAGAAAGCAATTAACATTATAAAGGTAGGATACAGCAGCTTACTGGGGTTAAGTTCCTCGCAGCTTGATCACGATCTCAGTAGTTGACATTCTGTCAACTTTCATAGGTACAATCCATGTAGAACTCCACTTACTCCTTACTCCACCAAACCCCCCACCAGGCCCGTCTCCAAACACATCACATCACATCACATTTTACCACGGATTTGTTGTTCATCTCCGAGACAAGTCCACATGCCAAGTCTCGAGTATATATGTATCACATCACATCACATGGTTTGTGTTTTGCTCTTTTATAATGGACAGGTGCTTACACCAAGTCCAGAGCACACATCACATCACATGGTTTGTGTTTTGCTCTTTTATAATGGACAGGTGCTTATACCAAGTCCAGAGCACACATCACATCACATAGTAGTCCTATGGCTCCTCATATTCTCTTCGACCTAGGCCTAATCGACAGCTCAAATCGAATGACTTGCCAATATGTATCGGGAAATCCCGAAGTTTCATACATATGCAAGTCACATCACATCACATATTCTCAATTCTCATTAAAGCATCCTTACAAATTTTCCACTCAAACATAAGTAAGTGCGATAAAGTACACACTACCTCATTTGAGGGTTTGCTAAACTAGGTTTTCACATCAAATCACATAACTCAATACATAGCTCATCTACTTCACATAGTCACGTAACAAGTATGGAAAATCACCGAAATAGTAGGGTTCAGCTTCCACGTAAGGATCAAATTCAGTTCCTTGCACACTTCCTAAAACAATTTAAAAACAGTAGTTGAGATTCACTCCTTCACTTATTAACTAAAACATTTCACTTTCATTTCATAGTTTCAATCAATATTTTTCCCAAAAATTCCCTCAAGGAAAAACATTCATTTCACATGATACAACGTTTCAAATGAATCTTTTGAAGGTCACTATCTCATTTCAAATATGACACGTCACCGATGTACTCACTAAGCCCCACTTTCACATTTTCTTTAATGAGACACTTAAGTGAGGTTTATCACCTCAAAATCACTTTTATCACAAAACCCAACACTTACTCTTTGTCAATACTTTAACATAACTTTAGAACACTTCAAACCATATTTTTATTTTCAAAATTCATAAGACTTGGTCACAATACTGTAAAACCCTCAAATTCCTCCAAATGACATTTTTCATTCAAAAGTTCACGAGAACTTTCACTTTTCATCTTTTAAAATTCATACACTCATAGATGAACATAAAATGTATTTTCTTAGACAGAAATTCATCAAGAATAATCACAAAATCTTGAAATCAAACATGGAAATTACCAAGTATGGGTTTGGCCATCTCATACATTTTTCCATCAAATTTTCCAACAACAAAACCCTACTTTCTAACCATATCATGACAAATTTCACAAATTTCATTCAAATCCCAATCAGGTTCTCAAGTCCGCTACCTAGAGGCCACCTCAAGTCCGCTACCTAGGTTGGGATTTCAAGAGCCCAACTTCATCATTTCAAATATAACCATTTCTATCAAAGTAAATCATGGATCTATGATATTTAACACTAATAAAGCTATATCTAGTAGTTTTGAAGTTTATACCTCCGGATCTATCAAGATCCAACAAGATCAAGGTAGATCTTGTGAGTTCCTCTTCCCAAGAATGCTCCCAAGCTTAGCAAAGTCCAAAAGTTTCAACTTTTACCCACGATCCTCTAACTTTGTTGGTGGTTTCTCACAAAACGTCAAGAACAAGATCAAGACACACCCACAAGCTTTCTTTCTCCTCTTTTCTTCCCTCCAATTTTTGGATTTTTTACCCTCTTCTTCTCCCCTTCACACGGCTGCCAAGGAGGAGGAAATACCACACAAAATCCTTCACCAAAGTTCCAAAACTTCAAGTGGCTAGATGAAGAAGAAATTGGAAGATCAAGCCACAAGTTCTTCCCTCTCTTTCTTCCTCAAGAATCCGACCAACTCCTCTCTCTCTTCCCTCTCTCATGGCTGCCAAGATGGAGAAGATGATGGTCTTCAATGGTGCTCAAAGCTTCAAGGATGGAAGGTGGAAGAAATGGAAGAAGCAAGATGAAATCTCACACACACTCTCTTTTCTCCTAGCTCTCGGCCACTCACTCTCTTTTCTCCAAAAAATTGCAGCTGAAAATGAAGCTCAAAGAGGCCAAAAAGTCAAGACAAAAAGGGGACAAAAAGAGGCCATTTCCTTACTTTATGGGAAAGTGCTTTGTTAAGACTTTATGTCGTCAGCGTCTTGACAGTCTAACTTCTTGTTTTACTCCATTCCAACACTGTCCAATCTTAATAATATTTCCATAATATCACTACATATGCTCGATTTCAATTTAAAGTCACTAATCACGCACCGGTACAAAATTGAACACTTAATTCGGCCGAAACCACACACCGGCAAATGATTCTTATAAAATTCTCTAAATTAGAAAATATTCACTTTAAACATAAATTCACTCATATTTTGATGAATAAACACAATATAAACAATATTTTGCATTTTTAAAAATAAAATTCAAATTTTGAGGCCCTCACAACCTTCCCCCCTTAAAAGAATTTCGTCATCGAAATTCATATCTTAGTGTACAAACCACTCTGAGTATTTCTTCCAAAACGCCTCTTCTTTTTCCCAAGTTACTTTCTTGATTTAATGATTCCTCCATGGGATTTTAACCAAAGGAATTTTATTAATTCTCAAATCCATACTAATACTCATTGCATTGATAATAGCATACATTTAACTCTTATGAGGAAGTCATCACTTAAGCTCTCCAGATGTGCATTTTTCCCGAAGATCGCCTTATTCGAATTATGCTCCAATCGAAGTTTATCCTCCATAGATTCTGACCCATAATATTTCTTTCTCAAGGATTGCAATACTACCTTCAAGCGTTATTCATGCCTTTCTCGAATCTTAAATGTACCATAGCATCCTTGATAATTTATCACAACATAATCCGAATAAGGTTTACATGCTATGTACTAGCCCCATGAATGCCACTAATGCCATGGTTAGTCTTCAATTGGTCAATGATAACACTCTTAGTATATATCCTTACTAGTCTTCAATTGACTATATTCTTATAATTTCCTCTTGAAAGAATTTCCGTTACCTACACTAAATCAATCCATTCATAATTACACAACAAATGTATTCACTCTTTGATCAGGAGTATAATTCAAATCCAATAATCTTTGTATGTATCATAAATTCCCACGTAAGTCAAAGAACCAACCCTCTTACATACATTTACAAATCCACATGTCTTATTAATTAATCCATCCAGAGTAACGAAAGATCATTTACTAATTAAACTCATTTTCACCTTAACACAACAATCACAAATCCTTCTTCTTAACATGATCGAACCTTGATATGAAACATGCTATAATAGGACCTTTACTAACTCTCGATCCACAAGAAACAAGAGTTTTCACTTCCATATCTCATTCAATATTACCAATTTTAATTCTCCAAACTTAATTCTAATCTCACAAGGTCTTGGATACAAATCGTGGGAAAGTTTACAATTATTTCGAGGCAACCATCTAACTATAAGAATAGAGTGAGGAAGTTGTTTAGAACCAAAGAAAAGTGAATTAAACCAAGGAAAGTAAAGGCAAGAATGCAAAAGAGAAGGGGCAAAGTTAACAGCTTTGCCACCTTTTCGATTTATCTAGAACTTCACTTATTGAATTGAGAGGCATTTTATGCCATTTTGAAGCTAGGACACCGTGTCACAGTTCATATGAAGACTTTGGAATCAAATTCATACATTTCTGTGATGAAAACAACAATCACAGAAATGTAGAAAACTGTCGGATTTGAATTAGGTCACTTGGGTAATTGACCATAATCCCAAGTAGGATAATTGGAATCGGATGCCATCAGTGGCATTTGAAATTAAATTCATAGAGCTTTCAATGGCATAAAACTCAAGCTCTAAGTCATTGCCAGTTAATATCAGAAAATCTACGAAGTTGACCGAAATTGATTCCTAAAGAATTCAAGGCAGCAAATGCATAGTTTTGGTTCACTTTCAACATACAAGTGATAATTGATGTTTTGACAAGTTCATTGAACAATAACTTGCCCAAAGTTATCAAAGAAATGTGGAAGTCATAGCTGATTTACTTCCCTTGTTTTGGACATTACTAGACAGGATTTCCATCAATAGTCCTTTATCATTTAATCCACAATTCTTCCAACTTATCCAAGCAGCTCCATAAGATCCTCTCACTAATATATCAAAACCCATCTAGTCAAGATCCTTGACAAGTGTAATCACGAAAATTTGCACATGAGCGACCCTAATTTAACTTGTCATCTTGAGCAATTCAAATTAATAAATTAATCCAGAAAATGCAAGATTCCTCTCTTAGAGTTACTCCTTTTGTTCTCAAATTCAACATCCTCCCATCCATGATAAGAGTACTCAAAAGTAAAGAGTATTTACCACAAATCTTTATATCATGTCCTTTATCCATATACATTATTCTCCATTCTTCAAGGGGTCTAGTTTCTCGTCCTCAATCTCGGTCTCTTCTACCCTCCATAATGTAAGGAATCAAGGAGATAAACACAGCGAAAATTTAAAATTTTTGATTCCTTTAATAGATCATCCTTTGATTAAATCCATGTAACATAGAGATAGTTCAAGAAGATTACCTCAATCCATGAAGACCTCCTTGAACTTGGTGGAGATTTGATGCAGAAGATGGCAAAGAGATCCCGTTACGTGGCAGTGCATGCAGTCCGCCTCTAATGGTGATCCACACGAACCTCCTTAGTTAGAACCTCTAAGGTCAATTAGCTTAAGCTAGATTAGTGCTAGCTATTGCCAAGACAACCACACACAAGTCTATTGAGATAATTCCAATTTTTCACCATGAAAAATTCATCCCAAGATAAGAGATAAGAGATGCCATTTTTCCCTTATTTTCTTGGACGAATTTTTGTATTTTTCTCTCAAGATTTTCTCCAAAAATCTCACAAGACAAATTGTGTGATGATTCTGCTTGCTAGCAAAAGCTGAGTGAGTATTATAGACAAATAAGTTGTCAAATCCTTGGAAACCTGAAATCAGTTTCCAATAAGATTTAGCTTCCTATTTCTAATACAACTCTTGTATTTGGAAGACTAAAACTCCTTATGGAAACCTGAAATCAGTTTCCAATAAGATTTAGCTTCCTAATTCTAATACAACTCTTGTATTTGGAAGACTAAAACTTATTTGCACCATAAGTCTCTCAAGTTTAATTTGTCTCACAAATCAAACTATAAGTTATAAAACTTATCTATCAAGTCCCACTTGAAATTCATTTAATCTAGTTAAGAAAGTTCTTAATGTGTGTGACCCATTAGGTTCTCATATCGCTTGGCAATAAGTATGAGCTATACATTCTTAATAAATAAGAACTAGATAAATTAAAACCTTTAATTTATCACTGATTCCACTAATCAATCAACTCATACTTATTGATCAAGATTGGTATCTAGCAATACATCATGACCACCCAAGTAATGAGAAAAGTCAAGTGGATGACTTCACCTTTCGATTAAGCGTTTATAATGTAACTAATATCCTTTTACCACACTTATCTCACATTGATCTTGGAATAAATTGTGCCTATTCCATTGTGTGATTAATGCTCTTTTCACTTGTACCAAAATATAACCCAATGAAGAAGTTCTTAGAAACACTAAGACTTTCCCACTTAGCTAAGATTTTTGAGTTATACTTCTACAAGTGGCCAAACACTAGATAACCTCTTACATAAGAGGTGAAATCCTTATAGGTTATTCACCATCTTTCCATACTTCAAAGATACACCCATTTGCTAATGATGAGCATTCCCTTTTGTAGAGCAATCATATAACAAAGAAAGTATAACTATCCATATTCAAGATATCATGATAACCTTAAGTCTAGGAATCATTTACATAAACGTCACTTAGACATTAATCCTTTGGCACTTAAAGGATGTCCCTATGTGGATCAATCTAGTGAACTTGATCATACCATCAAGCACCCATATACTTGCTTAGGTGTCTCACACCATAGTAGATGAGGTCTACTACTTCATATAGAAGCGGCATAGTATATGCTAGTCTAACCATATTAACAATACCCTTCTTGTTAATACTATGACTAGAGATATTTAAGAATAAACCTTATTTATAATCAATGAACCTCACCATCATAACTCTTATGATTTCATCGATTAGGTTTATTCTAAGGGTTTTATCATACTTATATGAAAATATAAGCAATCAATATGATAAAGATGTCATTTATTATTACATAAATAGTCAAAGTATATAATAATTAGAAAGTTGATTGACTTTAGGCATATTCATAACAATCTCCCACTTGCACTAAAGCCAATCACTCACAAGTTAAAACAAATGAGCAAACATGACTATCATGTTTTCTTTAAGATAAGATTTAGTGAACGGATCAACTATGTTGTAATCCATGGGTACTCTTTTAATCTTCACTTTTAATTCCCACCAATGATTTCATCAAATCTTGTGAAACTACCTTAACAAATATGTGGATCTATGATGAGACATTGGTTCCTTGTTAGGACAAATTCTATTATAGTCTCAACATAAGTTGAAGGACTTCTAATAGAATGAACCAATTCAAACTCAAATATGAACTTGTAGATTCACATGTTTCCTTTGCCACTTCTCAAGTAGCATTTGTTAAGGTTTAATTGCAGAAATTTAGTTGTGTTTCACTTGAAACTCTTTCAACACATAGCACTGACATTATGAATATATGCATAATTACTTGCAAATCATTTCTGTAGGAAAGTTTACAAGTACATTCTCGAACTTTCAATTTTAAACTCTTCATGGACCAAAGGAGACAATGAGTTTAGTACAATGAAAGGATTATTATAGATAAGACCCTTCTTAGATTATCCATGCTAAACATTTTAGCATCTTGTCTAAGTACTTAAAACTTAAGCAATCATACCATCAATATAGACCTTTACTCTAAAGGTAGATTGCCACTCCTTTATATCATGAAGGAAGTCTTGGATAGCTACACCTATAATTTTGGAATATAGGCATACCATTTCAATGTATCATATATCATGATGCATGAAACCAACAATAGCTCCCACTAAATCAAATATAAGTACAAGGCCATCCATACTTTTGATAAAATCAAACTCTTTGATTATTTCATCAAAATGGATGATACCACTTTTAGAGATTTGCTTTATTGGCACACTAGATGTAAAACCTTTAAATTGTGTCACATACACAATTATTTGTTGTTCCATTTAAGAAAAATGGTTTTAGCATCTATTTGCCATACCATAACTCATAGTTAAAACAAGCAAGTAAATCTAAATGAATTTAAGCATATTGATTAGTAAGAAGGTTTCTTTAAAGATAATTGCTTATCTTTAAAGTGACCACTCTACCAACCAAACTCTATAGGTAACAGTTTACCTTCCATATTAGTCTTTACTCTAAAGACTCTTTTGCAACTAAAAAGGTTTATTAAACCTTTAGGTGAATTGACTAAGGTCATTCTTAGTCAAAATATGGAATCCATTTTAGATTCATGGGTCTCAACCATCTCTATAAGTTATAAAAGTATTCATAAATCATTTAAAATGCATGATCAAATATCATGATTTTCTATAAGAAATCTATATTTCTAAGATTTATGAAACCCTTATTTTAGAAGCTGGCCATGCCTCATCATCATGAAATGCAAGCCCCAATTCTATGCATTTTGTTCAACTTGTTTTTGTGATACTTGAAACTATTTCAAGTTTTAAGTTCCATCTTTCTCCCACTACTTTATCTAGAATAAATCATATATCTAGAAAATAGTAGTTTTAGAACTAAAACACTTTTATTCTTGAAGATGATAGAAATATAAAATTCTTGGAGAAAATAAGAAAATTCTAGCATATGTGCTAAGAAAATTTAAACCAAATGAAATAAGAAGAACGGATTGCTCTTCTTCTTTTGGCCTCCTTTCTTTTCCTTTAATTCTCAAGAATACTTCAAAAGGTTTTAATCGATCTTAGCTCCACTTTATCCGATTATGGATGCTCACTTCATAAGCAGCAATCCAAATTTTCACAAAATTTGGATTCTTAACACTCATATCTCATATGGTACACTTTGAACAAATATATTTATGGAACAAGATTTAGTGTATAGGAGACAATTTTATGTAGGACAAAACCCCAAAACCATTTTGGTAAACTTGCATGGGACATCTCATCTCATGAGATATAATTCTTTATCTAGATTACACAACAATAATTGAGATAACTAGAAAAATTATTTTACTTGAGAATCACATTCTCCTTTAGTTAATTTTGAAACCCTTAGATTAGGTATTCTTCACCTTGAACAAATCATGGTGTTCCAATACTTTACCATGGCTCAAGTATTCTTCACCTTGATCATATTTAGGTGTCCTAGTACTTGATCAGATTGTTTCTCTACTTTATACTTAAACCTCTTAACTTCTCAAAATCTTGGATTAGTACCTTAAAGATACATATATCCATTTTGAGTTGTTATTAGCAAAAGTGATAAAATATGAGAAATAATTCTAGTATGAATTGTTAATCTTCCACATACATCATAATGTATGGATCCTAACAATTCATTAAATCTTTTCATAAAAGATCAAATTAGCCTTTATTAGTGAATAAGGCTCATATGTCTCAAATGATTCATAATCAAATGAGCCAAATCATCATGCGATTTGAAAATATGTTTTATTCAAAAGACTAATTTCCAAATGTTAAAGATGGTTTCAAATTATCTAACATCATATTGAGAATGGACTTTCTTTTATTTTAGAAAATAATAACATTTATTAAGTTCTAAAATAAGTCCATTAGTTAATCTCAATTATAATCTCAAAATAAAACTTTCACAAAGTTGTATTTCAAAACCATGCATTGAAAGCTTGTACTATAAGGCTAGTTCTTTAAAACTCTTAACTTATCAACTCTTGATAAGTAATTCTTATTATCAACTCTTGATAAGTAATTACTTTTAGTCAACATTTGACTAATAGTGTATGACAAAACTTTGATTGATCTAAATTTCTTAATATAGTCAATCACTCTCTAATAAATTAATATTTAATTTGAGATATTTTTGTCATCTTGTAATAGAATTATTGCTCAAGTATTTCATACATCTTATACCTTGATTATTCATCATTCAACTCTTGAGATGTATAACCATGGTGAAAGAAATTGAAATCTTATCTAGTAAAGGAGATTTAGGAAGCATCTATGCATACTATCATCATCTCCTCTTACCGCTGTTAGCAATTTTATTAATTCCATTACATCTTCCATAATTGGAAGTGCTAAGGTTTTAAATGATATAGCCAAATTTTCTTGAGAACTTTTCTCAATTTAACTTGCCAATCCAAGAAATTAAAAATACCAATTATATCGAGAATAATATGCAATTACTCATAATTTCTACAACGGATAGTAAAGATAAAAGAGAATTGCTATTTATGCAAAACAAAACCAAGTAAAATGACATAAAAATCAAATTTGGTTTTGCTCCCACTATTTTATTCAAATCTATAACCCTCTTATATAGATTCGAGATTCAAAATTCCTAGTAGGCTAGAATCCCATTTAGTTATTTTGATCTTGAGTGTGCTCAACAAATCAAAATAATTTCAATAGGTACTTATTACCAATTATAACTTTTGTAACTTCTAGATAGTTGAGTTATCAACTCTTGATAAATCACATCATATGTGTCACCCAACCTTGCCTCTAAAATTTTATGACCTTGAGTGTACTCAACAAGTCACAAATTTTAGTTAAGTCATACCCATTATTCGAGATCTCATCTCATAGTTAAAACTTCTCATGGTAGAGCAACCTTGAGTGTACTCAACAAGTTAACTGAACATAATTTCATTTTAACTATAACAATGGAAGGCAACTTAAGTTTAGACTTAATATTTGAGTAGAGGGATTTTAGACATGGTATTCCAAATTGGTCTCATCAAATATATATATATATATAGCATGCATATCCATTCATCAATATAAATAAATAAATAAACATACTATAATTAAACATGGATGATTATGGACTTTATTCCTACACTAGTTTCCTTGAGCCAAAAGGAAACTAGATGGTCAAACAAGGGACGAGCGACATCTCCATGCCTTGTACGTCTTTTGTATGTCCACCATGGTGGAATTGGTACCATCTCCATCTTCTTTGTACATTACAAATGTAAATCTATTCTAAACATTTTAGATCCTCACCTCTCCCTATCCCTAATATGTACATTACATAATATTGGGAGAAACCTGAGTTACAGGGAAGTGAGATGAGAAGAGAATTTACATTGAGAATATATAGAGAAGGCAGGACACGCAGGCCCTATTTCAAAAATATCAAAACCAAATCATACATACATTCAACCATTCACAATCACATTGGCCTTAGTCCATAATCATCCATCATGCATTCATAAAATACAATATTAAATGAAAGCATAAATATTTATTTAGTTCCAATCATGTATCATTATATGCACAAGCCTTTAATCTCAAAAGGCTTCAATTCAAGAGGTTTAAAAATTAATTGAATCAAATTCAATTTGAAAATTTCTAATTTCTGGAATTAAGTTTTAGCGACAGAAAAATGTCTTTAGCGACAAAAGTTCTTCATAAGAAAACTGTCGCTAAAACTTTTAGCGACGCTATTGCAGACAGCATCCTTTTTCCTTCATTTTTTTAATTTCCAGAAAGATTAAACACAAGAAGAATTTTTTTTTTGGCAATACTAATGATTTGGAAACTATATTTTATTCATAATAAAAGGTAGATTCAATTTCCAAATCATTTGAGAAACCAATGCTAATTTGGAAACTTATATTTCTTAGGAAATCTAATTTCTTAAGGAATATTAAATAGTTTCCAAATTTCTTTTCAATTCCTTTTGTTTTAAATTATGGAAACCACATTCTAATCTCATTAAAATGATTTTCCATACTTTATAACCATGAAAAGAAACTTTTCACAATCGAATGACCATCCAAGTCAAAATTAGGAATTTCTAGTCTAACTAGAATCTCCTAATTCACTTATTTTTGGAAATTTTCTTTTAAACCATTTTAGATCTCAATTACTAACTTTAGATCACTTTCTTAATTTAATCTTATTAAATTAGAAAGTTTCTAAAAGTATTTGAACACCATCCAAATTTAATCTTATCAAATTGAAAAGTTTCCAAAGTTGGTTTACTTCTAATTCTAGTCTCAAAAAATTGAGTAAGTTTCTAAAACTTAATTGAACAACTCCTTGTCCAATTTCGATTTCTAAAATTTCCAGAAAACACCTTAATTCTAATCATATTAGAATTATAGGAAATTTCCATACCAATTTAGAAACCCAAACGAAAAGGAAATCAATGACCAAATCCCATTTGTTATTTGAAACTAACTTGTTTCTTGAATTTCCTTTTACGAGAAAATTTACAGCAATTAGTACGAAGGAAATCCCTACACCAACTAATTGATGCAAGAAAATAGGCTTGAATGTGATGATGAAAACCCGTGACCAATCACTTATGATTTGTAATTACCAATCCCCCCTACCAGGTTTGGGTTGCTACCCCGCCCTTAACTCGCCAGACTCACACATGAAAAGATACTAACTAAACTGAATAAAACCTCCAATCATAGCAACATTAAATATTAAAATTGTACAATACAACAAATCTTAGAATTACGTTTCCACTCAAAATACTTAAAATCCTCGAGCCAAATTTTAGTACATTTCCATAATTCTAAAATATACATCACCAAAAGAATATACAGAACATTTCTCCAAATTCGAGACAAAAGTCAAAAGGACAAGAACTAGCCTTATCTACGCCTCGGGATTCTCGTCACTTGTTAAGGAAAAACAAACGGGAACGGGGGTGAGTTAAAAAACTCGTGAGTTTCCAAAATTCATGCACATGCACTTAAAATGGTAAAATTAAAAGTAAATAATTAAAACACATAAACGAATCCAATTAACACACATTGAGGGTACAGGGGTTCTCAGTAGCCAATTTCCACATTTCACGAGCAATTATAGTAGTCGACACTCCGTCGACTTTTAATCCAAGTAGACAACTCTTCACGCCAACTCCATCCACCTTACTCCCCCTACCGGACCCGCACGCCACATAATTCAACAATATACAGTAAACAGGTATTTACTCAAGGCACACGGCCAAGAGTAAGTTTATTTCGCGTATTCCATCTCCCAAGTTCAATACATGCAAAAATCAAATTTCCGACTCTACAAAAAGGGAGAAATAAAGTATACTCTCCTTTAAGTGAGTGGTCCAACAAATTCTCGATTTCACATTTCAATCAAGTAACAAGTCACAAAGTACACGTTTTAATGCAGTAAAAGCATAATAACATGCATTGAAAACTCACCGACAAAGTAGGGGTCGGAATCCAAGTTTTGGTCAGTTGCAAAATCAGCACTCTGACCTAAAAATAATTAAAAGAGAACAAAAATGAGTTCTTCTAATCACTGGTCAAGTTAAATGCAAAAAGTTGAAAGTTCGACAATTTCTCGAGTTGAGCTGAAAACTTTGAAAAATCATAACTCAAGTTATACAAGTCAGAATTTTGCTCATTTGGTACCGTTGGAAACCTCTTTGAAATTTTTAAAACTTTTCAGAAGACATCAAACTGAAATTATGGACGAAATTAACCCAGATTTTCGTTAAACATTCTGCTACAGTAAAGGAACAGTGCTCGTCAGGCTGGTTATCCAGAGCATTTTGAAAATTCGTCACAAATTACAGAAAATTAGTTAACCTCTGAAATTAATACACAATATAGTACTACATAAGGAGTTTCAACAGCCCCTGACGGAACTCAATTCTGACATCCGATCATGAAATGACAACAGCTCAAACAGAGGCAGTTCAAAATTCTACAGTTTCTGGAAACATGAAGATACAGGGCAGTTTTCAAGCTACTGTTTGAGTGACGAATTCAAGTCGAAAAATTGTCAAATTTGGCACACTAATACTTACATATATCAACTAGATTCATACCAAATTTCAGCTTAAAATAAAAACGGGAAGGTAGTTTTCTACATACCCAAAGTTCGCTCAACTCATTCAACCAAAACTGGAAAATTTTGATCCTTCACTTATATCATCTAGTTCATGCCTCAAATTAACTTTATTTGTCCTAATTCTCGAAACCAAGCTAGTATTGAACTTTATAAGCCTAATGATGATAAAAAATGGTCACATCTTTTGGCAAGAATATCACAAAATAATCCCCAAAATTCGGACAGCATTACCCCTCATTTTCCAGCCTTCACTTTGCAACTTAGCAACCCTCAAAACATCAACTCTTGAAGAGCTTTTTGTGGGACAAAATAACAGCTTAACATTCATCACTTAAACATCAAATTCAGCCTCTTAACTAGCCAAAAATACAGCCACGAAATTCAAGGAAAAATCAGAAAATTCAACCCCCAATTTTCCTTCCTTAGCCGGTTTTCCTCTTTTGATTTTCATCAAACTTTTGACCATCCTCATCATACATAATGCACTTAGATAACATCATCTAACCATCTAGCAATCAATTACACACATTTAGTGGGAATTCAAGAGCCCACCGATTTTGCCATAAACATCAAATTTCTCAATAATGAAACTCAGCACTTCACACAACACATTCATCACCAATTCAAGGTTCCATGAACTCATTAACCACCCAACTTCTAGTTATCATGCTTGGAATTCAAAGAAATTGGACAAGAAGGAAGTTGGTAGGATTATACCTCTCTTAGGTTTGCAAGACCTCAAGAACGAAATGCAAGATGAAGCCCACAATGTCCTCTTCCTTAAGTTCTTTGTCCAAGCCTCAAGCTAGTGCAAGTTTAGTTGAGTTTTAAGGGAGAAAATGGAAGGAATTTTTGATGAAGAACAAGAGGAAGAGGAGAGCATGCGGTCGGGTGAGAAGAGAGGAGAAAGGGAGCAATTTTGTGCAATTTTTCTTGAGGAATTAATGAGAAAAAGGGAAGACAAGACATGAGTCTTGTCTTTGCCTCCAAAGTCAAGATTAGCATAGTAACTTTAATTAACCATTTGGAGGGAAAATTAATCACTTCATTTGGCTTGAGATTAAGGGACAAATCTCGATTAGGAGAGGGGATGGAGAAGTGATTTTTAAGTGATTGGTAGGAATTTAGTTGAACGAATTAACGGTTAGATAAAATTCTAGGCTTAATGTGGTTAATCCAATCCTTAACTAAAAATTTCAAAACCCTAATTAATCACCTTCAATGACCCAAATCCAGTCATTTAATCACATTTCCAACTTATCAGTGATCATCCATACTAAATTTCACTATTTCACTCACAGTCCGGATTTACCTCGAAAAACGTGCCTTGGACATTTTACCACTAATAAAATGCTACGAGACGTAATTAACAGGAAAAATAGAGTTGAAATTAAATGAGGCATTATAAATAAGGAAAAATCGAAGATCACAAGATAATTAAAGAAATAATTATATAAACAAATAAATTTTTGAATTTTTTTTTGAAATTAAAAATTAATTAAAATATTTTTTTTTATTTTTAAAAAATTGAGGTCATACATGATTAACGTGGATTTTCACCCCAACATGGCCAACCACTTCTTATTCTTTCCGCGAGCAAGAAAGCCATCGCTTTTGCTTGAAAGTTTCAACCACTTCATTCCATGAAAAATTATTAAATCTTTGAAACCTTTTCAAAATTTATTTCTTCATCAAAAGTATATTTTAAAACCTTTGAATCGCATTATAATCAAATCTAATTTGACATACATGACAACAATAACATAGTACATGGTTTAATCAAAATTGGCTCGATACCAACCTGTAAGGGAATCAAGGAGATAAACACAAATGGAAATTTAAAATTTTGATTCCCTTTAATAGACGCCTTGATTAAATCCATGTAATATAGAGATAGTTCAAGAAGATACCTCAATCCATGAAGACCTCCTTGAACTTGGTGGAGATTTGATGCAGAAGATGTAAAGAGATCCAATGCGAAGCCGCATACGTATCCGCCTCTAATGGTGATCCACAGAACCCTCCTTAGTTAGAACCCTATCTAATTAGCTTAAGCTAGATTAGTGCTAGCTATTGCCAAGACAACCACACACAAGTCTATTGAGATAATTCCACTTCACCATGAAAATTCATCCCAAGATAAGAGATAAGAGATGCCATTTTTTTCCTTATTTTCTTGGACGAATTTTGTATTTTTTCTCTCAAGATTTTTCTCAAAAATCTCACAAGACAAATTGTGTGATGATTCTCTTGCTAGCAAAAAGCTTAGTGAGTATTTATAGACAAATAAGTTGTCAAACCTTATGGAAACCTGAAATCAGTTTCCAATAAGATTTAGCTTCCTATTTCTAATACAACCTTGTATTTGGAAGACTAAAACTCCTTATGGAAACCTGAAATCGCTTCCAATAAGATTTAGCTTCCCAATTCTAATACAACCTTTGTATTTGGAAGACTAAAACTTATTTGCACCATAAGTCTCTCAAGTTTAATTTGTCTCACAAATCAAACTATAAGTTATAAAACTTATCTATCAAGTCCCACTTGAAATTCATTTAATCTAGTTAAGAAAGTTCTTAATGTGTGTGACCCATTAGGTTCCTCATATGCTGGCACAAGTATGAGCTATACATTCTTAATAAATAAGAACTAGATAAATTAAAACTCCTTTTAATTTATCACTGATTCCACTAATCAATCAACTCATACTTATTGATCAAGATTGGTATCTAGCAATACATCATGACCACCCAAGTAATGAGAAAAGTCAAGTGGATGACTTCACCTTTCAGTAAACGTTTATAATGTAACTAATATCCTTTTACCACACTTATCTCACATTGATCTTGGAATAAATTGTGCCTATTCCATTGTGTGATTAATGCTCTTTTCACTTGTACCAAAATATAACTCCAATGAAGAAGTTCTTAGAAACACTTTCTAAGACTTTCCCACTTAGCGCTAAGATTTTTGAGTTATACTTCTACAAGTGGCCAAACACGAGATAACTCCTCTTACATAAGAGGCGGTAAATCCTTATAGGTTATTCACCATCTTTCCATACTTCAAAGATACACCCATTTGCTAATGATGTGAGTATTCCCTTTATGGAGCAATCATATAACAAAGAAAGTATAACTATCCATATTCAAGATATCATGATAACCTTAAGTCTAGAATCATTTACATAAACGCCACTTAGACATTAACTTTGGCACTTAAAGGATGTCCCTATGTGGATCAATCTAGTGAACTTGATCATATCCATCAAGCACCCATATACTTGCTTAGGTGTCTCTACACACCATAGTAGATGAGGTCTACTACTTCATATAGAAGCTGCATAGTATATGCTAGTTCTAACCATATTAACAATACCTTTCTTGTTAATACTATGACTAGAGATATTTAATAATAAACCTTATTTATAATCGAATGAACCTCACCATCATAACTCTTATGATTTCATCGATTAGGTTTATTCTAAGGGTTTTATCATACTTATATGAAAATATAAGCAATCAATATGATAAAGATGTCATTTATTATTACATAAATAGTCAAAGTATATAATAAACCCTAGAAATTGATTGACTTTAGGGCATATTCACTAACACATAATTCTTTAGAGGGCAGATATTTTGATATGAACATGAAAGCACAATATACTATTGGAAAGTCAAATCAAAAAGACAATTGAAGCACTCTATACACAACTCATAATAGCAGAAGTGCCAGGAGTACATCGGATGAGCATGCTTTTAACAAAATGACACACATCCGCCACATCAAGTTCACAAACATAAGTAAAATACTTGAAAAGCTAGTAAGCATGCAATTACCGGAATTGAGAACCACTTTAATGATTTTCTCACAAAAGGGGTACCCGATATTCCAACTTCAAATCTCTCTACTCCTACTAGGGTTTAGTATTATATTGTTCTAGATCACTTCATAACAGGGCCAAATAACTATAGAAATCTAACACTAAAATCCAGATAACACACATTTTCAAACACCAAAATAAGAAGAATCCGATTCACCTTATGGTTGGCCACCCAAGAGATCAAGTAACCCTGTCCTCATTCTTGCCTAACATACCAAGTAGATTATACAATTTGTTTCAGGAATACATCCAACACCCAAACTATCCCCATAGTTGCCTTTCCTTTTAATCATCACAATTATTGAATTTCTAAAATTATTCACAAAATCACTAGTACATTCTCGATTCTCAGTCACACTAACTTCAAGCTCTCGGATGCAATTACTCAACCTTATTAATCCTTATGTTTGAACCGTCAATAATTCAAAATAAGCTTGTGAAAATATATAAAAATGATGGAGATTACAAAATTCTCAAAGAAATTCATAGCTTACCTCACTGAAATGCAAAATCATAGTTCTTTCAAAACTGAAGATTCTCTTATTCAAATGTGACCAAGTTCATGTGTGAAAAAATGTAAATTTACAATCAAGAATTTGAATACACAATTAGAAAACTTAAACTTTCTTCTCAAACCTAATATATGGGTATCTAGCAAACTCAGCAATTTTCCTTCCAACCTTTAATTCAAAAAATAGTGGGATTCACATACATGTCAAGAGTCACATCTTATCAAATATTTAAAACACATATGTATCTTTTTCTATCATCGTTTTGAAAATAAAACTAATACGTCTCGATTTTCTTTTAAACTTTAAAGTAGTAAAATTTTCAGAAAGGTGGAAAAATGCATTTTGTTCTTTTGAAACCACTTATATTCCAGCTCAAAGCCATCTTTTGAGGAATCAACAAATAATTTTCAATCTCTTAACTTCTATAGCCAATACCAATAATCGCCCCAACTTCCTTCCATTCTTACGAGTACATTGATCATGCAAGTCTCTATGAATCTTTCACTACAAGTCTCCCACATAACGTTCACTTCCATGTAACATTGCTTAGCTCCTCAATTTTGTTTTCCACAAATCCCATATAAGAAACTTTCAAGTAACAAATCCTCTCTTAACCACTAAGATACTATGAGTTCTCCAATTCACATAACATTCAAGTTAATCCCACAGTCCGGCATCCTAAACTCAAAGCATAGGATACACCATGTAGATCCCAAACCCAAATTCAGCAATTTGGACGCACCTACCTCTCCTAAGGTATTTGGTGCCTAGCTCCCGCCAGGACTCACTCACTCAACCATCATATAACTTATCAAACTAAAACTCTGAACACAGTACAAATGGAATAATAACTTACAAATCCATAACTTCAAATTACAAACTTTGAGTACATAAATCCTCCATCCATACATTCAAGTTTCACCTTACAAAAGCTTACAACAACCATAATCCAAAGTTCTCAAAACATTCAACATAATAAACCCTAACTCTAAGGGTTGGCTTCTCCACTCGGGTACTCATTTCCTGCTAAGGAAAACAAATAGAGAAAGGGTGAGCTAAAAAGCCCGTAAGTTCCCAAAAACATGTAGAGCACATAACACATATGAAATTTCACTTCACTTGAACGTAAACATAAACACTTAAAGAAAGCAATTAACATTACAAAGGTAGGATACAGCAGCCCTCAGGGGCTAAGTTCCTTGCAGTTGATCACGATCTCAGTAGTTGACACTCCATCAACTTTCACAGGTACAATCCATGTAGGACACCACTTACTCCTTACTCCACCAAACCCCCCACCAGGCCCGTCTCCAAACACATCACATCACATCACATTTTACAGCGGATTTGTTGTTCATCTCCGAGACAAGTCCACATGCCAAGTCTCGAGTATATATGTATCACATCACATCACATGGTTTGTGTTTTGCTCTTTTATAATGGACAGGTGCTTACACCAAATTCAGAGCACACATCACTTCACATCACATCACATGGTTTGTGTTTTGCTCTTTTATAATGGACAGGTGCTTACACCAAGTCCAGAGCACACATCACATCACATAGTAGTCCTATGGCTCGTCACATTCTCTCGAATGACTTGCCAATATGTATCGAGAAATCCCGAAGTTTCATACACATGCAAGTCACATCACATCACATATTCTCAATTCTCATTAAAGCATCCTTACAAATTTTCCACTCAAACATAGGTAAGTGCGATAAAGTACACACTACCTCATTTGAGGGTTTGCTAAACAAGGTTTTCACATCAAATCACATAACTCAATACATAGCTCATCTACTTCACATAGTCACGTAACAAGCATGGAAACTCATCGAAATAGTAGGGTTCAGCTTTCACGTAAGGATCAAATTCATTTCCTTGCACACTCCCTAAAACAATTTAAAAACAGTAGTTGAGATTCACTCCTTCACTTATTAACTAAAACATTTCACTTTCACTTCATAGTTTCAATCAATATTTTTCCCAAAAATTCCCTCAAGGAAAAACATTCATTTCACATGATACAACGTTTCAAATGAATCTTTTGAAGATCACTATCTCATTTCAAATATGACACGTCACCGATTTACTCACTAAGCCCTACTTTCACATTTTCTTTAATGAGACACTTAAGTGAGGTTTATCACCTCAAAATCACTTTTATCACAAAACTCAACACTTACTCTTTGTCAATACTTTAACATAACTTTAGAACACTTCAAACCATATCTTTATTTTCAAAATTCATAAGATTTGGTCACAATACTGTAAAACCCTCAATTTCCTTCAAATGACATTTTTCATTCAAAAGTTCACGAGAACTTTCACTTTTCACCTTTTAAAATTCATGCAGTCATAGATGAACATAAAATGTATTTTTTTAGACAGAAATTCATCAAGAATAATCACAAAATCTCAAAATCAAACATGGAAATTACTAAGTATGGGTTTGGCCATCTCATACATTTTTCCATCAAAATTTCTGACAACAAAACCCTACTTTCTAACCATATCATTGCAAATTTCACAAATTTCATTCAAATCCCAATCAGGTCCTCAAGTCCGCTACCTAGGTTGGGATTTCAATAGCCCAACTTCATCATTTCAAATATAACCATTTCTACCAAAGTAAACCATGGATTTATGATATTTAACACTAATAAAGCTATATCTAGTAGTTTTGAAGTTTATACCTCCGGATCTATCAAGATCCAACAAGATCAAGGTAGATCTTGTGAGTTCCTCTTCCCAAGAATGCTCCCAAGCTTAGCAAAGTCCAAAAGTTTCAACTTTTACCCACGATCCTCTAACTTTGTTGGTGGTTTCTCACAAAACGTCAAGAACAAGATCAAGACACACCCACAAGCTTTCTTTCTCCTCTTTTCTTCCCTCCAATTTTTGGATTTTTTACCCTCTTCTTCTCCCCTTCACACGGCTGCCAAGGAGGAGGAAATACCACCCAAAATCCTTCACCAAAGTTCCAAAACTTCAAGTGGCTAGATGAAGAAGAAATTGAAAGATCAAGCCACAAGTTCTTCCCTCTCTTTCTTCCTCAAGAATCGGACCAACTCCTCTCTCTCTTCCCTCTCTCATGGCTGCCAAGATGGAGAAGATGATGGTCTTCAATGGTGCTCAAAGCTTCAAGGATTGAAAGTGGAAGAAATGGAAGAAGCAAGATGAAATCTCACACACTCTCTCTCTCTTCTCCTAGCTCTCGGCCACTCTCTCTCTTTTCTCCAAAAATTGCAGCTTAAAATTAAGCTCAAAGAGGCCAAAAAGTCAAGACAAAAAGGGGACAAAAAGAGGCCATTTCCTTAATTTAAGGAAAAGTGCCCAAAAGGGCACTTTATGTCGCGTCGCGCGTGACAGTCTATCTTACACTGTTTTACTCCATTCCAACACTGTTCAATCTTAATAATATTTCCATAATATCACTACATATGCTCAATTTCAATTTAAAGTCACTAATCACGCACCAGTACAAAATTGAACACTTAATTCTGCCGAAATCACACACCGGCAAATGATTCGTATAAAATTCTCTAAATTAGAAAATATTCACTTTAAACATAAATTCACTCATATTTCGATGAATAAACACAATATAAACAATATTTTATATTTTTAAAAATAAAATCTGAATTTTGAGATCCTCCAAGAGGGTGGCTCGAGAGCGAGCTGAGGGCATGGTAGCCGAGTGCGTGGCCTGATAGAGGGGGTGCTCAAGGCCAATCGGGTTGAGGAGGATTCTGTTGATTGGCCCCCTACTGATGCAGATATAGGAGGAGATCGTCGGAACAAGTCGTGGGGAGGCTGCTATGGCCGAGGCAGATCCCTAACATTTGGAGTCTGACCCATTGGAGAGTCCTACATCTGAGACTTCTGCTGCTATGTATGGATAGGCTAGTCGAGCATGGAGATAGGATTTGGTGTAGCTTTTGTGAGGAAAACCATTAGAGTGGTTCTCAATTCCTGTAATTGCATACCTGCTAACTGTTCAAGTACTATGCTTTTGTTTGATTGTACTTGTGAACTTGATATGACTTTTCCATAACTTTTGTTAAAGGCATACTCATTTGATGTACTCCTGACACTTGTTTATCATGAGTTATGTATATAAAGTGCTTTGCTTTCTTTTCGAGTTGATTTTCTAATAGTGTATTTTATTTTTGTATTTATATTAAATGTCTACCCTTTAAAGAATCATGGAGGGTAGAAGAGGTTGAGATCGAGGGTGAGGAACTAGACTACTTCAGAATATCGGAGCTGATCGTGAGTCGGCCGCCGATCAAAAAAGGGCCTAGGGTTGATATTGGGGAACAAATAGCTACAGCCATTAACAGAATGACTGAAATAGTAGATCGTATGGCTGGCCAACAAGGCCATGGATCTGAGAATGAATCTAAAAATCTTGGGAGGGGTGAGGATAGAGCCCTTGAGTAGTTTCAAAGATTTTTCCCACCTAAATTCTTTGAAGGGCCCGACCCTGAAACTGCTAAGGGTTGGTTAGAAAGAATTTCTGATATTTTCATTGCCATGAATTATACGGAGGAAAGGCAAGTAGAATTCGCTGTGTTTCAATTTGAGAGAGTTGCCCGATGATGGTAGAACATGATGAGGGTTAAATGAGATAGAGAGCAAACCCCTAGGACTTGGGTGAATTTCACTAGGGAGGTTAATACTAAGTTTCTCCCTCCGCTAGTTCAGGAAAAAAGGGAGGATAGCTTTGTTAAGTGTAGGGAATGATTGCTAAGTGTCACGGAATACAAGACACAATTCACTAAGTTGTCAAGGTTTGCTCCTGAATTAGTGACGACTGAGCAAAGAAGAATACGGAGATTTGTGCAGGGATTGAATGTGGAATTATAAAAAAGCTTGGTTGCTGCCTAAGTCAATAGTTTTAGTGAAGCTGTTGAGAAGGCCCAGAGAATTGAAGGGGCCAAGGCTCAGGTAAGAACTTTTTATGCAAGAAAAAGGAATGTACCCAACAGCAGTCGTGGACCAATAGATGTGGGTGCTTTAGCTCCCAAGTTTGGAAGAAAAATGGGTAGAGTAAACATCTCTGGAGCGTCAAGAGAATTTATAGCAAGAAGAGCGTACCCTAGAGAAGCAGTGTCAAGGGGGGCTCCAAGCGGAAGGGGACAATCCAGAAGTGTCTCTCAAGGAAGTCAAGCATCTACTCCTAGTGTAGCATGTAGTTTTTGTTGGAGATCTAATCACACCGAGGATAATTGTTGGAAAAAGACTGGAGGGTGATTCAAGTGTAGAAGTATTGAGCACCAGTTAGCTACATGTCCGAGGTTTTAAGGGGATGGTACGGCTAGACAAGTGAGTCATCCAAACTCTAGTAAGGCTAGTGTATCAGGAAGTCGACCAAGGGTTCCAACTAGGGTCTATGTCATTGACCAACAACAAGTCCCCGACCCAACTGAAGTTGCTGAAGGTACTATATATCCCCGCCTTTTATTGTTTAGCTAAAGTTTTAGTTGATCTTGGTGCATCCTATTCATTTGTTAATCCTGTTTTCTTGTGTGGAGTAGATATAAAACTTGTTAGATTACCTTATGACCTTGAGGTTAGAACACCCACGGGAGACCAAAGCTTGATTACAAGTTGGGTATATAAGAATTGTAACTTTTGGGTAAGAGAAAGAAAGTTAGTGGTGGATCTAATAAGTTTGGATATTAAGAAATATAATGTTATTATAGGGATGGATTGTTTAGTCCAATATCATGCCAAATTGGATTGTAGAGCTAAAATTGTGAAATTTTCTATTCCAAGGGAAGCTACTTTAAGATTAGATGTAAAAGGGTGGTTAGTTTCATCTATCCTTATTTCGGGAATTAAGGCTAGAAAATTATTAAGTAAGGGGGTTCAAGATTATTTGGCTTTTCTTATAAACCCTCCAAGTGATAAGACGAAATTAGAAGAGGTGCCAATTGTGAAGGATTTTCCAGATATTTTCCCTAAAGAATTAGAAACTCTACCTCCTGAGCGTATGGTAGAGTTTAAGATTGATTTAGTACCGGGGACAACTCCAATGTCTAAAACCTTGTATCGAATGGCACTAGCTGAACTTAAGGAGCTAAAGATTCAATTACAAGATCTGCTAGAACAAGGTTTCATTAGGAAAAGTGATTAACCTTGGGGAGCACCTGTGTTATTTGTCAAGAAGAAAGATGGGAGTTTGAGATTGTGTATAGATGACCGAGAGTTTAATGATGTGACGATGAAGAGTAAATATGCTTTGCTGGTCATTGATGAACTATTTGACCAATTAGAAGGGTCAGTAGTCTTTTCTATGTTGGATTTTAGACACCGGTACTACCAATTGAGGATTAGAAAGGAGGATGTGCCAAAAACTGCTTTTAATTTAAGGTACGGGCATTTTGAGTTTGTGGTAATGCCTTTTGGATTGACAAATGCTCCTGCTGCGTTTATGGATTTAATGCATCAAGTCTTCAAGCCTTACTTGGATCAATTTGTGGTTATATTTATAGATGATATCTTGGTGTAATCTAAGACCCGAGAGGATCATACTCAGCACTTGAAGATAGTGTTACAAACTCTAACAGAGCATCAATTGTATGCTAAATTCAACAAGTATGAGTTTTGGTTAGAGGAGGTGTCCTTTTTAGGGCATAAGATTTCTAAAGATGGGATATCTGTGGATTCTACGAAAGTAGAGGTTGTTACTCAATGGAAACAACCGGAGAACCCTACCGAAGTTAGAAGTTTCTTGGGATTGGCGGAATATTATGGACAATTCATTAAAGATTTCTGGAGAATTGCGGAGCCGTTGACTGATTTGACTAAGAAGCATGGTAAGTTTGTTTGGAATCCGAAGTGTGAGACTAGTTTCCAAGAGTTCAAGAAGCGTCTGATGACGGCCTCGATTTTGACATTGCCTAATGGAAAGGATGGATTTGTGGTTTATTCAGATGTTTCCAAAGAAGGGTTAGGTTGTGTTTTGATAAAAAACGGGAAAGTTATTGCTTATGCCTCTAGGAAATTGAAACCCCATGAGTAGAATTATCCAACTCATGATTTAGAATTGGCAGCAATTATCTTTGCATTGAAAAAGTGGAGACATTATCTATATGGGGTGACATTTGAGATTTTTACCGACCATAAGAGACTTAAATATTTATTCTCTCAAAATGAGTTAAATTTGAGGCAAAGAAGATAGGTGAAATTTCTTAAGGATTATGATTGTACTATAAATTATCACCCTGGCAAAGCTAATAAAGTGGCGGATGCACTAAGTCGGAAGGCTCAAGTTGCAGGGTTGATGGTTAGAGAATGGGATATGCTAGAAAGGGTTATCGAGTGGAATCCTCACTTGGAGAAATAGAAGGTTGTACTTGGAAATTTAATGTTGAGATCTCCAATGTTAGAACATATCAAAGAGGCATAAAAGAAAGATCTTATGGTGCAAAAATGGTTAGATAAGGTGAATAAGGGAGAAACCCTAGATTTTAAGTTAGGATCTGAAGGAGTGCTGAAATTTTGAGATCGATTTGTGGTGCCAAGTGATAAAGGGTTAAGAAAAGAAATTTTGGAAGAAACACACCGATCTAAGTACACCATACATCCTAGGAGTAATAAGATGTATCAATATTTGAAAGGGTTGTATTTGTGGAATGATTTAAAGAAGGATGTGGCAAAATTTGTTCAAACATGTCTCGTGTGCTAGCAAGTTAAGGCTGAGCATCAGAAACCTTTGGGACTTTTGCAACCCCTCGAGATACCCGAATGAAAATGGGATCATATCACTAAGGATTTTGTGACTGGATTGCCAAGGAGCCAAAAGGGGAATGACGCAGTTTGGATGGTAGTAGATTGACTTAATAAGACTGCGCATTTCTTGCTAGTGAGTATGAAATACCCTTCGAGAAATTAGCTCGACTTTACTTGGATGAAATTGTGAGATTACATGGAATTCCTGTGAGCATTGTCTCCGATAGGAATCCGAGGTTTGTCTCTCGATTTTGGTAGAATCAAGAAGCTTTGGGGACTAAGGTGAATCTGAGCACCGCGTATCATGTTCAAACTGATAGACAGTTTGAGAGGACAATTCAGACTTTAGAAGACATGTTGAGATCATGTCTAATGGATTTTGGGGGAAATTGGAGCCAGCATATAACATTAGTCGAATTTACCTATAATAATAGTTATCACACTTCAATCCAAATTGCCCTGTATGAAGCGCTTTATGGAAGGAGATGTAGGTCGCCAATCCATTGGGATGAAGTAGGAGAAAGGAAAAGATTGGATCCGACCACTATTCCCTGGGTCAAGGAGGCTTATGAAAAGGTAAGGTTAATTTGAGAAAGACTCCAGATTGCTCAAAGTCAGTAGAAGAACTACGCCAATAACCGAAGAAAGGACTTGGAATTTCAAGTAGGAGGCAAGGTGCTCTTGAGGGTTAAACCTATAAAAGGAGAAGTTGTATCCAAGAAAGGGAAGAAACTGAAGTCAAGGTATATTGGACCTTTTGAAATTCTCAAGCGAATTGGAAAAGTGGCTTACCAATTGGATTTGCCTCCTAGTATGTCTAAGTTTCACAATGTCTTCCACGTTTCTATGCTCAAGAAGTATCATCCAGACACAAGTTATGTGCTACAATTGGGAGAGATTGATGTGGATGAATCGCTAACCTATGAGGAACGTCCTGCGAAGATCCTCGATTGAGAGGTAAAGGACTTGAAAAATAAGAAGATTCCTTTGGTTAAGATTCTTTGGAAAAATCATGATATTGAGGAAGCGACTTGGGAAGTAGAGGAGGAGATGCAGAAGAAGTATCCAGACCTATTTACCTAGAAATGTAAGAAATTTTGAGGACAAAATTCTTTTAAGGGGAGAAGGATGTGAGGGTCTCAAAATTCTATTTTTATTTAAAAATGTATAATAATATTTATATTATATTTATTCACTAAAATATTAATGAATTTATATTTTGAGCTATTATTTTCTAATTTAGAGAATTTTTTGAGAATTAATTTTCGGTGTTTGGTTTCGGCCAGTTTAAGTATCGATTTTTGAGTCATGACATGAATAGTGACTTTAAGATGAAACTGAGCATATGTAGAGATATTACAGAGATATATTTAAGGTAGGATAGTGTCGGAAGGAGAAAAATCAGTAAAAGTTGAAGCGTCACGCGTTGACGCGACAAAAAGTGAAGTTGGTCACCTTTTCCTTAAATTAAGGATGACCAAGTATTTTGTCTATAAAAAGCCACCTTTCTTGCTTCCTTGCCTCTTCATTTTCGGCCATCCTTGAAGCTATAGAGAGAGAGAGGGCAGCCGAGTAGAGAGAGAGAGAGTTGAGAGATTTCCAAGCTTTTATTTTCTTCTTCTCTTCCTCAATTTTTCTTGCAACTTCAATACCATTTGAGAGCATCATCTCACTTCTTTTTGCTGCTCATTCCAGCCGTGTGTGAGGGAGAGAAAGTGGGAGAAATCTGAGAGTGAGAGGGAGAGAGAAAGTGAGAAAAAAAGCTAGTTTTTGCTCTTCATCTTCTTGCTCTTGCGATTTGTGGAGTAAATCACCAACAAGCAAGCAAATCCTTGGCTAAGTTGGAAGTTCTTGTGGTTGATAAACTTGGAAGATCATCCTTGGGTGGAGCAACACTAGATCTTACTTGATCTTACTAGATCTAGCTAGATCTTGAGGTATAAAACTTAAATCTTCTAGTTTTAACTTAATTAGTGATAGATTTTTTAGATCTATAGTTTATTTTGCTAGAAATGCTAGTGTTTGAAACATTTGAGTTGGGCTCTTGAATTCCCAACTTAGGTAACTGACTTGAGGTGACCTTTTAGGTAGCGGACATGAGGATCTGATTGTGGTTGAAGTTGTTGTCTATGAGATGAGTTCATTTTGTGTTTAGAAAGTAGGAATGTGGTGGAAATTTTCAAGAAAATTCATTAAGGATGGCCAAACCTATGCTTAAAAGTTTTGGTGCTTGATTTCGAAATTTTATGATGTTTCTTGACTAGATTTTGCCTAAATAAATATATATTATGTTCATTTATAAGTATATGTTTGAATGGAGTGAAAATCTTGAATTTTAATGGTGAAAAGTTGAGTTTTGACTAATTTTTGGGTAAATGAACTTTTTGGACTGATTTGAGGGTTTGAAATGTTTTATATATTTTTCATGAATTTTGTACTTTGAGATTTGGTGAAAATTGTTCTAAACATGTGTTGAAATCTTGATTAAAGTTCAGTGTTGAGTTTAAACTCGAATGGGTGATTTTCGAGATGAGAAAAACCTCACTCTATTTCCTTGTTCTAAAAATTTAGAAGTTGTGAGTATGGAATACATCGATAGAGTATTTTGATTAAATGATGTATTGATTTGAAAATGGAATCTTTTATAATGATTTTCGACTCGAGTGACTACTTTTTCACTTGAGCAAAGTTAGAGGAATTTTGAGAAGAATTTTGATCAAACCAATGACTAAGTTTATTTGAGTTTAGTTTCGCTATTTGTGGGGTGAACTTATTTCTTCTTTTTACTTGTTTATAGGAAGTGGGGATGAATTTGAAATAGATCCAAACTTGGAAACTGAACCTTGCTACTTTGGTGAGTTTTCATGCATGTTATTTGACTATGTGAATTTGATTTGGAAAATGCTTGGTTAAGTGATTTGATGTGAAAATTTGATTATTGATCCATCAAATAGAGTAGTGTGCTTTATCGCACTTTCTCATATTTGAATGGTAAAATTTGTAAAAGTGTTTTGTTGTGACTTATGTGCATGTAAATTTTGGGAATTCCTAAGACCTATCGATGAGTCAATCGACTCGAGTTGTAGGTTAGACCTAGATTGAGAAGAAATAGCGAGCCATAGGGTTATTTATGTGATGTGTGCTCTGGACTTGTCCCTCTTGGAAGAGCACTAATTAATTTATGTGTGACTGAACGGGAGTAAGTGCTACGCCTATTAGGGCGGGAGTCATCTCTTTGTCTGTATCAGTTACCTTTTATATGTTTGGAGTCGGGCCCCATGGGGATTTTGGTGGAGATAGACGTAAGTGGAGTTCTACATGGATTATATGAAAGTTGACGGAGCGTCAACTACCTGAAAAGTGCCCCAACTTCATGGACTTTAGCTCCTAAGAGCTACCTGTATCATCCCCTTTAATGTTACTCGCTTTCTTTATTTGATTGTCTTTAAATATGAATTTGAGATGGAATGTTATATGCCTTATGTGAAATGCATGACTTTTGGAACTCACTGGGTTTTTAACTCATTCTTTTAAATTTGTTTTCCTTCGAAGGGACTGAGAACCCGAGTGAAAGCGCCAACCATTAGAACTAGGATTTATTTTTGTATCTGGCTTGAGAAACTTGATCTATAAATTTGGAGTATTGTATTGTGAAACTTTGAATGTATAGTTAAGTACTCTATGTACTTTGGGATTTCAAGGTTTGAGTAATGAATTTGTGAATTGTAGTTTGATTTATATTTGAGATTGAATTTTAGTTTGATGTATTAGTGATCATTTATGTGAGTGAATCCTGATGAAAGCTAACTAGACGGTCCACTGATAACTTAGGGTACGTTTTAAGGAGAAGTGGTGCTGTCACATAAACAAGGGGAAGTGATTGCAAGAAAGTTTGAGAAATCTTAAAACTAGCCTAAAGAGTCTATGATAGCATTTGAATTGAGAGCATTTTCCTATGAAGACTACTACTCTTGAGAGAATTTCTTTGAATTGTTTGTCGTGTTGAGTTAGGGATGGCAATAGGGTGGAAGTGGGTTGGGGATCCCTCCCCCAGTCCTCGATTTTTCTACCATCGCCTCCTGCCCTCCTCCACTCCATCCCACATCCTTGAGGGTGCCCCGCAATTGTTTGTTTATATATTTATTTTATTTTGACATTATATATGTGTGTGCGTATATAACATCGACAACAGTATTGTAAATCACATTTTTAGATTCTTAACTAAATATTCAATGTGAAATTAAAAATCGTTTTGATTCTTTTTAATTCATTTCTCTACTTTTAATAGCAAATCTAAACTTATAGTTTTTATATTTCTTTAAACAACTTATTGTATGTAAAAAAAATTGAAGTAAACTAAAAATAACCAAATCATAATTTTTTAAAAAAATATTATGATTTTTAATCCTCAAATTATAATAGATATGTATATATTATTGATGTGAAACTCTAATTTGTAGAGTTAATCCAAACTTGCAACCATTATATTTATTTTTATTTTTTGGTGAATATGTTATAATATGTAAAAATTTCCCGTAAACTAAAAATAATTAAATAAATTTTTTACTATATAAATTATGATATGTGTACATATTATTGATATGTAGTTATAATGAGCATGTGTATATATCTACAAACCTGTATATAGATATCTATTTTTTTAGACTTTATATTAGTACCCTATCCCCTTTTCCACCTCGTTTAAAATTTTAGGTGAGGGGAGAGAAAAATATGCACCAACCCCATACCTAGTCTGCCCTCTGACTCTCCCACAAGGTAGTGTGGCACTACCCCTGTTGCCATTCATATGTTGAGCATTGGTGAATTTTCTAATGGGATCTCCATTATAGCAGTGTGCTCATATCGTAGTTGTTGCTAATTGAGGGAGTTATGAATAGTGACCGTACACGTGGCATCCTAGCAGACAGTTCGGCTGACCTACCGAGCTAACTAAAGCTCCAAATCCGATCTGACCCCCTAATCACACCTGCCTGGCCTGGCTGACCTACACACCGGCCGAGCTGCCCAGTTGGCTAGCTAAGCTGCTCTCGTCATGGCCGAACTGATCACCAAGATGGTCAGGACTCCTACCTACGTAGTCGGAGGTCTCGTCTATCCCAGCTGACGGATAAGTCTTACTCCCACCTCTCACTTCCAATGGTATTTGGGATAGGCTACAACTCTGGGAGACTCACTACCTATAAGTGCACAGGTAAAACGCCAGAAAGAGGTACGTCTAAACTACCATAGCCTGGTGCCTATATTCTCTTTCCAGCCCACTACTCTCTCTGACTTAATCGTCAGAGCTATTCCGGGGAGCAATCCCGCCATCTTCGCAGGAGCAGGTAAGCTCGGCTGGTGGTCAGGAGTTCAGAAGGAGGTTAGTTCGGCGGGTCGATTTTTGTTCTTACAATTGGCGCCGTCTGTGGGAACGATAGTTTATTCTCTACCATGGCAAAAATGCGATCCAAGAAAAACACGGAGACCTCCGCTTCCTACGAGCCAAGTCATCAGCAAATCGTCCAACATGAACAGGCCCAGGGAAACCCTGAGCAAGCCCAAGAAAACCCCGGGTAAGAACTAGGAGGCGAAGGGGTTGGGTTTGTTAAGTTGGATTTAGGACAACTAGTGCAGATGGTCACAACTCATCTGCCTACCTTTGAGACTATCATCCAGCACCTCAAAGGGAAAGAAAAGACCCAAGGGGAGCACATCTCCCCGCTGCGACCTCGAATAGAGGTCAATGACTCTTCGGGGGACAGTTTGGACTGACACCCCAAAGGAAGAAGATGCGTTGATCGCCCTGTCGATCTTATTCGGGGACAGAACCCTCCTATCGGCAGTCTCACATCCAGATCCCCTTCTCGGCCAACCCAGCTCGGGGGAACAGGGACAACCCAGCTCGGGAGAACCTGGGCAATCCACCGTGGGAGAACATGGGGAACCTCATATGAGGGGGACAGGACAATATAGTTCGCGAGGAGTTAAACCGGATCCTCAATCCAGATGCAGACCTACGCCGATATATGCTCACTCCATTCACATCCGATGTGGAAAAGTACCCTTTGCCGGCCAAATTTAAAATTCCCACCATAAAACCTTATGATGCTACTATGGACCCTGAAGATCACCTGTTCATCTTCCTGACTCAGATGAGACTCCAAGTCGTGCCCGATGCGATAAGGTGCCGGACTTTTCCTCTATTTCTGGAGGGGAGAGCTCGGCTATGGTTTCAAGACCTACCGCCGAACTCGGTTAGTTTGTTCGAATAGCTAGCTCGACAATTTGTGCCGCAGTTCGTCTCCTCTAGGACTTTTTCCAAAAACACTGCACATCTCATAGCCATCAAACAGCGGCCAGAGGAAACCTTGAAAAAATACATGTTGCGATTTAACAATGAGAGCTTGCAGGTAAGGGACCAGGATGATAAGGTGGTAATGGCCGCCTTCATTAATAGTTTGCGGTTGCAGAAACTTTACGAAGAATTCGTAGAGAAACCTCCCCGAACAGTGAGGGAGATGTTGGACAGAGCTCACGACCGAGCTAATGTAGATGAGACGAGAAGCCTCAAGTCCGAGCAGGAGAAACCTCAGGACGGAAGCGCAAAGGGGTGGAAACTGAGGGATCTCGAGAGGGTCCTCCGAGGCAGAGCATCTTTGAACGGCTCTCCCGGGGTCCGAGCTCGGGTCAGGCATGGGATCCTTTACCCCTTACCGCTTCCCGGACAAAAATCCTGACGGTCATGGAACAGGAAGGTCTAGTCTGACCTCTCCCGAATCTCACCAGCTCCAATCGTGACCCTAATCGATATTGCGCCTTTCACCGTGATATAGGGTATGACACGAAAAGATGTCGAGAGTTCAAGAAGGAGATCCAGGATCTGATCCAGAGAAGTTACCTGAGGGAGTTCGTAGCTGCCAGCCACAACCAGCCGTTGCTGGCTCCTGTGGCGGGTCGGATACCGAGGAGGAGGGTAACAAGCTTCCTAGCAATGTAGAAGATCAGCCCCAGAGGGGACGCTGTAATCCTGGTGGTAGGTCCTCCAGCTGGACTTGATGAGCATAACCTCGCAGGGATAATCAACACCATCGCTAGAGGTCCCACAGGGGGTGACAGCCATTCAGTTCGGCGTAGGAACCGGCCCCCTAGGGATGAGGAGCTCTGGGAGAAGAGGCTCAAGGTTAATGAGGAGATCACCTATGGGCCAAGTGATGCAGTCCCACTGGCTTCCTTAAACCATGAGACCATAGTAATTGAGGTCATCACCTGCAACTACAAGGTGAAGAAGGTTTACATTGATAATGGAAGTGCAGTTAATGTGCTGTACTACCGAACCTTCAAGGAGCTGCAGTTAGAGGACAATCAGCTCACCCCTGTTCGAACACCCCTCCTCGGTTTCGCAGGACCCCCCATCCAATCTGAGGAAATGATAACCCTCTCGATTACGGTGGGGGTGGCACCTCGAAACCGAACAGTCCTTGTTCATTTTGCTGTCGTGAAAGAGAGTGTTTCCTAGAACATGATCCTAGGAAGGCCCGCTCTGAATGCCCTCTAAGCTGTGTGCTCTACTCTCCATCTCAGCATGAAATTTCCTATGCCTGTGGGGGTGGCTGAGGTGTTGGGGGATACAGAGGTAGCTCGGACTTGCTACATTGCCACTCTCAAGGAAAAAGAGAAGTTGGTGGGACAGACTCTCACACTGGACTCCCTGGAACCCCTAGAGGAGGAAAAGAAGTTTGAAACGGACGAGCAGTTGGAAGAAATTCCTTTGTCTCGAGAAAGCCAAGAGAAAACGATAAAAATTAGCTCTTCTTTAGATAATCTGACTAAGTCTAGTTTGATTTCGCTTTTGTAGGAGTTCGCGGAGGTATTCGCATGGACGACTGATGACATGCTCGGCATACCCGAACAGTCCTTATTCATTTTGCTGTCGTGAAAGAGAGTGTTTCCTAGAACATGATCCTGGGAAGGCCCGCTCTGAATGCCCTCTAAGCTGTGGCAAAATACTCTCCACCTCAAAGATGAAATTCCCTAATGCGGCTGAGGTGTTGGGTGATCCAGAGGTAGTTTGGGCTTGCTACATTGCCACTCTCAAGGAAAAAGAGAAGTTGGTCGGACAGACTCTCACACTGGACTCCCTGAAACCCCTAGAGGAGGAAAAGAAGCTTGAAACGGACGAGCAGTTGGAAGAAATTCCTTTGTCTCGAGAAAGCCAAGAGAAAACGGTAAAAATTAGCTCTTCTTTAGACAATCTGACTAAGTCTAGTTTGATTTCGCTTTTGCAGGAGTTCACGGAGGTATTCGCATGGACGGCTGATGACATGCTCGGCATACCTCCCGAACTGGCAATCCACAAACTCAACATAGATCCACGAGTTAGGCCAGTGAAACAGAAAAAAAGGCACTTCGCCGCCGAACAAAATGAGGTTATCCGAGAAGAGGTCGGCAAGTTTATGGAAGCTCGGATAGTCAGGAAGATCCACTATCCGACCTGACTGGCCAACCCTGTTCTGATGAAAAAGGATAACCGAGCATAGAGAATGTGCGTCGATTTCACCGACCTGAACAAGACTTGTCCTAAGGATTGCTACTCGTTGCCTCGGATTGATAGGCTAGTGGACTCTACAGTCGGATACGTCATTTTTTGTTTCCTGGATGCCTTTAAAGGGTATCACCAGAGCCTGATGAGTGAGGAGGATCAGGAGAAAACCTCTTTCATCACTGAGTTTAGGACATACTGCTACACCACCATGTCATTTGGGCTGAAGAACGCTGGGACTACCTACCAAAGGTTAGTCAATAAGCTCTTCTAGCACCAGATCTGTAGAAACATAGGGGTCTAAGTGGATGACATGCTGGTCAAAAGCTAAACGCTGGATCACTTCACGACCGACTTGAAGGAGATCTTTGGCATACTTAAGAGCTCCCGAATGAGGCTGAATCCCAAGAAGTACACTTTTGGGGTCAGGTCAGCAAAATTCTTAGGATACATGGTCTCCCAAGAGGGCATCCGAGCTAATCCGGACAAACTCAAAGCCATTATGGACATGGCTCCTCCTCAAACTATCAAGAAAGTTCAGCGGTTAATCGGTCGGATGGCAACCCTGAACAGGTTCTTGTCCAGATCAACTGTGCGGGGATTACCCTTCTTCAAGGCCCTCAAGAGGGGCCCTGGTTTTGAATGGACTCGGGAGTGCCAAGAGGCCTTTGAGGAGTTAAAATAATATTTGGCCGAACTGCCTGCTCTCACTTCTCTTGAGTTGGGCGAGACCTTGTTCATCTACCTCTCTATCTGCCAGGAGGCCATCAGACCGTCAGGATGAACAGTGGTACCCAACGCACCAGTTACTATGAGCAATAATCGCATTGCACTGAAACCCGGAACATCGGTAAAAAATTTGTACTCGCCTTGGTACATGCAGCCAGGAAGCTCCGGTTATATTTTCAAGGTCACCCTATCACAGTAATAACCGACCAGCTGTTGCGGCCTATACTGAACAAGCCGGAGACGTAGGGAAGAATGGCCAAATTGGCCATAGAGTTAGCGGAGCATGACATTACCTTCCAGTCACGAACTACAATTAAGGTTCAGGCCTTGGCCGACTTCATTGCTGAGAAAGTGTCATTATCAGCTCCGGAGGGGGCAGAGGCACCCACCACTCAGGCACCTCGGCAGGATAGCCCGCCAAGCTGATGGCTCCAACCGTGTCAGCTCGGCTCGACCCTTTAATGCACGGAGCATCCAAAGAAAGAGGGTACCGAAAGGTGCCCGCTTGTCCTTAGTCCCATGGGAAGAGCTCACATACACCCTCAGGTTTGACTTTTCGACCTCCAATAATGAGGCAGAGTACGAAACCCTCATCACGGGGATGAAACTAGCCCAAAGATGCGGAATAAGTTCTTTAAGGGATTTCAGTGATTCCCAACTCATTGTGAACTTGGTCTTAGGCACCTATGAGGCAAACGAAGAGCTCATGAAGAAGTATCTGACCAAGGTGGCTGAGTTGAAGAACCAGTTCGGCACGTTCAAAATTCAGCAGATACCACGCTCACAGAATAAGAGGGCAGACGCGCTCTCTAAACTGGCCTCCTCTTCTTTTTCCACCTCAATAAAGAAGTATTGGTGGAAGTCGTCAGGCACAAGAGGTATGAGAAGCATCGGGAGCTTCCCTGCCAGGTCGGTACCATTACCGAGCAGAGTTCCTGGATGAACCCCATCGTTAAGTACTTGTCCACTGGAGAGCTCCCTCCTGAGAAAATTGAAGTAAAAAGGTTGCGACTGAGAGCAGGTCGTATGTGCTTCACCAATGCGCTCTATACAGGAGATCTTACTTGTCCCCTTGGTTGAAGTGTATTACGCCGGAAGAAGGTAACTATGTCCTAAGGCAGATACACGAGGGTATCTGTGGAAACCATATCAGGCCACGAGTCATGGCCAAAAAATGCATACTCACCGAGTACTACTGGCCGACTATCTTCCTCGATTCAGCCGAGTTGTACAGAAAGTGCACTGTTTGCCAAGCTTACACAACGATCCAACATCTTTCGGCACATGAGATGATCCCAATCTCGAACCTATGGCCTTTTGCCCAGTGGGGAATCGACCTACTCGGCCCCTTCCCAAAAGCACTTGGGGGGCTAGATTTCTCGTGGTCGCCATTGACTACTTCACCAAGTGGATCGAGGCAGAACCGCTAAACACTATAAGCGGAAGAGTTATTCAGAATTTCTTCTGAAAGAACATAGTTCTGCCGGTTGAATCCACCCGCCTTATCTCGGATAACGGAGGCGCTTCGCGAAAAACCCTTTAAGATTGGTGGCATGGAGTCGCATCCAACAGACTTCTCTGGTTGACACCTTCGAGCCAACGGGCCGTGTTAATCGACCATCTTACATGGTCTCAAGACAAGGTTAGAGATAGCTCGGTTAGCCTTTGGGTGACGGTTGCCCAGCGTTGTCCCATGGGCTTACGGTGACTATTCCCGTGGCACAAGTGTGCAGCCCAGAAACTTTTCGCTCGACCCATATGGAGCCGGTCATACCCCGGAAATGCCACGTCAATGCCTTTGACCCGAACTTTATACCGCACCAATCAGAGATGATGCGCTTTGGCATAATTCTTAAGCACCCCCAGTGTGGGAGCTGCCGCTTGATGGCTCGCCACAAGCATTACAGGCTCGGTACACTACAACTCTCCCCGTGTCGAAATGTCTATTTTAAATAGGAGGACTTGGTGCTCCGCAAAATTTGCGGAGCAGAGGGTATAAAACAAACTACGCCTCACTCCCATTTGGGAGGGTCCATGAGTTATTCACGCTGTGAACGATTTTGCAAGTTGGCTCACTTAGATAGCTCGGCAATCCCTTGTACTTGGCACGCCTCGAATTTGAAAATTTTTCATCAATAGTCCTTTATTTTGTATTTTAGACAGTTCAGCAGGATTCTTTAATACATGTAATCACTTACCAATGGCTCCAGGTATGTTCCTAGATGCCCCCGTGATATGTCATTCATGCAAGTCTTTTGTTCAAAATGTTGTTTTAGTTTCCTTAGCTCAAGTATACTTAGCTGAACAATGGCTAAAGTATATTTCAAGGGGACGAGTAGGGGTGATCGGCACATTAGCACGCATGCAAATGAAAATAAAGTAAAGCAGGCAACAAAAGAAGCAGTTCAGCTAAGAAAGTATTTCATTTTATCTGAAAAATATTTATAAGGAATAAGAAAAGGAGTACAAATCAGCCTAATCTAAAGGGCCTATTGTCCGACCCCCGCGTGTTCTGCCGGCTCTCCCCGGCCGACTCCTCCCGAGCTCCTTCCTCGTCTCCCACTTCGGTCCTTTGTGCTCCACCGATCAGGGTGTCTACATCTAGGGAAGCATTGTTGATAAGGGTGTCCAGATCACACCCCCTCGTGTATTCGTCGAAAGGCCACTCCATCTGGTCGGCGGTTTGGGGATTGTATGCGGGGAACTGCCCCAAGTTGAAGCCAAGAAAGTTCATGGCCTGGCAAAGCTACTATTTCAACTGAGCCACCTGGTGTTCAAATTGGCTGAGATCGGCCTTGAATTTCTTTGACCTGAGAAATTTAACTCTCCGGTAAATGCTTTGCCTTCCAAAACATTTCCTCGTCTCCGCCCTCGTGAGCCTCGCCATACAACCTTCTTTTTTGCTTCAACGATCTCCTTCAATTAATCGGAGGTCTGTGCTCTCTTTCCGCCTACGGCAAGCATGTATTCCAACTCAAGACTCAGCCTTCTATCTCCTTCATCAGCTCGTCTTGCCAGCTGCTGCAGCAAGGAGGGATTTGACTTGGCCCTCAAACCTTCAGGCCATGTCGGCCTCTACCAGGTCATGTTATGGGAGAAAGTGGCTGGAACAAGCACACAAAAAGAACTGTGGAGTATTGGCATCGGGATGATTACCCTGCACCTGGTGGGCAAAGAGCCTCCAGAACCTCGCCCCAGACCCGCCTCGATGAAAGCTTGATCTCAGGTTTGCTCCCCCAAACCACCCTGCTACTTTGGGGAACTGGACCCAATCGTTCAAAGAAAGCCCCACTCACGTGGCCGGGTCGTGAGGTCAGGACATCCGCGGGTCGGGGATGTATGAGGTGCTCCTCAGACTCCACAAGGACAGAGGAGGCTCCTACTGCACTTGCTCCTAGGTGGTATTCACCCCATAGTAAGGTCGGCTGCTGGAAATGGCCGAACTAGTCTTGGTGACCGCCGAGCTGCCCTTCTTCTGCAGAGGACCTCCCATTTCCTCTTCAGGCCTTCTCTTGGCGTTTGTCTTCTTCTTCTTCTTAGGCTCCTCGGTCTGAATAGGGGGTTGGCTGGACCAAGGCACTGGCAACCTGCATCGACCAAGCTGTTTCACTAGAAGGCGGAGGGGCTGAGCTGGTAGGGGTTCCAAGGTTGAGGAGGTCAACAAACTTCTTTACTGCAAAAGAGAAGAGATGGTTAGTTCCGAGATCTTACTGCATCATTTCCGAACTAAAGCAAGGAAAACCTACCAAGCTCCTACGAACTGAGGACTCGCTGTTCGGTCGAAGGAATGACAATCCCGGTGTCGACCAAAAGCTAGTAAGGGAGGCTTTTTTTACTGCTCAACGCAAAGGTCGAACCTGAGAGGCGGCATCCAGCCCACCACGGAGGAGGGTTCGATATTAGTGGCGACTGTTCCTCCCTCCAAGCTTGCTGTGAAGTTCAAATTCTTCACATAGAAAAAATTGAACTCCACCCCTTGATCGAGGTCGGGGCACCGAAGAACAAGTTCCAGGTGGGGTGCTTTCCACTTCGGCGAGTGAAATAAAACCACCCCGGAACATGGCCGGACACTTTCATCTGAAAGTAAGCCTAGAAGAGGTTGAGAAAGTATGGGATGCCAAGGGATTTGCAAATAATGAAAAAGCCTAGCATGGGCCTGATGGTTTCTGATTCAGCTTGACCGAACCCACTGTGAGGAGAATGTCGAAAAGAAAGAGGAAGGGAAGCCCCAACCCCCGGCCCCGAATGGTCCTGATAGATGCCTACAAAGCTCGAGGAAGGGCTGCAGATCACCTAGTTCAGGTGAGCAGCCCAGGCCTTATACTCGGTAGGAATGCCGTATTGCTCGACTATCCTATTTACGGCATCCTGATCTAGAATGGAAGGGGTGGCCCCCACAATGTCAGAGGTCCATATATGCAAAGAACCACCCGAAATGGGAAGCCGAAGGTCGTTTGGCACCTACTAGGTTGGACTCCTAGGAAAAAGGGGCTACTACTGCTATAGGGACTGGTTCAGGAGAACTAGATATATCTATGGGAGAGCTCGGGTCTGAGGGCATATATTCTGATTCGGAAGAATTGGAGGAAGTAGAGATAGGAGGAATTTCCTCTGGGGACCTTTGCCGAACTATGCTATGTCGAGATCCTAGGGTGGTGACGTCTGAGTGTGTGGAAGATGAAGACATAAAACAGAAAGTAAAAGCAAAGAAAGAAGGACTTACTGGTGGTAAGAAGGGGGACTAAGGGAAGTGCTCTCCTAAGACTTAAAGAGGTCGAGCAGACTAAGGTGAGGCCGAACTGGTGAGTCTGAACTGGACTCTGAAAATCTCTCTAAGAGAAGTGTGAAAATGAAGGGAGAAGGTGAAAACAACGGGCTTCTCCCCTATTTATAGGTGGAAGTGAGCGAGAAGCTCAGAGGTCGGAACAGTTACTCTTCAAAATTTGAACTGAAGCATTAATGAGAGCGGTTATGAAGAGACACGACGGGTCGAAACTGAAGGGACGTGACCACGACTCCCCATTGTCAAGCTGCCATGTGTCCCCATGACCGTTGAGGGACTCTACTCGCCACCCTCCCGGAAACGACGTGAGGGGGTTGAAAGGACCTGCTCTAGGCCAGCCAGTGCCAAGCTACCACGTGTCCCACATCAGTTATGACCAAATCCATCCGAGGAGGATGAACCTGGTCCTGGAGGGCTATTGATGGAGCTATGAATAGTGACCATACATCGGCATCATAGCATACCTTGACCGCCGAGCTAACTAAAGCTCCAGATCCCGACCGACCCCCGATCACACACTAGCTCATCGGGCTGACCTACACCCCGGCCGAGCTGCCCAATTGGCTAGCTAAACTTGCCGAGCTGAGCTCTCGCCATGGCCGAACTGGTCACCAAGATGGTCGTGACTCACTCCACGTAGTCGTGGAGGTCTCGCTCATCCTTATCCCTCAACCCATCGGCGGATAAGTCTTACTCCCACCTCCCACTTTCAATGGTATTTGGGATGGGCTACAACTCTGGGAAACTCACTACCTATAAATGCATAGGTAAAACGCCAGAAAGAGGTACGTCTAAACTACCATAGCCTAGTGCCTATATTCTCTTCCCGCCCACCACTACTCTCCCTCGACTCCGAATCGCCTGAGGCTTGCCTGGGGAGCAATCCGCGGGCCATCTTCGCAGAGCAAGGTGTGAGCTCTACCTGGTGAGTTCGGAAGCAAGGTCAATTTAGCACCGGGTCGGTTTTGTTCTTACACTAATAAACCCATATCTTTCATGATTGATTTAGTAGTCCACTGTCTCACTTCATGGATCCATTGTTGATTTAATGGTCCACTTGTTAGAACAATCTCCTGCTGTATCAACAATGCCAGCTGAAACATAGGTAGTGATAATTGCACACTACCTCACCTCAAAGACAGCATAACTAACATGTTCCTAATTTTTAGGGCCATGATTTGGTGCATAATATTTGACAAATCAGTTAGCATAATTGGTTTTTTTCCTCCTTTCATATATGTACATATAGCATATGTTCTTACATGTGAAAAACTGTGAATATCTGCATCATATCTATTATTAATTGACTTCAAATGGATGCTGTCAATACATTCCTATCCACTGATTATGATTAATCAATATCATCTTGTCTAGATATATGTATTACTAAATAAGAGTATTCCTCATCAATCTTCAATTGGCATACTGATAAATTCTTAACTACTTATAAACTAGAATTTTGACCTGTACTATGTACGGGATTTATATTTAGATTAATAATAATAATAATTAATGAATTATTTGTAATAGTTATACCAAAAATAAGTTAAAAATTAAAAGATTATTATTTTGATCAATATCTATTTAGGAGTGCATAAGGTAGACTATTGTTAATGTGCATAACGAATCCTTTCTTCAACGGAGTTCTATACATTTCCTATACAGTGTTCGAATGTAGATCTTTCATTTAATGCAAAAAATACAGTGTTAATTCCTATTGATAGCATTAAGTTTTAAGGCCTTAAATGCATCAGGAAGAAATGAAAAAACACATATTATTATGTACAAAAGAATAAATAGTAGCGGGAATTCTATTTTGACGCATAAAAAAATTAAGTCAACCAAAAACAACAAATTAAGTGGACAAAACAATTGAAATAGAAGAACACCAAAAGATATGGACATCTGTATGGCATAAAAACTTGGCAAATTACAGAGAAACGAGACACTTAAAATTATTGCAAGAATAGCATTAACACTTGAAATGAGACATTTGACATCTGCAATATTACGGCTAGAATATCATTAACACTTGAAATTACAAAGAAAACGGCAATATTTGAAGAGTATATAGTACCGAAAATTCTATTTTGTCACGTACGATGTTTGAATCGATGTAATTGGAATTTTATCAATCGCACTTGATGTGAGACTTGTCATTCCTCTATGTGAAATTGCTGAATCTTCACCAATGCCTCCGTGGGATCATTGTGGTGCACAATTGATTTTGTAAAAAATTGTTTCCTCCTTTGCAATCCTACAATCTTGAAATCAAGGCGTTGTTGTAATTCCTGTAATAAAATGTGTTCCATACTAGTATGTTCCATGGTAGAATTGAGACTAAGTTTTAGATGAACAAAGCAAGGAAGCAAGGAAGGTGATTAACAGGATTGTTGTTTACAAAAAATGGCATTGAATAGATGGGGATGAATAATGACAGAAGATGATGGTTGAAGTGTTATGAAAGCAGTAGTATAGTAAATTATGCAACTAAATGGGAAACGTGTGTTGGAATGGGATATGGATTAGTTAGAATAGATATGGGTAGATATGGATAGAAGTTAGTAACGGTTATTAGACTAATGAGATATTTATTGAATTAAATTAAATAGAAATTCCTAGAAAAAAGGATTGGGATTTTCCTGACTGCTGGAGTCCCCTCAAAAAAATCCCACCTGCAATACATAAATGATAGATTAGAAACATTGCACCAACATGTAGTATTTAATGTGAGACCGGCCGGCAGAGAAAATATGAGCGTGGGAGACACTAAGAAAGCAGAGAGCTCTATTGGTGGTGACCTGCCGTGTAACTGTAATTAGGGATCCAGAAGAAAAAATTGCAACGTGAGATAGGGTAGAGACTGAGGATGGAGGAAGAAGAATAAGATAAAGAAAACTGAAAATAAAAAGAAAAAGAAAAGGAAGGAAGAAAGAAGAAAAGAAAATGAAAAGAGAATAAGGAAAATGAAAATTAGGCTTCATCACAAAATCTTTAAGGGAATTTTTTTTGGATTCCATGAAATTACAATTTCATCCTCAGTATATTTGATTTAATTATGTTACAGTAATGAGTTCAAAAGATATGACAGTTTTGGAGCCAATTTTTTGGACTCCATATGCAATTATAATAGATGCATAGATTTGATAGTTTAGGTACCAAAATATCTCAGTCTAAAATTTAGGTATAAAAGTGAAAATTACAGTATGGATAAAATGTGCAAAGTAGAAATGTAATATAGTAAAAGAACATAAATTAGAATCAAGTTTTTTATGATTATGAATGGCGACGAGGCAAGTTTGGGGCTATAGGGTCCTCTCCATCCCATGCACCATCTTCAAAATGTTTCCCCTACACTCACCCTATCCCTAGCTACCCTTTCCCTTGCCATACCCAGTTACCCCCATGGGTGGCCACTACCTTTCTTATTCTTTTTTTTTTCATCTTTTTACTTTACTTTATATATTTATGATACTAATAATAACTTTACTTATCATTTTTAGGAATTTTTAGTTATATATTTATAATAAAATAAATTATAAAAATTATTTTGACCTTTTGAATTCATCTTTCCATATATCACTCCACATAGAATATAAACTAATTACCATTTGTTTGTTTGTAAATTACATGCCATATATAAAGCAAAAGATTAACTTATCTAACATTACAAAATTGTCTTTTTATCACAATATATTGACATGAAAGATCATTTCATTTTACCACAAATAAACATCATACTTCTCATTTCATGCTACATATGCATAACCGTATCGTTTGATATTCCATATTTTTATATGGGAAAATAATTAAAAGTCCTTCTAAGGTTCGTGGTGCTTATCACTTTATCACCCTAACATTATCTTTTTGGCACTTTATTGCTCTTAACAATCTATATCAGCAAATGATCCATTGAAACATTGTGGTAGATGAAAATGGCCCAATTTAAATGTCCAAATTTTTTTGACAAAAATACCATGTCCATTGAGTATAAAGAGAAGGCTCCCTTCAAGTTCAAAAATTTTTTTGTCATCATTTCATCATTCATCAAAGTTTTTAAATTTCCAAGTCCTATATTTTTAGTCGAAAAAGGAAAAAAAAAAAAAAGTCCCAAACTTCTTCAAATTCATTTTGTTGCTCTTCGTCTAGATGTTGTCCATCACAACATCTACAAGAACCAAGTTGAGAAACCTGTGGATGAAATAGAATAATATCCTTGAAAAGATCATGGACACAAGAAAATCTCGGAATGAGATTTCTTGGATGCTCAAATTATAAGGTATGATTTATACAATAAATTAATGCCTTTTCTAACTTTTAGACAATATAATTTAAAAAAAATTGTTTTTATTTTGTTCTAAATTCATCAAGCATGTGATTATTTTAAGTGGATGCATCCCAAATTTGGCAACAATGGAAGAGAAATTTGAGCTATATTACAATCAACAATTGTAGAGAAGAAAAGAGAAGTTAAAATCTTTACAAAGGAAGCATGAACAATTGGAAGTGAAACATGCAACATTGAAGCAAAAATATGAAGTGTACAAATTGAAAATGCTGTTTTCACTCCTTTGCAATTTTCTTCTTCTTTTTTTTCTCTACAACTTTCTTTTTCTTTTCTTCTACAAAATACACTAGCAAGAGCAAGATTTTTCTCTCCAGGAAGGGTATTTTTGGATAAAAATATTGCCTGACCTGAATCCATAGGCAATTTTTTTTATCCATCATTTTACTAGAGATACCATTGTCATTTAATTCTTCACTGTGAATATTGTTACTACTTTAATGTTTTGACTACCAGTCAAGGAAATAAAGTGCCAAAAAGATAACATTAAAATGTAAAGTAAAAAACACCAAAAATCTTAGGAGACTTTTCATGATTTTTCCTTTATATATATAGCATGAAACAATTTGTTATGTGTTAGGGGAGGGGAGGGGGAAGAGGAGAATAATTCTCTCACCCTCACTCTAAAGACATCTGTACTCTGTTGTTATCATAGTTACAATTGCTAAAGCTAAGTAACAAAGTCCATAATATTCACATGGAAAATGTAGAAAAATATCAAATTTAAGTTTACAACCAAAGACGAAATAAAGAAATTGTCATGAGGTGGAATGAGTTGCCCCCCTGGCATAACCTCCATTGTCCACATCTCAAGAAATTATTTAGACTTGAATTTAAAAATATTTTTATTATTTTATTGTTATTTTCTTATTTCTAAGAATTTTAGTACAGTTCATTCCCTACTCTAATTAGAAGTCCTAGGAGTTTCTTATTAGTTAGATAATTCCTGTATTCTATATGTTTCCTATTCTTATTATGTCTTTGCGCAGGTCTATGAATAGGATTATTAGGATCTTTTGTATTCATTCTCTTATTCATACTTTTCTCAATAATATTGAAATAAGCACTTGTTGGCTTTGCTATGACCCTTGGAGCACCTAGGGTTTAAGATTCTATATTGAATCTTGTTATTTTGGGGTTTGAACGTTGTTTCGGCCCTCTATTTTTCCCATAAAGGGTGTTCGTAAAACCACTTCATCTTTCACACTACTGTTACTGCATCATGTGGTATCAGAGTAGGTTTTCCTAGTGAAGAATACTAATGCATGTTACTATGATTCTCGGCTTGAAGCATTAGGCTGATGGGCCATCGATCTGTGCAATCATGTGATTAATTTATGCAAATACTTGTCGAACCAGAAGCATTGGGCTACTTTGAGAGACGTGTTTGTGATCGACAAATAGTTGCAAGCCAAAGTCGTAGAAGACGTGTTTGGGATCCACAATCAGATGTTAGAGGTTGCAAGAGCTCTACACATCACCGTTGTGTAGTTTCGGAGAGTCAGTCCTGCTGAGTTTGGTGTTCATGTAGTCTTGCTGCTTTCTTAGAGTTGTTAGATCTATGAGAATCATCACTATGGGATCAACCAACAACAACATCAGATCCATGAAACTACAACCCTACTTATTGTAGTAAAATTTGAATCTATTAAAATATTGGAGCTCGAGGTTGAGGAATTAATTTGTGAGCTTGAGATCAGAGAGTATATTTGTTTATCTTGAAGGTGAAGAGGATGATGTAGACTGTAGTTGAACTTCTTCCATACTTATTAACAATAGAGTGTGACTGATTAAAAGAAATTAAAGACATGGAAGTTGGAGAAATTTTCGCAAATGATTCATTGTCAATCCAGTCCCAATAAATTTGCCTTCTAATAATTCAAAGGATGCAGTGATTTTTCAGGGTCAAGAAATTATTCATTTTCACGAGGAATTTATTTTTAATAAATTTTCTCCAATTGGTGATTTTCCTATGAAGATTATGAGAGCTGAACAATGTTGGACAATGGAAACTGGTGTGATCATAGGATTTGAGCTTTTTATACAGTTCCCAAGATCACATGTAGTTTCATATATTCATGACTGGATGCAACAGCTTCATCGCAAGCATCGTCCCTACAAAATTCGTGGAAGGATTGTAGCTGTTTCTTTTCAGGGATCCTATGTTCCAACTCTTTCATGGAACTCGACGGTGAGTTCTTTTCAAGTGGGGGAGTTTGACGTGGAATAAGTTGCCCCTTCTAGGTGCAACCTCCATTGCCCAAATCTCAAGAAATTATTTAGAGTTGAATTTAGAAATATTTTAATGATTTTATAGTTATTTTCTTACTTTCTAAGACTTTTAATATAGTTCTTTTTTTATTCTAAATAGAAGTCTTAGTAGTTTCTTATTAATTAGGGCTCCGTTTGAATTAGTTATTTTTGGGAGTATTTTTCGAAAATACAACTGTAGCATTTGAGATATGAAATACAATTATTGTAAATATTTTTGAGGTATATTTGGAAGCATTTTTGGGATTATTATTTTGGGGATATATTTAAAATTAAAAATTTATTTGGGGTATTTTTTAAAAAATTAACTCACCCCAACCATCCACTACCACCCATCCCCACCACCACCTACTGCCAACCCTATCACCTCCTCCTCTCTCTCTCTCTCTCCCCCTCCCTCCACTCTCTTCCCTCTCCTCCCTCTCTCTTTCTTCCTCTTCCTTCCCTTCCCGCAACCCCCTCCCCCTCCCCCTCCCTTTTGGTCGTGACTGGCAGCCAGATCCAATTGCCGATCTCGACCAAAAATTGGTTGCTCCTAGATCTGATCACCGATCGCAACTAGATGGGAGGGGTGGGGGTTACAAGGAGGGCAAAGGAAGGGAGGAGGTGGAAACGGGAGAAAGAGAGAGGGAAGGTGGAGGAGGGAGGGAGGGAGGAAGAGAGAAGGGAGAGAGAGGGGAGGGAGGAGGAGGTGGTGGTGGGGTCAAGGTGGAAGAAGAAGGGGTAATTATTTTATTTGTTTATGTGTGAATTGTTTTTGAAATATGGATTGGTGTTTTTAAAGTTGTTTTTCATTGGTATAGTGCTGTAACATTTGAGATGTGAAATTCAATTTTTCAAAAACAGGTCAAAAACAAGGGAATCCAAATGGAGCCCTAGTAGTTCCTATATTTTATAGTTTTCCTATTCTTATTATATCTTTGTTAGGTATAGGTCTATAAATAGGATTACTAATATCTTTTGTATTTATTCTCTTATTCATACTTTTCTCAATAATATTGAAATTAAGCACTTGTTGGCATGACCCTTGGAGCGCCTAGGGTTTACGATTTTATTTTGAATCTTATTATTTCGGGGTTTGAACATTGATTCAGCCCTTTGTTCTTCCTATGGAAGGTGTGTTGGAATGTATGCTCTAAAACAATTATTTTGTTTAAATACATTCCTAATTAAAGTTTTGTATTTTATGAACTTTCAATTTTATCTGTTCCATGTTTGATATAACTGATAAAGTCCTTAGAATATTTATTAATGTGATGGTAGTCACAAGAGTTGTTGACTATGAGATATCAATCACATTTATAATAAATATTTTTAAAGTTCCCTAGTCGTAGTATTAATGAGACGGGACATCATTAATACGGATAGACTAGTACACAGTTAGCCCCTACTTAATGTAAGTAGTGGTTGTTCTCATCAACCACCAGCATGGGGATACCTAGGCTAATGTAGATGAATTGTAAAGTACCAATTCATTGAGTGATCCACATGCAGATCCCATTAGGATATCTAGTGCCAATGGTTGAATCTCTTATGGAAAATTGTGTAAGTGATCCTAGATTTGAGATAACCATAGTATCTTGAGTGTGAATCACTACCTTTTGATTCTGTTTCTTGTTACTCACCAGGAGTGACTTAAAGGATAGAAATTGGAGGTAGTGTGAAGCATGGAAAGATAGTGAGTGATCAAGAGAGGACTCACCACCCGACTGCTAAGGAGTCTGATATCCAAGAGCCACTAGTTGGAATGTAACCTTAGTAGTCACTACATTAGGTTAATTGAAAGTATCTCTGTTAACCTAATCTAAGGTTAATTCAGGAACTAGAAAATTAATTAGTCATTAGGGAATTGGCACTTGTTCCTTATTCCCCACCAATTGGATATCAATGGTGAAAGGATAATAATTACACGGTAATTTTCCATGGAAACGGTTAGGTCGAATTCTCAATTGACCTCAATACACCGGGTGGTTGTGATGTGTTGCTAGACACCGCCACAATTTATAATTATGAATAATTAATTATTGTACTAATGATAAAATAAAAGTGTTTATTTTATCTAATTCTTTTAAGAATTATAATTCATAATTATTACCAGTGTATTTGGGACCTATTGGATCACAAGCATAGAGATTGGGTTCTGGATTAAATTGTATGTCCAAGTAGGGACTTGGAAATAAATACTTCTGGGGTTTAATTATAAAGATGAATAAATCTTGGGGTCATCTGACAGATAGGATAAAGTGGTTATCTCTTATCTGTCAAATAACAGAAGAGGATAGGGAAGCCATCAGATGTTACGGTGGTTTGATTCAAAATCAAACCACCTGACCCTATCTCATCCTTCTGTTACTCTCTTATCTTTCTCTCTCTCTCTCTCTATCCTATTAATAGTATCAGATACTACGATAGGGAGGTTAGTTGAACTTCTGATAGTCAGAATATAGAGAGAGAAAAAAGTTCTCCAGAGAAAACTCACGTAGAGAGAAAACTCAGATAGTCTGAGAGCTTGAGTGAGAAGAAAAAGGCTAGCACCTGTTCTTGACTCACACACACACAAAGATCAGAGACGCATCGTGAGTAATCCAGAGCACTCTGCTGGATTACATGTGAGAAGCAGGACATCTGATTGCTGCTCGGGATTTTAGCCTCTCGGACAAGTCGAGACCATCCGTGAATTAAGGTAATTCTAGAACCCCTGTAAGTCAATCACGAGAACTTGAGTGAATCCTGGTGGGAGATTGGGTAAAAATTTTTTAAATTTCCGCTGTGCCTGATGCCCCAGTTCCTAACAGTGGTATCAGATCCATCTCTAGAATTTACGTATGATCTTGTATATGATTGTTCATGGATTAATTTCTGTTTGGATGAAGTATGTATACATATGCAGATTTTTGGTTGAAAAGTGCTACTTTAATGAGATTAAACTAGTTTTACCATCTGGAAATTTGATTTGATGTCACGATTGATATATGATGTTGATTCTATGGCATGAGTTTCCACTTGAATGGTTTGTACAATTTTTATGAAATGATTTTTCATAGATTCAGAGTAGCCAATCGCTATTACCAGAACACCGAAGTACCACTTCGACCATGACGCGATTCATTAACGCATCCGCCGACTTGCCTCGCGGATCAGGTTCGTGACTCGGATCCGCGTGACTGATCCGCGAGGTTCGCCTGGCGGATTCTGCTTGCGTTTCAGAAACATGGTGAGATCCGCGAACCGCCAGGATCGGTCCGCTGGATCCATTCGCGGATCCTAACAGCCCTCGCTTGATCCACGCGGCGTGGGATCCGCGAATTGTGTCACGCGGATCGGTCGCATCCTTTGCTTGAAGCTTCGAAATCGATACAAAGATGGATCCGCTGAATCGGCTTCATGGATCGCCTCGGATCCTTCCGAGACTAAATTCGGTGAAATTTTTTAAAAAATTGAGTTTTCACTTTCTGAAAAGTTTCTGATACTGATCCGAATTTTAATTGTTAAAATTTGCTATGAAATTTTATATTTCATGTTTTATTAGGTCAGGAATTAATTTGAATTTAATTTGATTAATTCAAATAATATTTCAATTATTTTCTAATTTTGTTGGAAATTAAAATGACCTAATAAAGTTATTTTACCAAAGTTCTCTGCACATGTATGGTCTCAAAATTTGTTTGGGATCTTGATATATATAAAATCCAAATAATCCATGAATGATTGTTTTTCCATACTTTCATTTAATTTAAAGTTGTTTAAATTTGTATGAATGCATGGTGGATGGTTGTGGATAGAAACCCAATATGATTGTGGAATGGTTGAATGGTTGTATTTTTAAAAAATAGGGCTCATGTGTCCCGCCTTTCTTTCTTCCATTGTTCTCTCTCTCATCTAACCCCGAATGTAACTCGGGGTTTTTTATATCTATTTGTAATGTACAATAGAATGGAATAGATGATAGGAAATTATATTTCTAGCGTAGAAACTGTAAATTGGAAGATGAAGAAAGGAGCAGTGAAACCAGAAGGAGGAAATTCGATTTTACCCTAATCAACCGTTAATTTCCCTAATGGCCGGGGAAATTAAATTAGGAATATCCACAACCATCCATGGTTTATTTTATGCTATATTTATTTCTGAAATATTTATATGCATGAATGTTGATGAGACCGTCAAATGTTTTTCCAAAACCTCAAACTAAATTAAAATGTTTTGGAAAAGGAATTAAATTCCTCAATTTAAATATTAAATCAAGACTGCCTTCCATCATTATAGTATTAAACAAAATGTGGTTATTAAGTGCTAGTTTGTTGGGATTCACCCAAAACTGCCTTACTTACAACATGTTTTTTACTATAAGAAATGTTCTTGAGAATGATGGTTCTAATTTAACTAAAATTATGGTTTGTTGGGATTCACTCAAGACCATGAATTTTAGAGGCAAGGGTTAGGTTAATACATAAGATGTAAAATCAAGAGTTGATACCTAACGGATCTAGAAGTTACAAAGGGTTGTAATTGGTAAAGTACCTACCTGTTAAAATTATTTTGATTTGTTGGGATTCACTCAAGGTCAAAAATAATTAAGACGGGGTTCTAGCCATTACGGATTTTTTAGAAAATCTCGAATCAATTTTAAAGGGTAATTGATCTTGGAAAATAGTGGAAATAAAATCATAATTTTGAAAGTTTTATGATTTTATCAAACAAAACTTTTTTTGATAAACTCTATCTTTATTTTGTTGTAGAATAAGTAACAATCTGAGCCTACGTACCATCCTTACTGATTGCAAACTTAACGACACAAATTTTCTTGACTAGCATCGAAACGTTCTACTCGTTCTCACCCACGAGAAAGTTGAGTATGTACTTGATGGGTCTATGCCTAATGAGCCCGAACCTAATGCACCCGCTACTGTTAAGAATGCTTACAAGAAGCATAGGGATGATAATAGAATGGCTTCATGTATCATGATAGCCTCTATGACTCCCCAACTTCAACAGCAGCCCATGAACATGGGGGCATGTGAAATAGTTCAACACTTAAGAGAGTTGTTTGAACAACAATCTAGGACGGTGAGATATGACACCTCCAAAGAACTGTTCAGGTGCAAGATGGCGTAGGAGCAATTGCTGCTCCAACACATCTTGAAGATGATTGGGCTAATTGAGAAATTAGTCAATTGGGCTTCAAGATGGACCGAGAACTAAATGTTGATTTAGTTCTTCATCTTCGCTGATTCTTTCTCTCGGTTATGAACTACCGATGAACAATCTGTAGCACACATTACCTCAATTGTTGAATGTGCTGAAAACTGTTGAGAAAGAGATCAAAAAGGTGAAGGGTTCTACTGGAGTGCTTGTTGTTGCTTCATCTAGTAAAAAGAAGAGGCAAGGGAAAGGGCCCAAAAAGCCCAATAACAAGCCTGCCAAGAAGCCCAAAAAGGCTAAGGCACCAGTCCAAGGCAACCCGCCCATTGTGGACAAACCGACATTGGAAGAGGAACCTGTAAGGCCTATCTGAGAGTCCAAGCGTAAGAAGCTTGGAGAAGCTTCAATGCCAGTACATACATGATTGAGATTAATGTTTTACTCCAAATCGACTCTTGGGTATTAGATCCGGATGTGGCTCTATTTGCACATCTATGCAGTGGTCTAAAGGACGAGAAAGTTGGGTAAAGGAGAAGTAACCTCATGGGCAATGGAGCAAAGGTTGCGCTTTAGCAGAGGGCTTACTATATTAGTTTACCTAGTGGGTTAATTCTAGAATTGTCAAACCTGTATTATGTTCCAAGACTTACAACAACATCATTTCTATTTCCTGTTTGGATTTAAATGGGTTTAAGATAACCCAGGAGAATAAATGTTTTTCTTTCTCAAAGAATGGTGTGTTTTATGGTTCTGGAAATTGGAATAACGGTTTATACATTCTAGATCTTAATAACCAAATTCTCAATATACAAGAAAAGAGAATGAAGTTAGATAAACTGAATAAAACCTACCTAATCAGAGACTTGGTCATGTAAATGAGAACGCATTTCCAAATTACACAAAGTTATGGTATTTGGACTCATTTGATTATGAATCATATGATGCAGACTTGTTTACTTGGAAAAATGACTAAAACGCCCTTTACTGGTAAAGGGGAACGGGCCAATGATTTACTTGGGCTGGTACATACTGATGTATGTGGTCCAATGACAATCACAGCTAGAGGTGGATTTTCATACTTCATTACCTTCACTGATGACCATTCAAGATATGATTATGTGTATTTAATGAAATACAAGTCTGAATCTTTTGAAAAGTTCAAAGAATTCAGAAATGAAGTAGAGAAACAAACTGGTCAAAGTATTAAAACACTACGATCTGATCATGGTGAAGAATATTTAAGCGATGAGTTTCGGTTTTATCTAAAGGACAATGGAATAGTTCCACAATGGACTCCTCCAGGGACACCACAACTAAATGGTGTATTTGAAAGGAGAAACCGCACCCTATTAGATATGGTACGGTCCATGATGAGCCACTCGAGTGCCCCAAAATCGTTATGGGGATATGCTCTAGACACAGCCTCCCATACTCTTAATAGAGTACCCAGTAAGGCTGTTGCTTCCACACCATATGAGATATGGAAAGGAAAGAAACCAAAACTGTCTTACATGAAGGTTTGGGGTTGCCCCGCCTATGTGAAGAAGGTAGAGTCAGATAAGTTTGAAGCTAGATCTGACAAGTGTTTGTTTGTGGGGTATACAAGAGAGTCTACTGGATACTATTTCTACAACCCAACTGAGAACAAAGTGTTTGTCTCAAAGCATGCCATCTTTCTAGAAAAAGTGTTTATTCTAGAAAGGGGCAGTGGGAGTAGAATAGGATTTGAAGAAGTTCAAGACACTCAAACTGACATGGAACTTGAAGAAGTTCAAAATGTTCAAACAAACACAGAACAGCCTATTAAAGAAAGGGTTCAGCCACATAGTGATGAGGCACAAACGGAAGTCAGGCGCTCAAGAGCCCCAGTAGGTCGGGAAGAATGCAGCTCACTCCCAAGAGATATGAATTTCTTGTGAGTCGGGGAATGATGTACTAGTCATTCAAGATGATGAACCTACTACCTACCAAGAGGTTTTGAACAAACTGCACTCCAAATGGTTAGAGGCCATGAATTCCGAAATGGATTCCATGTATGACAACAAGGTATGGACCTTGGTTGATCCACCTGAAGGGGTAAAACCCATAGGGTGCAAATGGGTTTTCAAGAAGAAAACCGACATGGATGGTAATGTGATTACCTATAAGGCTAGACTGGTGGCCAAAGGCTACAAGCAGAAAGAGAGAATCGACATTCGATGAAACTTTCTCACCGTGCTATGCTTAAATCCATTCGGATATTGCTTGCAATAGCAGCACATCATGACTATGAAATTTGGCAGATGGATGTAAAGACTACATTCCTTAATGGGAATCTGCAAGAGGATATGTACATGACACAACTTGAAGGCTTTACATCGCCAAATTCCAGTTCGGTGTGCAAGCTACAGAGGTCCATTTATGGACTTAAGCAAGCATCCAGGAGCTGGAATATCCGTTTTGATGAGACAATCAAAGAGTTTGGTTTTCTCAAAAATCCGGATGAGCCTTGTGTTTACAAGAAGGTTAGTGGGAGTTCAATCATTTTCCTTATATTATATGTGGATGACATATTAATATTGGGAAACGATATCCCAATGTTGCAATCAGTGAAGGGTTGGTTATCCAAGAACTTTTCCATGAAAGATTTGGGAGAGGCAGCCTATATACTGGTTATTAAGATCTATAGAGATAGATCTAAAAGGCTGTTTGGACTTTCACAATCTACGTACATAGATAAAGTGCTAAAGAGGTTTAGCATGGATCAGTCTAAGAAGGGCTTCTTGCCTATGTCTCATGGGATACGCCTTTCTAAGAGCATGTGTCCTAAGACACAAGCTGAGATTGATAAGATGCATAATATTCCATATGTTTCGGCAATTGGATCAATTATGTATGCTATGTTATGTACAAGACCAAATGTCCCCCCATGCTCACGAGTGTCCGGCGATTGAACTAATCCGGTGAAGGTCCTTTGGACAGTTAAGAACATTCTAAGTACTTAAGAAGGACTAAAGATTTGTTCTTAGTATATGGAAATGGTGAATTGGAGGTCAAGGGTTACATAGATGCAAACTTTCAATCTGACAAGGATGACTGTAAGTCACAGTCGGGTTTCATCTTTACTCTCAATAGAGGTGCCGTCTGCTGGAAGAGTTCCAAAGAGGACACCACTGCGGATTCTACAACAGAGGCTGAGTACATTGCAGCCGCGGAGGCAGCTAAGGAAGCCGTTTGGATCAAGAAGTTCGTGTTTGAATTTGGTGTGGTTCCTAACATTGTTAATCCAAGAACTTCATGCTGATAACAATGGGGCTATTGCAGCAAAGGAACCTAGGTCTCATCAACGTCCAAACATGTACTTAGAAGATTTCACCTTTATTAGGAAATCATTGCGGGGAATGATGTAAAGATAGAGAGAGTCCCCACTGAGGATAACATAGCTGATCCTCTTACTAAGGCACTATTTCAAAAGAAACATGATAATCATGTACTTTCATTTGGACTGAGAGTTATAAATGAATTATTTTAGTGCAAGTGGGAGGTTGTTGGAATGTATGCCCTAAAACAATTATTTTGTTTAAATACATTCCTAATTGAAGTTTTGTATTTTATGAACTTCCAATTTTATCTGTTTCATGTTTGATATAACTGATAAAGTCCTTAGAATATTTATTAATGTGATGGTAGTCACAAGAGTTGTTGACTATGAGATATCAATTCCATTTATAATAAATATTCTTAAAGTTCCCTAGTCGTAGTATTAATGAGGCGGGACATCATTAATACGGATAGACTAGTACACAGTTAGCCCCTACTTAATGTAAGTAGTGGTTGTTCTCATCAACCATGGTATGGGGATACCTAGGCTAATGTGTAGATGAATTATAGAGTACTAATTCATTGAAGTGATCCGCACAGAGATCCCATTAGGATATCTAGTGCCAATGGTTGAATCTCTTATGGAAAATTGTGTAAGTGATCCTAGACTTGAGATAACCATAGTATCTTGAGTGTGAATCACTACCTTTGATTCTGCTTCTGTTACTCACCATGGTGACTTAAAGGATAGAAATTGGGGGGTGTGAAGCATGGAAGAGTGAGTGATCAGAGAGGATTCACCACTCCCATAGTGGGAGCTGATATCCAGTAAGGCCACTAGTTGGAATGTAACCTTAGTAGTCGACTACATTAGGTTAATTGAAAAGTATCTTCAAGTTAACCTAATCTAAGGTTAATTCCAGGAACTAGAAAATTAATTAGTCATTAGGGAATTGGCACTTGTTCCTTATTCCTTGACTAATTGGATATCGATGGTGAAATGATAATAATTACACGGTAATTTTCCATGGAAAGGTTAGGTCGAATTCCCTTGACACCAATACACGGGTGGTTGTGATGTGTTGGTAGACACGCTCACAATTTATAATTATGAATAATTAATTATTGTAATTAATGATAAAATAAAAGTGTTTATTTTATCTAATTCTTTTAAGAATTATAATTCATAATTATTACCAGTGTATTTGGGACCTATTGGATCACACACATAGAGATTGGGTTCTGGATTAAATTGTGTGTCCTAGTAGGGACTTGGAAATAAATACTTCTGGGGTTTAATTGTAAAGATAAATAAATCTTGGGGTCATCTGACAGATAGGGTAAAGTGGTTATCTCTTATCTGTCAGATAACAGAAGAGGATAGGGAAGCCATCAGATGTTATGGTGGTTTGATTTTGAATCAAACCACGACCTATCTCTCCTACATTCTCTCTTATCTCTCTCTCTCTCTCTCTATCCTATCAATAGTATCAGATACTACGATAGGGAGGTTAGTTGAACTTCTGATAGTCAGAATATAGAGAGAGAAAAAAGTTCTCCAGAGAAAACTCACGTAGAGAGAAAACTCAGATAGTCTGAGAGCTTGAGTGAGAAGAAAAAGGCTAGCACCTGTTCTTGACTCACACACACACAGAGATCGTAGAGATGATCAGGAGTAATCCAGGAGCACTCTCGCGTGGATTACAGTAGAGGCAGGACATCTGGACTGCTGCTCAGGGGATTCTCAGTTTTCTCAGACAAGTCAGAGACGCCATCTGTGAATTAAGGTAATTCTAGAACCCCCTTCGTAAGTCATACGTAGAACTAGAGTGAATCCTGGTGGGAGACTGGGGAAAAAATTTTTAAATTTCCGCTGTGCCTGATGCCCCAGTTCCTAACAAGGTGTTCATGAAAGCCCTTCATCTTTCACGCTTTCACTACTGCATCATCATCTATAGTATAGATTAGTAGAGAGTATTTGATTGTTCATGTGCTTGTTTATTAAACGGACCTAATCTTATTGTGAGTTCGATTCGTTCCTTAAACAACATCTTCAAAACTCAAAATAATTTTGAATGAACTGTGTACTTTGCTCAATAGAATTCCATGCACAAATATGCCTTCCAACCAAAAAGTGGCTAAATTTGCAGTTCCAATCTATTTCTACAGGGTTTGTAACTTTCACAGCAATGTTGAAGTAAAGTAACTCTTTATCAGCTTGATGGACTGGTGGATGGCCGTCAGTAGCCTCGCACCTCGAAGTGCTTGTCCCAATCGTGGGACTTGCCTGCCACTGCCAGCTTGTGCATATCTCCCTTGCTATAGACTTGTTGCACCTCCAAATTTCATTGCAGTGCAACGACGTCCTCGATCCTTGATCAGCACTGAGTAGTCGCCAGCCCTGCCATGGGATTCCAGCAGCATACAGATTCACTTCCAGGCCCCATTTCTGGGCTCTACAATACAGATTGAATTTTCAGCAAAATATCACTTAGAGATCGGCAGAAATCAGGCTTGGTAATTTCTATAAATAGTCACTCAACTATAAGAATTAGAAAAAAAAATTGAGAAGGTGAAAGATTTACCTCTAAAATAAGAAGCATTTGACCATATATAAACTCATTTACCTCAGAGTCACACTACAGCGTCTTGTTTCTCTCACAAAATCTGGACCACATTGTTAAATTTACTTGAAATGCCATCTCAAAACCAAGTGATAATGAATATAGTGGTCCGAGATCTTTGATCTTTTTATTGTGGCTGGAATTTCCTCGGCAAATCAAGGTGGGATGTTTTGTCACTTAAGAGCCTCCTCTCAGGTATTGACAAGAGCCTGAATTGACTTGAACTTGAGGTATGCATGGACAGAGCCCTAGAAACTTAGCATCAGGGGCTCAGTGGACTTGAGGTACTGTGAATGGAGCCCCAGAACCCTCCAAGTAGGAGAGAAAGGATAGAATCTCCAGTGGAATTATAAAAGGTTTGATAAATAAAACTCAAAGCCCTATAATTCCTGGTTTAATTGGGACATTTTCTCTCTTAACATACGCCATTCTTCCCAAATATTAACTAAATTCGGACATTCTTGGATGACAAATTTTTGGAGACTTGGAAGTTGAAGCAATCCCAATGGCAAAGCTTTTAGCAAAGGGCAAGCCGCAATTTTGATTTCTTTCAAGGAAGAAAGATTTGTCATAGTGTCCGGAAAATGAGCCAGATCTGGACAGTCTGCAATACTCAGCTTCTGGAGGGTTGTAAGATATCCAACTCCGGGAGGCAGAGACTCAAGTCCATCACAGTAAAGGACACGCAAATGCTTTAGAGAAGTAAAACCACGGATGCCCTCATTCAACCGAGAGAACAGATCATGAGAATCATATATGGTCAATGTTGTGACAGGACTAAAACCAGCTTCTGCCTGGTGAAACTCAGGTTTGTGGAGAAGTCGAAATTCATAAACGAGCAGAGACGAGAGGGATGTCAGATTAGAAATCGACCCCAATAGCTGCTCATTGCTGTTCCATAGAGCCAAACTCCTAAGATATGGAAGTGACGGCAGCTTGCTCAACCTGCTGCATCCCATAACAGTAAGAGTTTCAAGGCAAGCAAAACTTTGGTTGTCCGAATTGCTTGATGACTGTTCGATTGAGAGGAAGCTAAAGGATTTATCTTTACCACGACATTTCCATTCAGATAAATTAGGCATATCAAAAAGCTCAAGTTGCTTTAGGGAAGGAAAACTGCTAGAATCCCCACGACCATAAAATTCATCCCCGATGCTATGAACTTCTGTCATGCCTTTGATGCTTAGATCGTTAAGGTATGGGAGATCTCCAAGCGCTGGAAGCTCTCTGCAACCACAATTAGCCAATGAAAGTTTCACCAAATTAGGCAGGCCTTGGTTCCTCAACCATGATGGAAACGTCTGCCCCTTGAATCCTATTATTTCCAAAACTTTCAGGTGAGGGGGGGGCCTGAGATTCTCCAATATATGGTCCAAATCTTTTGGAGTGACAGAATCGGTGTCTTCACCCCATGATAGTGTCAAAGAGACAAGACCTGCCTTCTCATGCAGTTTTGCTTTCGAAGCATCTGCTGCACATTTAATATATTCAAGATTCTTGATCTCTAATCTCTCTCGTAGTTCCAAGCTCTGTAAATCACTCAAGCCGGCAGAGCCTTCCAGGTCATTTATGAGAAAGACGGGTAACCTTTGCAGGAACTTCAACTTCCCTATCCCACATGGGATAGAAGTCAACAAAGGACAGGATCGGAAATCAAGATTCCTGAGGTTGGTTAACTCAGAAATAGCTCTTGGTAGTTCTTGGAGATCATAGCACTCTACCAATTCCAGTGTCTGCAAGTTCCTTAGGTTACTGATTGTCTCTGGTAATGTTTTGATTCGAGTGTGAGAAAGATTCAGGTACCTAAGATGCTTTAAATTACCAATGGCAGCTGGCAATTTTTGAATGCCACTCTGACTTAAATCAAACACTCTTAAGCAGGCATGGTTTAGAAGCAGTTTAGGTATGAAGTCAAACTTACAAGACAATAAAAGCAACGTCCGTAGGTTGGTGGCTTCATGCAGTGATTCAGGAAGAGCTGATGTTTTAGACTTTCCCACCAAAGAGGAATACCGAAGTTCTCTGGACACATCTTGCAAATCTCCAGCCTCTACAATTGAGCACCCAACACTGGCGACAGACTGGGCTAGATCATGCACTAGATCATGCATCCTGCATTCTTGGATTTCCCCAAATTCATCTTTGATTATTTCTATGAAGAAAGATCGCTCTAATAACTCCATGAAGTACTCGTTTGCAGCATCCTCTGGCCGTCTGCTTATCTTTCCTGATCTGACAAAGCCTTCAGCAATCCACAGCTGGATCAGCTTCTCTCTATAGATCCTTTGATTTTTTGGGAATATGGAACAATAAGCGAAGCATTGCTTTAAATGTGATGGTAGATGATTATAGCTCAGCTTTAAAATAGGGAAAAAATGATTCCCAATTTCAGGTAAATTTTCCATGTTCTTCTCCATGAAGGAGAGCCACTCACTCGCTTTCCCTTTTGATCGCATTAGACCTGCCAAGCTCCTGATTGCAAGAGGTAATCCTCCACACCTTTGAACAGTTCTTCTTCCAATTTCCTCCAATTCCTGATTCTCTCGATATAGAATGGATTTAAATGCAACCCTCGTGAAAAGACTCCAGGAATCTTCTTCATCCAGAGGTCCTAGGTAGTGAGGCGGTGTCGATCCACTGAGTCTTGCAACCGTCATGTTTCTTGTGGTGATGACAACTGCTGAATCAAGAGCTGCTCCAAGCAATCCCTGCGACATCATGGACCATTTCCAGCTATCTTCATTCCAAACATCATCCAAGACCAGAAGGAATCTTTTTCCCAATATGCTACGACAAAGGGTTCCTTGTAGAGCCTCCAAGTTGGAAAGATTTTTGGCCTCATGACTTATTTGTTCAACCATAGCCTTGGCAATTTTTATGAAATCGAAATCCTCACCAACTGAGACCCACATTTTCAAGTCAAAGTATTCAGATACTCTTTCATCATTGTATACTAGCTGCGCAAGAGTTGTCTTACCGACTCCTCCCATGCCAACAATAGGAATCACTGTGAGTTGATTCTTATCACTTGACTTCAACAGGAGGGACAAAATATTTTCTTTGTCGGATTCCCTCCCAATGACATCAGAATCAATCATAAACGAGCTCGAAAGGCGCCGAACACCATGAACATTGGAAGAATAATTTTCTTCTGCCTGTCCTTTCAGAGTGTGTGCATCAGTGAAGCTCCCGAACTCGGCACTCCTCTTCAGAAGTGAATCCAGGCTTTTTCCTATCTTTTCCAGCTTTCTGCCTAGCTTGAAACCAAATATGAGATGCTTGATGAAGAAGGAAAGCGAGAAAATACCACGTGGCTTGTGCCTCATCATTCCGAGATTGTAATCGTCGAAAATGTCATCAGCTTCATAGGCAGTATTCTTGATTTCCGTGATCCATAACTGGAGTGTTTCATTATACTCAGAATGCATCTCTGCTTCCTGGACCAATGTTTGAACTCGAACCAAAGTGAGGCGCAGGTTCCTTAAAATCTCTTTGTTGGGAAGGCCAGCCAGCGTATATAGCCGGTCAGACAGAAGCTGGAGAAGAGGAGATGCAACCGTGTCTGCCATTGAGGACCTCTTCCAAGTCTAAATTGCCTTTTTTTTTCTCTTTCTCGTTCTTTCGGGTTGCTCAATTTGTGGACAGTGGACACTTTGTCCAAGCATATAAACTCTTAGAAGCTGCATTAGTCAGCAATCAGCATACCGTAAATTACATAAGCAGGTGAGTGAAAAGTTCATGACAGAAAATATGCAGGGTTAATTTCAATTTGCACCCTTTAATTATACTTGAATGTCCATTTTGGTTTCTAAATTTTGAAGTAGAACACTTTAGTTCTTGAAGTATTTGTTTCACCTTACTTCTTAAAATATAAAATCTATTTTATTTTAGTCTTTAAAATATAAAAACTGTCCTGTTTAAGTATAAAATTTATCCCACTTCCATTAAAGATCGAACAAATTTCGTATCTTAGGCAACAAAGTTTTGCACTTTGAAATTTAGAGATCAAAATGAGATTTTGAATATTGCTAAAGAATGCAAATTGAGATTAACCCAAATGTGTATCAATCTGATGTCAAGTTTCCAGCTAAGCAGCTGACACACCTTGGCGGTACGTTTTCAATTAGGAAACTAAATAAAACATATGGTAGTTGCGTGTGTGTGTCTCTCTATATGTATATATATATATTTGGAATATGCATATCCGAAGAACTGTTCAAAGTCAACTAAAGCTAAAGACAAACCTCAATACGACACGAAACTGTTAGGTCGTTATTTAATAGAATATTTGTCGCGTTTCTACCACCAAAAAAAAAAAAAGAAAAAAATCGACGTGAAACTTGAGGTGACAAATTTGCTGTTCCTTCCGAGCGTCTTTGGAAGCACTGATTTTTTTTAGTTGTACAGTAATAGACTCCGGCTCATTTTTCGGTCGTATCTTTTGTCCTATGGGGTTGGGACACAGAAATGCTTTGGCAATTGGCCTTGTTTGGCAGCTAAATCTTTTGGGAGTTTATATATAATTCTACTGTAACTTACTGTAGAAATTGTAAAACAAATTTTTGAAAGTGAAGTTTTTTAAGTATTTTAGGGCTGTTATATTAAAAACTTTGGGAGTTTTTTGAAGATTCTTGCAAATAATGTAAGAAACAAACAAGTTTTATACAAATTTGTTAAAAATTTGCATTAAAACTTTGAAAATTTTTTAAAATTCCTGTAGCAAAAGTGGATAAAAAACTAGCAGCATACAAACTTGGCAAAAAACTCAACTGCCAAACAAGGCTGCGGTCCAATTATTAGCATGGACCTTCAATTTAGAATTTTTTGGGGAGCGATGGAGTGGGTTGTACTGGAGGAGGTGGGGAAAATGTAAATGAAAAATTCATGATTCAAGACCTTTTACTTATATTAAAAAAATTTAGTATATTTTTGGATAAAATATAGAACAAATTCCTGTCGGTTAAGTCAACTTATGGAAAAACCCTCTATGGTCTGAAAACAACCATGTTGATCACTTGTGGTTTGAACTAACATGAAACAGCGACAAAAATTGTTAAAGTAACCAGAGTGGATGAAATTATACAAATATCCTAATACATATAAGTAAAAGATAGAAGAGATCTAAACAAATTCCAAAATTTAAAGTTTTTTGCCTTTTCCCAAATGTCATGTGCATAATTTCAGCAATTAAATTCTCTCGAGAAGCTTGAGTTTCTCTTTGATTTCTTTCCTGCAAATTTGGGACCAAATATTTACACCAAAGGGGATTTTGTTAAGCTCAAAGGGGTATAATAGGAATATCAATTGAAAATTATTATAATTTTTTTTTCCAATACTAGCATTTGCAAAACAAGTGCGTATACCTCAAACCTGTTACTCTATTGCCTTTTCAAATCAATTAAAATCCTATGGGGTCGAAGTGCATTTTTGGAAATTATAATAGATTTTTCTACAGATTAGGTTAACCATAAGTAACTTTTTTATATTTTAGCCATTTTATTATAGACTGGATGTACAGACACATCATAAGATGAGACAAAAATGTGCAGCAGATCTATTACAAATTCTCTCCAAATTAAAACCTACGTTAAGACTCAGAGATGAAACCGCCTAAGGGTCAAGGCGGAGGATTCGAGAAATACCACGCAAACGCGAATATGATATTATATATAACAGCTGTACTCGTATGTAGTAATACAAAAAGACACCTATGAGCATATACCATAGTGACTAAAGAAAAGGTATCCAATTTGTCTCCCGGATTTTGATTCTCCCAGTTCTTTAATTTAAACACTTTAGATTCCATTTCCAATTTAATAAGTTTAAGTCTAACTTCTAATGGGACGAGTCTATCAATGAAGGGGCAAAATAAAGTAGTAGAAAGTTTTGGGCACAAATGCATAATTCTTAATTTTGCCTCTCCTTGAAAAGAGCTTGCTGCGCCTTTTTTCTATCGAATGCAAATGTTTCTTCAGTATTTTTTTCCCCCTTATATTTGGCTTCCTTTTCATTGTGAACTTAAACAAAAGGGTAAAGAGCGGTAGGTTTTTTTTTTTTATTTTTTTTCCTTCAAAATCTCATTCAGCATATTATACTATTTTTTTTCATTACTTAACCCACTAAATTTCTAAAAGTCAATAATCAAACTATTCTATTTATTTGCCTAGTCAAGAGAGTTGGAAATTTATCGCATGTTAGCCACACACCGTGTCCGCGAGAGCATATTCGTTTTAAGATGAAATAAGTGTTGATATTTGTTAATAAAAGGAGTGTATAAGACAAATGATTCTTGTGTATTTAAAAATTTTTCGGGAAAATAAGACAAGTATCAAGCAAGAAAATAACTGAATTCACATGTCAAATAAAAAAGAAAGAAAAAGTACAAACAATTGTTACGACAAAAGCTTTAAGCAAATGTGATATTAGTGAACAGGTGAAGAAGAATAAACTACGCATTTCCCATCTATTTTATGAAATTTGTTTTCTTTTTTTTTTTTAACCTCATGTCCACTGTTAGAGCAAAAACCTGTCCGCCGAACTGACATCTCCCCGAGCTCCTGCCCACTAGCCGAACTCACCTGCACTTGCAAAGACGGCGGGATTGCTCTCCGGAGTAACTCCGATGATCAAGTCAGAGAAAGAGATAGGCCGAAGAGAGAAAGAGAGTAGGCACTAAGCTAGAATAGTTAAAACGTAACTCCTGTTCGTGTTTTACCTATGTACTTATAGGCGATGAGTCTCCCAGTGTTGTAGCCCACCCCAAATACCATGGAAGGTGGGGGTAGGACTTATCCACCAATTGGGAGGATAAGGATAGACAAGACCCCCGACTATGTAGGCGAGTCGACTATCTTGAAACCAGTTGACCGCGGCGAGAACGAGCCTTTGCGAGCTTAGCCGGCTGTGGCGGCGAGTGTAGTCAGCCAAGTCGGCAGGTGTGCCGGTGGATCAAGCCCCGGTCACTTCGCGGGTCAACGAGCTATGCGCGTGATGTCACGTGTAAGGTCACTATTCATAGTTCCCTCAATTCCCCCGAGGACCGGTCATCCTCCGGGATGGTTGGTCATAACTACACATGGGACGCGTGGCACAGCGGCTCGGGCGGGCGGCTGGCACGAACCTGCGTTCTTCAACCTCAGCGTCGTTTCCGGGAGGCGGGGTGAAACTCTATAGCGGTCATGGGGACCGCGTTACGTGACAGCTTCGACATGGAGGTCATAGTCACGTACCATCCGACTCCCCGTCATGTCTCTTCATAACGTTCTCATAGCTAATGCTTGGTTTAAATTTGAGTAAAGTAACGACTCCGACCTCACGAGATTCTGCTCACTTCCGCCTATCGGAAAAGAAGGCCGTTGCTTTTACCTTACTCCTCTTCCTTTCCAGCTTCACTCTTTGAATTTGAACCCAATTGAGACTTACAGTTGACACTTGCCTTGATGCTTGGCCTTCAAGTGTTAGGAGAGCTCTTCTCCCAATCTCCCCTTTCGCCACTAGTAAGTCCTCCTTCCTTTGCTTTTGCTTTCTATTTTATGTCTTCATCTCACACGCGCGCTCAGTGCATCACCGGCTTTAGGACCTCTCTGGGGTAGTTCGGCAAGGTTATTGGAGAAATCCTCTAACTCACTTCCTCTAGTTCTTCTTATGATTCAGAATACATGCCCTCAGACCTAAGCTCCCCCATAGACATATTTAGTTCTCCCGAACCGGTCCCTATAGCAGTAGTGCCCCCTTTTCCCTAGGGTCAATCCATGGCGTAGGAGCGACCTTCCAGCCAGCTTCGGGTGGTTGAGGTATATATGGATTAAAACGGCATGAGACCACCCCTCCATTCTAGATCGGGATGCCATAAATAAGATAGTTGGCGATTCAAGCGTCACAGTATCCGCAGGTCTGAGGGCTCGAGCTACTCCTCATCCGAGCCAGGTGATCTGCAGCCCTTCCTCGGGCTATGTAGGCATCTATCGGGACTAGCTTGAGGCCGGGCTGAGACTTCCCATTCCACCTTTGGCTTCCGGTTGACATCCTCACCTCCCTGAGTCGGTTGGTCATGTGGCTGAAGATAAGACATGAAATTAGGGCCATGCTAGGCTTTTTCATCATTTGTAAATTCCTTGACATCCCTTATTCGCTCAATCTCTTCCGGGACTTACTTTTCCGGGATAAAGTGTCAACCATGTCAGGAGGTGGTTCTACTTCACCCGTCAGTGGAAGCTTACCACAGCCTGCTATTCGACTTGATGCCCCGAACTCAATCAAGGGATGGAAGTTCAATTTTTTCTCGATGAAGTGAGCTTCCCAACTAACTGAAGGGAGGAAACACAAGTTCTTGCGTCGAAATTTTGAACCTCCTCCGTGGGCCGAACTGGACCGCCTACTCAGTTCGGCCTTGCAGCTGAATGTAAAGCCAACCTTCGCCTACGACTCTAGTTGATACTCGGATTGTAACTCCCTTGACCGGTGAGGGTTCTCAGACTAGGTAGATCTTCTTTGTTTTTGCCAAATTGTGAACTAACACCCGAGTTAGATTCCCTCCACTTTCGAATGTATAGTGAAGAAGTTAAGCCGACTTCCTCAACCTCGGGGCCCCTACCAGTTCGGCTCCTCTCTACCTTGCAGCGAGGCTTTCGGCCACCCCTCGGCTGCCGGTCATCTCAGTTCAACCCTTGTCGGGCGAGAAGCCAAAGAAAGAAGAAAACAAAGGTAGCAGGAGGTCGAGATTTAGATTTTGAGAGGCCCCTCTGCAAAAAGAGGCGGCATTAAAAGATCGGTTTGGCGCAGCCAACAACCGACCTCCTCTGGGGGTGAACACCCGGAGGCGGTCCCGGGGAGGAACCTCTTCTACCCTGTGAGTCTGGCAGACATTTCCACATCCGGCGACCAGCGGAGATGGCTGACCTCATGACCCAAGCATACATCCCGAGTGGGGGCTTTCCTTGGGCTCCACGAATCAGTTCCCAGGTGCTTCGGGAACTAGTTGACCAGGCATCTTGCCCGCCAGAGATCAAGCCTTTATCGAGGCGGGTCTCTCAGTGAGAGAGGCTGCTGGGAGTCCTTTACTCCTGCCAGCGGGTACTCCTCGTGCAGGCCTATACCTTTCTTTTCTTTGCGTATTTTTTTATTTTTTTTCTAACTCCTTTCTCCCCTTCCACGGTGTGACCTGGTCCGAGGAACCCACGATATGGTTGAGGAGGTTAGAGAGCAAGTCAGAATCCCTACATGACTGCAGCGGCTCACCAGCAAGATAGGCACAACCAAAAGAATTGAACCCGGTGGAAGCGAGACTAGAACGCTGAAGAACGTGAAGACCTCCGATCGAAGAGGTTGTTAAGGCGAAAGGTTGGCATACGAGAACCCGGGGAGCCAGTGTTGAAGGAGCAAGGCGCGGGGTTCAGAGTTTCTGGTCGGTTCAAAGGCCGATCCTGGCCAAGAGATTCGTTTCTATCCAGTGGCCTCGGTCCGGCTATCTCTAGCGTCGCTCTGCCCGGGGCAATGGGCTCTGGCTTCCAGCCTTGGGGCGTTCCCCGCCCACAATCAGGCAGCCACGACCCGAGATGGGAGGCGGCTCGTCGATGAACCACCGCGAAGGGTGTGATCTAGACACCCTTATCAATGATCCCTTCTGGATGTGAACACCTGGTGGCCAGGAGAGACCGAAGAGGTAGAACCGAGGAGTTCCGAGGGAGGAGAATCCGGAGGCGGGGCCCGAGGGCAGCCCAGGGAACCAGAGCAGATGGGCCCTCAGATTAATTTTGCTCTGTACTCCATTTCTTTTCCTTGCAAATATTTTTCAAATGCAATAGAAATGCTTTCTTCAGCAGAGGCTGGCTGGCACTTGTTTGCTTGCTGGTGCTGGTGTTGCCCGATCATCCACAACAGTCCACAGGAATCACGGGGATGAGCAATGGCCAAGGTAATACTTGAGCCTAATGAAGTAAACTAGCCATCAATTTGGCATGAGACAGACTTGCTATAGATATCACGAAGACAGCACCGGCATCTTTGGCTATGAGTGTTGTGTTGCTTATTCACTAAAGAATCTTTGGTATCTAAAATGAGAATAAAACTATTAATGAAAAAATTTTCAAATCAGGGAATGTACCAAATCGAGGTTGCCATTATACTCCAGGTGAACCATCACTTAGAAACCAGTTCGGCTAGTGTGTAAAAGCCTCTGTCTGCAGCCTCCCAAATTCGAGGCGAGCTGTTTGCTCATATATCACCTTGCAAGATTTTTTTCTGCTTGAGGAGCACTAAGTCCCCTGGTTTAAAATAGACATTTCTGACCTAAGAGTTGTAGTACCGAGCTACTTGATGTTTTGTGGCGAGTCACTCTGAACAACGCTTCTTACTTTCTTATTTTCGAGGGAGCACATCAGGTTGCATCTCATCTCCTCCCTCTTTAGTACGAACTGTAAGTTACGAGGTCTGTGGCATGAGCATCCCGATCTCAGCTGGTATGACCGCCCTGCTCACAGCTCTCCATAGGTGAGAGCAAAAGGAATTACTCTGGGTAGCTGTCCGAGGGAGTGGTTCTAAGAGCCCACCAGGGACAGCCCCAGACCTTCGTCCACCCAAGCTGATCCATTTTGCTTCTAACCTTGTCTTGAACCATGTGTAAGATGGTCAATTAGTGGTATTTTAAACCTACTACATTAGCTTGGGGGTGCCCAACTGAAGAAAAGTGCTGTTGGATGCTTCGAGGAAGGTTGATGTTACTGATCCTTGAAGGTTCTCTTGCCGTACTCGGAAGCGGTCCCCGGTATTCAATGCAAATGATATTCTTCTAGAAGAACTTCTGGATAGCTCTTCCGCTTATAGTGCTCAATGAGTTGCCTCGATTCACTGGGTAAAGTAGTCAGCGACCGCGAGAATTCTTAAAGTGCTTTGGGAAGGGCCCGGCGAGATCGATTCTTGGGCAAATGGCTATAGGCCGAGATTGGGACAACCATCTCATGTATGCGAGAAGATCTTTGTCGGTTAGTAACTGGCAAACAGCGCACTTTTTTGTAAGCTTCGAGGTAGTCCGAAGAAGAAGAAATCGGCCAGTAGTATCCGGCAAGCATGCATTTCTTGGCCATGACTCGTGGCCCGATGTGATTTCCTGAGATACAACCGATGTATATCCTTGGTTCATAGTTACCTTCTTCCAGGCGCAATACACTAACTAAGAGACAAAGTAAGATCTCTGTATAAGCTAACAGTGAAGCTTATACGACCTGCTCGGGCGCCAACCTTCTTGCTGGAGTCTTTTCAGCGGAGGAGCTCTCGATGGATAAATTGCCAACGCGATGGGACTCATCCGGGAATACGCTTTCCGGTAATGGTGCGTGCCGACACATTGGGAAGCTCACGTGCTTTATCATGCCTTGTGCGGCGGGCTTCCGCCAGCTTGCTTTTTTTTTATTGGGGTGAGCAAGAAGGAAGGGCCAGCAGAGAGTGCATCGACCTCATATTTTGTGGCTGATGGTATGCGCGCTAAATTTCAAAGTGCCCGGTAAACAACTTCAGCTTCATTATCTTGGCTAGGTACTTTTCGCCAGGGCTCTTTCGTGCGCCTCATGATTGCCTAAGACCGCAGTTCACAATGAGTTGATCAACGAAAACCCTTAAAGAACTTACCTCCCACACCTTTGGGCCATTTTATCAAGTGATGAGGGGCCCATTACTTTCTGCCTTACACACACCGCCGTTATTGGAGGCTGAAAAGTCAAATCGAGGCATTATGTGAGCCTCTCTCCCGTGGGGTCACAAAAGCGAACCCTCCGCTGCCCTCTTGCTGAATCTCCATCACATCAAAAGATCAAACCCGACGGCAGCTGAAGAGCCCGTTCTGCGGGAGCATCTGCAGCGATGAGCCTGCGCCTCCTCTGGCGATAATGACGCCCGACGTGATGGGCTGAACTGCAGGCATGTTGCGTTCGGTGGAGTGTCTGCCCATGCTTTCACCGCTTCCAGTTCTGTGGCCCATTTGGCCCATTCTTCCGGGTAATATACGGCTTTGCCATTCAGGCCCGTTAGCTAGTCAGTTAATACTATGATGGGATGACCTTGAAAATAGGCCGGAGCTTCACGGCACATGTAAAAGCGAGAACAAATTCCCTACAACCCCGGTGTACACATAGTCAGGTCCATGCAATCATTGACTCACCCTGCTGCGTCCCTCTTTTCCGATGCAGTGATAGTCTCACAGGGGGAGCGAGAGAGGTAGATGAGCAGGGCTAGCCCAACTCGGAGAGTGAGAAAGCATGTTTAGAATCTTTGAACATTTAGATAAACAATGAATCTTGAAAGAATAACATGTGTTTAGAATGGCAAAATATATAAATGCAGAGAGATGGTAGAAAAAGCTAAAATAAATAAAAGTTGAAGAATGTATGATTAAATATAAGGCGAAGGAGAAATAATAATAGAGAGGCTTTAAATATATATTGGAAATATAGAAAAAATTTAGAAAACTTGCACTCCATGGAAACCATTTGGTAAAATTACATGTGGATGATTATAAGATAATAGAATTACCATCGAGGGATATTTAAAGAAATGAAAAGACATATGAATTGAACTATATTTATATATATTCATAAGATCATTGAAAGAATTAAAAGAAATCAAAAGAACTCATTAGAAAAATAAAATTTAGCGTGATATAAAATTATTTGAAAGAGAGAAGAAAACAACCATCGAGCATGTAACAAGCGTGTATCTAAAATAGATGGTATTTCGAGGAAGACATAAATAGTTCTAAAATATATTTACTAATTTTAACCAAGGGAATCTAGTTTAGAAAATCTAAGTGAGTAGAATTAAAATAATAGACCAACGTAACC